>JACGDI010005478.1:277219-357695 GCA_014898725.1 Jacaranda copaia | reverse complement strand
GCCAAAGGTAATATTACCTGAAATTACAAATGATAAGGCTTTTACTGGAATAGATAAGCCCCAAAACATATTTGAAGCTCTATCTTGGGCATTTCCAACTACTGAAATTTTTGAATTTTATCCTCAAATTATAAAAACTGAAGTTGAGTAGATGTTACTCAAATTTTATTGGGAACGGATATGTCAAAAATCATGAAAACTCCATTTGAGCAACTCTCAGAGATAAAGCCAGCAATTGATGATTTGATTGCAGAGATGAAATTATATGTAAAAAATACATCACTTTTGGAGGACCACTTGAGATCTTTCTATGAGGGTTCATCCAACTACATAAAGGTTAAGTTAAATTTAATTCAAAACGAGACACAAAAATCCCATGATAAAGCGCTACTTTTTGCACACTAGGATCTTTTTGAGACCGAAGCAATAGAGAGTGAGAGAGTTGAAGTGGTAAATGGTCTTAAAAATGAGCTTCTTCAAATCAGCAAGCAGCAAGCAGCAAGAGATATTGAGAACACAACTTGTTGAGTTAAGCAATAAGGACGCATTCGCAAACTCATCACTCCATAAGGCTGAAGAAAACTTGTCCATTATCCAGAAAGAAGTGACCACCAAGAGAGATAAAGTGCTTTAAAATTTGAAGACACTTTATTTTTGACAGATCAAGAGGTTGAGGCTTTAAAGTGGATGGAAGCACAACTTGAAGAATCTCGCAAGAAACTCGTAGCTTTTAATATACTTGCATGAGCACTTAACTACTTAGCTTTTTTTTTACATAATTGATATAAAAGAACACTTGACTATCACATATGCAATAAAAGATTATTCTTTCATGAATTCTCCTTCTGCATTCTCTCTTCTTTTTTATTCTTCAAATTGATGCCAACTTCAAAGAAAAAGTTGTATTACATGCCTCCAACAATTAAGTGGAATAAACTTACTTAAGCTCATTAGTAAAACTGGCTATCCTAATAAATTAAACTTGAAAGCAATCAAAACTACTTCCTATGATATGCTTGAACTTGATAAATCATCCATAATTACTCTAATGATTTGATTGAACTAGAGAAGCAAATCATCCTAATTTGCTCCAATGATACGATTGAACTTGTGAAATCCTTAAAACTTACTTTGGTGATGTGTTTGAACTTAGCGAGCCATCCAAACTCATTCCAGTGATGTGATTGAACTTCAGGAAGTAAGTCATCCAAATTTGCTCCAATGATATGATTGAACTTGAGAAGCCATCCAAACAAATTCCCTCCTTTTTTAGTAATGTGACTGAACTTAGGAAATAACTCCCAAGCTGCCTACGTACCTTAACAAGGGGATCAAGTCATTACGTAGTTCAAAGTAGACATTTTGTTTTTAGTGGGGTTGTGCCGTTCACAGTTTATACTCATGCGGTTTAGAAGTTTCCATTGCTTAACCACCTTGGACTAGGTGGGGTATTTAATATTTTAAGCACATAAAATACCTTTAGTGGGGAAAGTTAGCAGTTTAACCACATGCACTACCTTTGGTGGTTACCGTACACAGTTTATACTCATGTGGGTTAGGAGTGACTTGTAGTTTAGGCTCTTGCATCAAGAAGCAACATGTAGTTTAGGTTCGTGCGTCAAGGAGCAGCTTCTTCTTCATGGATAATATCGCTTCAAAAACCTGCCATTTATAGGGGCCTATGCGTAATCCATCTCTATAAACTAACTTGTAAGCACCATTGATGTGGACTTCTTTTATCACATATAGACCATCTAATTTTGACCTGAATTTACTTCTTATTCCTTGGGTGATGGTAATGGGCCTTCTTATTGCCAACACGAAATCTCCAACTTGAAAAGATCGAGGATGAACTTTCTTATTGAATGCCCTCATTATACATGCTTGATAACATTCATGCTGTTGTTGTGCTTCGAGTCTTTTCTCATCCAATGCTGCCAGTTCCTCAAGTCAAAGACAAACATTATCTTCAACAGTGAGTCCTTCTAGAATTGCTATACGAAATGAAGGTATTTGACTTTCAAGAGAGAAAATAGCTTCAACCACATAGACCAATGAATATGGAGTAGCCTAGGTAGAGTTCGATGAGTTGTCCGCTATGCCTAAAGAGCTTCACCAATTTTTTCGTGCCAATTCCTGATAGATTTTGATACTACTTTCTTTAACAGATTGCATAAAGTTTTATTGAATGCTTTTGCCAAACCGTTTGTAGCTGCATTGTACATCGATGAATTATATTGCTTGAATCCAAATTGTGCACAAATTTTATCCATTAACTTATTGTAAAAAGGTTTCCCATTATTAATAACTATATAACGCGGCA
Organism: Jacaranda copaia; assembly: GCA_014898725.1. Classification (NCBI taxonomy): domain Eukaryota; kingdom Viridiplantae; phylum Streptophyta; class Magnoliopsida; order Lamiales; family Bignoniaceae; genus Jacaranda; species Jacaranda copaia. The sequence continues at coordinate 355,372 of JACGDI010005478.1, read as the reverse complement.
CTCCATACCTAAAAATCAAATTACATCGAATAAATTCTATGATAGTTTCTTTCTTTACTTTCTTGAGGGGGATCACCTCTGCCCATTTGGAGAAATAGTCTATAGCTGCCAATATATAAGCATGACCAGCCGACAATTTAGGAGTAATAGGACCTACAACATCAAGACCCCATGCATCAAAGTGCTATGAAGCAACTGTGGGATGTAAGGGTTTAGGACATTGATGTATAAAGTTAGCATGCATTTGACAAGCTTTACACCTCTTCGCGTAATTCATACAATCCTTAACCATAGTAAGCCAGTAGTATCCCATTTTTTTAATCTGAAAATGAAGCTTGGGACCCAACTGATGAGCTCCACAAGCTCCAGAATGTACCTCGGCCATAGCTTTAGTTGCTTCTTCACCACTCAAACAATGTTGATAAATACCTTCTTAAGATCGACAATATAAAATATCTTTGTATAAAATAAAGCGAGATGACCTTCGACGCACCACCATCATATGGCAAGGGTCTTGCAGCAATTTCCCATGCTTTAGATACTCAATCAGTGATGTCCTCTAATATTCATCTTCACCAACTAAGACTGATATGGCATTTGATTCCTCACAGTCAAGCTAAATTGGTGAAGGTACCATCCATCTGTTACATACTGGGATATTTGTTATTTCTTCCTCAGAAAGGGCTAAAGTGGTAGCTAGGTTAGCCAATGCATCTGCCATCCTATTTTCTTTCCTTGGGATGTGACTTAAGATAATACTTTCAAACTTTTTCAACAAAAAAGAGGCTAGTTGAAAGTAAGGAATCAAATCTTCCTTTCAAACCTCATAGACATTTAAAAGCTAATTGATGACCAGTTTTGAATCACCATAGACTTCAATTTCTAAAATTTTCATTTCCAGTAGCATTTGAAGTCTAATAATCAACGCTTGATATTCTGTAATATTATTGGAGCACAATTCATTTAACACTACAAAATATGTCAAAACTTGCCTTTCTGGTGAAATAAAGACGATCCTTGCTCTTGCTCCATCAGATCGAGCTGCTCCATCAAATAACATTGTCCATGTTGGCAAGATCTCGATGAAAAGGGCATCTTCATCAGGTAATTCATCGGATACTTCCTAATATGTAGGAATGGGATGATCTGCCAAGAAATTAGCAAGAGCTTGTCCTTTAATTGCTTTTTGAGGAACATACGTGATCTCATACCGATTGAATATAATCGACCACTTAGCCAATCTTCCTGAAAGCACTGGTCTTGACATTACAAACTTGATAGGATCAGCACGTGAAATGAGTCGGATAGAATATACCTCAAAATAATGCTTCAATTTTTTGATTGCATAAAACAAGATAAGGAAAATTTTCTCAATAGGGGAGTATCTCAACTCATTTTTAGTTAGGGCTTTACTCAAATAATATAAAGCCTTTTCATTTCCTTCATTATTTTCTCAAGCTATTAGAGCGCCAATTGACCATTCTTGTGCTGTAACATACAATATCAATGGTTTTCTAGGTGTAAGAGCTCTTAAACTAGTGGATTCATGAGGTATTTTTTTATGCTCTCAAAAGCATTTTCACACCCTTTATCCCGTACGAAAGAAGCATATTTTTTTATCAAGTGATTAAATGGTTGGCATCTTCTAGCCAAATTTGATATGAACCTTCTTATAAATGCGAGATTACCTTGTAAACTATGCAATTCTTTAAGATTCCTTGGTGGTGGCATCTTCTGGATAGCATCAGTTTTGGCAGGATCAACTTCAATTCCATGATGTCGAACTATGAAGCTAAGGAACTTGCCAGGCATGACACCAAACACACATTTGAGCGGGTTCATCTTCAAGTTGTATTTCTGCAGTCGATCAAATACTATGTGGAGATCTTCTAAGTGATTATCTCTATTTTTAGTCTTCACCACGAGATCATCAACATAGCATTCTACCCTTTTATGTAAAATGTAATCAAAAATATTATGCATAGCTCGCTGATAAGTTGCACTTGCATTTTTCAACCCAAAAGGCATCACTTTGTAACAGTAAATACCCTTTGGTGTGTGAAAATCTGTACACTCCTTATCTTGTGGTGACATTCTAATTTGATTGTACCCAGAAGATCTATTCATGAAAGATAAAGCTTCATGTCCAGTAGTTGCATCTACCATGAGCTCAATAATAGGTAATGGAAAATCATCCTTTGGACATGCCCTATTTAAATCTCAAAAATTAACGTAAATATGTATCTGACTATTTTTTTTCTTAATTGGCTTGATGCTAGAGATCTAAGTTGGGTATTTAAATTTTTGAATAAATCCTGCATCAATAAGCTTGTTGACTTCAGCTTAGGGATGAGATTTGAGCGAAGCACTCACTACGATTATTTTACTGGATGAGCCCCATATTTTATGCCAAGGTGATGGATTGCAATGTTTGGATGTAATCCTAGCATTTCTTTGTACGTCCATACAAATACATCCTTGTACTCACTCAAGATTTTGAAATATTGTTCTTTTTCTTTAGGATTTAGAAGCTTGCTAACAAATATGGAATGAAGGTCTTCTATTGTGGCAAGTTTCAACTCTTTGCGTTCATCAACAGTTGCTTGTCCAGCATCTTCAAGTTGTGAAGGAGCTTTTAGGACTTCATTTGTAGGACTTTCTAAATCGAGCTCTTCATCAATAGCAATATGATTACATGCGTGTAAATTATCATTTTTTTCATCATATGGCTGTTCGATCTCAACAACTCTCATTCTATGGAATGTGATGCTCCATTTTAATGCTCCATCTATTTTTGGAACTAAGACATGCACCATTATCCATGCTGGGTAATTTGTAGCTTGTATAAAATCAATTGCTACTAATCTATTGAATTCTACAAGACACGGATCATGCGACATAGGATTTAGCTTCTCTTTAACATTTGTGTAATTAGAGCCAATGGTCATTTCCACTTTATCTTCATCTGTACCACTTATTTTGCATGGATGTTTTACGATGCACTATTTTATTTTCACATATTTATCCATATTGATGACTAAGATCGTAGATCCAACTCTATTCGATTGGGATAAGTGAAGAGTTTGACTCTCATTTTTTGACTCCAACATACCAATTCTATTGTCAACACTTTTTTTTGCAGTATTATTTCTGAGTCCATTAAACATAGAACCTCTCAAACGTGAACCTCAGCTTTGATCTTTAACACTAAGTTTTCTAAAGATAGAAGGATGCGTAATTGGAATACTAAGATGATCAAATACAGAAACTTGATGATTATTTTATTTTTGCTCTTCCTACTTCGCATGGTCTTTTGCAAACATATGCTGGACATCAGCACATTTATCTTTCTTCATCACACATATCTTAGCCAGTTCTGGAACTTTGAATCCCAAGCTAACCTTCGATTGTTCAACATAAAATCCCTATCTTCTTAGTTTTTGTTGTGCTTCACTGAGTTCATGAACTTTTTCTCCAATCAACTAAGGTTTAAGCTCACTTAGATTGGGTAGATTAACAAAGTCATAGCTAAATTTTTCAAGCAACTTATATGCCTTAAGATCAAATGTCCCCACAAATTCTTTGTGGGAAACCTCAACAATAGATGGTCTACTATGGATTGATGAGCTTATACCAACAATAGGCATGGTGAAGCCCTTCTTTAGAGTTTGACAATTGCTTGATTCTACCACATTTAATTGGCTTTGAGCAACATTATTTAACTCAATACATACTCCAGCTAGAATTTTCTTCTTCTCTTAAGATGCCTGCGGTGTATATCAAAATTTTAGTAAGTTGGAGTCATCACTGTGCTCACATTCTTTGCCTACCAAAACCTCAGTAATAGTTAGTTTACTGAAATTTTTAGAACAATCTTGTCTTCCTTCAACGAAGTGGTTGCTTGGAGCCTTTGCAGGTTGCACTTCACTTACTGAGTCAGGATCCAAATAATGCTTAGCATCAGCGAAGAATGATTCAGTTTTAGTAAATAGCTTCACATCTGTTTCAATTTTCATAACTTCTCTATTTTTTGAATACTTGAAACATTGATGGAGAGTGGAAAATATTACTCTATTTTCATGAAGCCATGGTTGTCCTAAAAGTATATAGTAGGAAGTCCTTGCATTAATAACATGGAATAAAGTACTTGCTTCCAACTCCCCAATTGTGAAGTCCAGATGAATCGTGCCAATATCTCGTTGGCCTCCTTGATTGAAACCTTGGATAGTTAGGCGATTGCGTGAGAGATCCTCAATAGAAATCCCCAAATTCTTCATGGTGGATTTTGGCATGATACTGATGGTAGATCTTCCATCAATGCATATGCGGTTAACCTTTTGTTCCTACATGAATCCTAAGATAAAAAGTGGCCTATTATGAGGTTTTGCTCTTAATAACAAGTCCTTATCCATAAAGGCAATGATCATACAACATGAAGTAGATATAGCATACGCTGCTTCAACCCTTTGATCAAAGAATCTAGTAGGAAAATAATATTTTAGAGTCACCTAAACCGTTTTGTAATCGACAAATGAATTTTCCTGCTTGCTATTTGTAGCCTTTCGACTCTCCGTAATCCTTGATTGAGGACATCTAGCTACATGTGAAACCTTTAATGCTAATGGATGAGATTAACACGTCATCTTCTCCTTTATCGGTGTGTCATAAGAATCCACTCACCACCATCTTTAGTTTTAGTAGTAAAACTTGTTTCCAGCTTAGTTACTTCATCAATGACTTGAGTCATTTCTAGCATAGGATCTAAGCTTCCAAAGCGAAGCATTGTTGATGCCCCCATAAGTGAAGATATGAAAACACTATCTTTGCTTGCAATACATGTGGTATCTGCTACAGTTATAGCACTAGCAAGGTTTGATTTGACAACATCCTCCATATCAAGAATTATCTTTCCATCTCTTGTCAATGCCATTATCTTATCCTTGAAGACGAAGCATTTTTCTAATGGATGCTTGACAATTTGATGATACTTGCAATATTTTGGATCACTTACTTTTCTAGCTTCTTTAAGATGTTTTGACTCTAGCAGTTTAATCAATTTACTTATCAATAATTTATCAAAAATATGACAAACATCAGAATCTGGAAATGGATATTCTTTCTCCTATATTTCATTCAGTATTTTCTTGCTTGTTGGAATGCATTGATCTTCAGTTTTCTCAGCAACCTTTTTATCACTTTAAGGAATTTGTATAGAGGCTGTTCTAATCACCATGGATTCCTTAGTAACAGCTTTGCCATATTTTTCACTCTTTTTCAAATCTTTCCTTTCTTTCTTTTGGTTATCAACAAGAATTCCAACCCTGTGATTAGCATTACTAAGCTCAATGTCATGGGTACGAGTGGCTAATTCTTCAAAAGTATGAGGTTTGATTCCTTGAAGGATGTAGAGAAGTCCCCATTGCATCCATTGAATACACATCTCTACTGCAGACAACGCTAAGAGTCTATCCATGTAGTTTAGACACAATGCACGCCAACAATTGATGTAGTCTATCACTGGCTCATTCTTTCATTATTTTACATTGGTAAGTTCAATTGTGCTTACAGTCCGGCACATACTGTAGAAGCGATTCAAAAACTCTCTTTCCATTTGATCCCAATTATTAATAAATTCAAGCTCTAAGTTATTGTACTAGTCGAAGGCATTTCCTTTTGATGATCATAAAAATTATTTCACAAGAAGATCATTGTACGTCCCTGCATTGCTACATGTTTCCATGAAATAGGCGACATGCTATTTTAGATTTCCCTTCCCATCAAACTACTAAAATTTTGGTATTGATATCCTATTGGCATTCTCAGTGAGTCAATCCTCTTTGTACAAGGCTTTCAATATGCAGTAGAACGTTGAGAGGGCATGCCATATTGAGCTCTAATAGTATTTATGATCATGTCCTGCAATTGTTGGATAGATAATGTAACAATAAAAGTTGCAGTGTGGTTGATCCTTAGATTAGTTTCTCACTTGTAAGCCATCTCCTCAACTTGTTTATGCACCATTGCATGGCCAAGGGAAGATTGATAATTGTAGCTAATTTCTCCAAGATGAGGGTATTCTTGCTTGGTTATGAGTTGTGCAATTTGTTGATCTTTTTCTTCCATAATCTTTTAGAGGTCAGTTGTAGCTTGAGCCATTTAAGCAAGTTGTTCATCCATTGTTGCCACTCCGTCACTGTAGCTGGCAATTCAGCAAAAGATAATACCTTAGGATTCATTTCCCTTGGACTTTCTATGTTAGAATCATCAGATGGAATGAAATCAATATTTTTGCCCCCAATTATGGGTTGATTGACAGATTCAGTAGCAGGGTCAGCGACATCAGCAACATCTTTCTTAGCTAAGGTGAGTTGGTTCCTCTTATGTGCCATTGAATGGTTGCAAATATCTTCAAAATTCAAATGGGAAAAATAGATAAGGGGTAGATTCGGTTCCACTGGGCATGCTAGAAATTTGTTCACACAAATTTTATTGTCTGAAAAATTAAATCACAAGATAAAAAAAATAATGGACAAATTAAATTTATATTAAAGAATATATGAGAATTGCAATTTATAAGAGAAAAATATAAATTCTCTAACAAAAATAATCCCCTAATTCTTTTCCCAATATATATATGATCTTAGGGTTTAAAGCTAGTTCTTGGATATATGGTGTAGTATCCTTTGACTTAGTAAACGACACTATGAAATTTCTTTGAAACTTGAACCTTGACTCCAAGATCAAAAAACTTGATGACTCAATACTTTGAAGAGGTATAGGACTTTCGCAGTAGTAATACGTCATCATAGCAAAAAATGAAGACTTGAGTCTTTGACTTGGGAATATGTGAATATTAGAATATGAAATGTCTATATGAGTTTCTAGTTATCCTTTTATATAGGTGTTTAGTAGGAGACTCCAAAATAACTTCAACACATTTGATAATTATCTTTCTGATGTATATATTAAAAAATAATATCAAATATTTTTGACTTGATTGGTCCACATACATAGATGCGCCATGTGTCCCATCTTGATTAGCTTGAGAATGCTAGGCCACTAGATTTGATTTGATTGATGTGGTACACCTTCATCTTGACATTTATCAACATTTGATTTATAAAATAAATATTAGAATATTAATTAAAATTAACTATTTATTATTTAGAATTTAATTTAATAAATTCTAATATATAAATAGAAAATTTTAAATTAATAACTAATATATTATTTACACATGTCATTTTTCAATTGGCCCAAAAATTAAGCTATTTGCAAAAAGCAATCACCATTCACCATTATACTAGCAACCTTGAAGACTGTTGCATGAATCAAATTAGCTTTGCGATATGGGAGAACAAAACTAGATAACTAGCATAAAAGAAAAGTAGCTAATTAGGTCTCCCCTTTAACATTATTTTCTATTTCTAGCATTATAAATAGCTCATTATATTCCTTAGTGTGAGACAAAAGTGATGCATCGATTCTTCCATGTGGATTGCAAGAGATCTTTAGCTCAGTAGGCCTTTTTTGAGAAGACCTCAAAGGAGGCTCTGCATATCTCGATGGTCTTTTAAACCAAAAGCTAATCCAATCAGAAATAGGAACGCTATCAGAGTCCTTTGGGAGCATATGATAAGTCAGGAATAGATATTTATAGCTTTATGGATAAGAAGGATCATGTCTGTCATCACCAAGTAGTTTTTTTGCAGTGGGGATAGATTCATCATAGAAACATCCATGGATAGGTAATCAACCAAGTATATGAAGATCCCATAAAGAAACTAAAAATTCACCAGTAGCAATATGCAAAGTGTGCGTGGAAGGGTACCACAACTCAAGGAATGCTTGGAGGATATTCTTATGATAGACATATGTGAAAAATGAGGCATGGATTGCTGCATAGATCTTAGCTTGATGAAGAACATCTGCATCATGACCTAGCACATCCTCTGTCCTTCCCAATAGCCCTCATGAAAAGACACATCGCTAAACCGTGATGCGAGAATTCTCAATGAGCGTCTATTAGTGTTTGGAAGATAACCTGCAAATAAAAATTTTGAGCTAGTAGCTTTGGCATTGTGAAGAGAAAACTTCAAGAGAAGTATCCTAGAATGAGACATAATGCCAGAATATGGATCAATTATTTCCCTAGTCGCCTCTTCAGACTACTCTTGGATATGCATAGAGTTACTTGAAGGTTGAGGTATGGAGCGAAGAACATCATTGGTCGATTTATGGATAATTAATCTGGTACTTTTAACTTTAAGGTTGTCTTTGTCACTCTCAATGATAATACATGGAGATGGCTTTGTGTGATCCTCAATATACATCCTCACGAATTGATCAAGAATGAACTATGTTTCTTAACCTGGAAAAGAAAAGAAAAGAAAAGAGAAGAAGAAGGAAAACTTATGTGTAATATATATAAAAGGATGGAGAAGAAAGTGAAAGAGATGATAGGAACACCTCTCAATTTGATGACTCACCTAAAATCTTCAAATTTTATATTTTTGCTATGTGTTGATACCCCTAAGGAATGAAGATTTTCTATTGATGAATGCGCTCTTTTAATGATGCTAATTAATCATTAGAATGGAGGAGATAATTGTTAAGAGAACTCTATAAATATTTTCTTTAAACAGTTGATGTGCAGGAAATAAGAGGAAGAAGATGCCCCTTATTGGATGGATGAATATGCAACAACAATTCTAAATCAATGTTCAACTATGCTGGACAAGGTAATCAGCATCCTTTTATAGCATTATTTTCAAGAATTTCAGTCCAAATATGATTGGGAATTCCCTCTTAAGTTAACTTTGAATCCAAGTTTGAGTTAGAGTATAATTCTGTACAGAAATAAAGGGACTCAAAGCTTATGGTCTCTGCTTGTTGATAAGTGATATGTCTCTAAGCCAAGGAGAAATCCATTGCTACTGTGTTGAGCTTGGGGAAATGCACTATATTAGCATGGTAATGGGCCACGGCAAATGAGGAATTATAGGGCTTCATTTGCTTGTGTATTAAAACATGCAACAAGTTTTGTACAGTAGGTTGGCAGTTGAATTTGAGTTGGTGTGGGACATATTGTTCAAAGAAAAAAAGGGGTTGAAAAAAGGTTTGATTGTTGTAAATTAAAATCAGCTTAGCTACGGTAGCGTGAATTTGGAATTGTGTGGACTCCCAATTGTATTTTGCAATTTGCCACGGCATTATTAATTTAAGATTGTGTAGACTTATATATATATTAGAAGCTATATGTTATATATGTCATGCATATATGCGTATTTAAATATACATATATACATTTTAAAAGGTTCATGTGTTGCATATATATATATTTAAATATATATAAAATAATTATCATGACTTATTCACTCAGGAATGTATTGAAAGACATCGTTCGTAAACAAGTCTCAAAGGGGCATTCGTAGACGGCTTAATTTTTAGGCCAATTGAAAATTGACATGTATAAATAAATATTAGTTATTAATTTAAAATGTTCTATTTATATATTAGAGTTTATTAAATTAAATTCTAAATAATAAATGGTTAATTTCAATTAATGCTTTAATATTTATTTTATAATTCGAATGTTGATAAATGTCAAGATGAAGGTATATCATGTCAATCAAATCAAATCTGGTGACCTACCAATCTCAAGCTAATCAAGTTCAAACACATGGCATATTTATGTATGTGGACCAATCAAGTCAAGAATATTTGATATTATCTTATAATATGAATCAAAGAGATAATTATCAAATGTGTTCAAATTATTTTAACGTCTCCTACTAAGCACCTATATAACGGAATGATTAGAGACTCTCACAGAGATTCTCATATTCTCATATGCTCAAGTCAAAGACTCAAGTCTTCAAGTTTTTTCTCTGACGACGTATTACTACCGCGAAGGTCCTATACCTCTTCAAAGCATCAAGTCATCAAGTCCTTTGATATCGAAGTCAAAGTTCGAGTTTCAAAGAAATTCCGTAGTATCTTTTACCCAGTCAAACGATACTATACCATATATCTAAGAACAAGCTTCAAGTCCTTAGATCATAAATATATTGGGAGAAGAATCAGGGGATTAGTTTTGTTAGGAAATTTATATTTTTCTCTGATAAATTGTAATCCTCATATTATTCTTTAATGCAAATTTAATTTGTCCATTATTTTTCTATCTTGTGATTTAATTTTGCAAACAATGAAATTTGTGTGAACAATAGGACGAGGGTCTTCTATCGTGCCAAGATTCAACTTTTTGAGTTCATCAATAGTTGCTTATCCACCATCTTTACGTAGTGGAGGAGCTTTTAGGACTTTATCTTTAGGACTTTCGGAATCAGGCTCTTCATTAATAGTGATATGATTGCATACGTGTAACTCATCATTTTCTTCATCATATGGCTGTTCGATCTCAACAACTCTTATTCTGTGGAATGTGATACTCCATTTTAATGCTCCATATGCTTTTGGAACTGATACATGCACCATTATCCATGTTAGGTAGTTTGTAGCTTGCATAAAACCACTTACCACCAATCTATTGAATTCTTCAAGACACGGATCATGCGACATAGGATTTAGCTTCTCTTTAACACTTGTGTAATTAGAGCTAAAGGTGATTTCCACTTTATCTTCATCTGCACCACTCATTTTGTATGGATATTTTACGATGCACTGCTTTATTTTCACAAATTTGTCCATTCGACTGGAATAAGTGAAGAGTTTGACTCTCATTTTTTGACTCCAACATATCAATTTTATTGTCTACACTTCTTTTTGCAGCATTATTTCGGAGTCTATTAAACATAGAACCTCTCAAACATGGACCTCTGCTTTGATCTTTAACACCAAGTCTTTTAAAGATAGAAGGATGAGTAATTGGAATACTAAGATGATCAAATACAAAAACTCAATGATTATTTTGTTTTTGCTCTTCCTACTTTGCATGATATTCTACAAAAATATGTTGGACATCAGCACACTTATCTTTCTTCGTCACACATATCCTAACCAATTCTACAACTTTGAATCCCAAGCCAACTCTTGACTGTTCAACATAAAATCCCTATCTTTTTAGTTTTTGTTGTGCTTCATTAAGTCCATGAACTTTTTCTCTGGTCAACTCAGGTTTAAGCTCACTTAGATTGGGTTGATTAACAAAGTCATAGCTAGATTTTTCAAGCAACTTGTATGCCTTAGGATCAAATGTCCCCTCAAATTCTTTATGGGAAACCCCTGCAATAGACAGTCTATTATAGATTGATGAGCTTATACCAACAATAGGCATGGTGAAGCCCTTCTTTAGAGTTTGACAGTTACTTGATTCTATCACCTTTAATTGGCTTTGAGCAGCATCATTTAACTTAATACATACCCCAGCTAGAATTTTCTTTTTCTCTTGAGATGCTTGCGGTATATATTAAAATTTCGTAAGTTAGAGTCATTACTGCGCTTGCATTCTTTGCTTGTCAAAACTGCAGTAATTAGTTTACTAAAATTTTGAGAACAATCTTGTCTTCCTTCAATGAAGTGGTTGCCTGGAGCCTTTGCAGGTTGCACTTCACTTACTGAGTCAGGATCTAGATAAAGTTTAACATTAGCAACGTATGATTCAGTTTCAGTAAATAGCTTCACATCTGCATCAACTTTCATAACTTCTCCATTTTTTGAATACTTGAAACATTGATGGAGAGGTCCTAAAAGTATATGGTAGAAAGTCCTTGCATCAATAATATGGAATAACGTACTTGCTTCCAACTCCCCAATTGTAAGGTCTAGACGAATCATACCAATAGCTTGTTGGCCTCCTTGATTGAAACCTTGGATAGTTAGGTGACTGCGTGAGAGACCCTCAATAGAAATTCCTAATTCTTCATGGTGGATTTTGGCATGATAGTTATGGACAATTCTCCATCAATGAGCATGTGGTTAACCTTTTATTCTGGCATGAGTTTTAAGATAAAAGGTGGTCTATTGTGAGGTTTTGATCCTAATAACAATTCCTCATCAATAAAAGTAATGGCCGTACAACATGAAGTGAAGTGTTGCTCTTCAGTTTCACAAGATATAGCGTGCACTGCTTTAACCCTTTAATCAAAGAATCTTACAGGAAAATAATCCTTTAGAGTCACCTGACCCTTTTGTAACTTGCAAATAAATTTTCTTGCTAGCCATTTGTAGCCTTTCAACTTTTCGTTGTCCTTGGTTGAGGGCATCTAGCCACATACGAGACCTTTAATGCTAATGGACGAGATTGATTAACACATCGTCTTTCCCTTCGTCAGCACGTCACAAGAGTCCACTCACCACCATCTTCAATTTTAGTAGTAGAACTCATTTCTAGCTTAGTTACTTCATCAATAACTTGAGTTTCTACTAGCATTGGATCTAAGCTTCCAAATTGAAGCATTGTTAATGTCCCCATAAGTAAAGATGAGAAGACACTGTCTTTGCTTGCAACACATGTGGTATCTGCTACAGTTACAGCACTAGCAAGGTTTGATTCAACAACATCTTCCATATCAAGAATTATCTTTCCATCTCTTGTCAATGCCACTACCTTATCCTTGAAGACAAAGTAATTTTGTATTGGATGCCTAACAATTTGATGATACTTGCAATATTTTGGATCACTTATTTTTCTAGCTTCTTCAGGACATTTTGACTCTGGCAGTTCAATCAACTTCTTTATCAATAATTTATAAAACAAATGAGAAAAATTAGAAACTAGAAATGGATACTCCTTCTCCTGCATTTTTTTCAGTATTTTCTTACCTATTGGAATGTGTTGATCTTCAGTTTTCTCAGCAACCTTTTTATCACTTTAAGGAATTTGTATGGAGGCTGTTTTGGTTGCCATAGATTCCTTAGTAACAGCTTTGCCATATTTTTCACTCATTTTTGAATCTTTCCTTTCTTTCTTCTGGTTGTCAATAGGAATTCCAACCCCATGATTAGCAATGCTAAGCTCCATGTCATGGGCATGAGTGGCTAATTCTTCAAAAGTGCAAGGCTTAATTCCTTGAAGGATGTAGAGAAGTCTCCAATGCATACCTTGAATACACATTTCTACCGCAGACACCTCTAAGAGTCTATCCTTGCAGTTCAGACTCAATGCACGCAAACAATTGATGTAGTCTACCACTGGCTTATTTTTCCATTATTTTGCATTGATAAGTTCAATCATGCTCACAGTCTAGCACGTACTGTAGAAGCGATTCAAAAACTCTATTTCCATTTAATTTCAATTACCAATAGATTCAGGCTCTAAGTCAACGTACCAGTCAAAGGCATTTTCTTTTAATGATTGTACAAACTATTTCACATGAAGATCACCGTATGTCCCTACATTGCTGCATGTTTCTTTGAAATAGGCCACATGATGTTTTGGATTTCTCTTCCCATAAAACTGTTGAAATTTTTGTGGTTGATATCCTATTAGCATTCTCAGTGAGTTAATCCTCTTCATATAGGGCTTTGAATACACAGTAGAACTTTGAGAAGGCATACCATACTAAGCCCTAATAGTATTAGTGATCATGTCTTGCAATTATTGAATAGATAATGTAGCAATAGAAGTTGCAAAGTGGTTGATCCTTGGATCAGTTTCTCACTTGTAAGGCATCTCCTCAACTTGTTTATGTACCATTGTATGGCCAAGTAAAGATTGATAATTATAGCCAAATCCTTCAATATAGAGGTATCCCTTCTTGTTTATGAGTTGTGCGATTTGTTGATCTTTTTCTTCCATAATCTTTTGTAGGTCAACTATAGCTTGAGCCATCCGAGCAAGTTGTTCATCCATTGTTGCCACTCCAGTTGCTGTAGCCGGCAATTCAGCAAAAGACAATACCTTAGGATTCATTTCCCTTAGACTTCCTATGTCAGAATCATTAGATGGAATGAAATCAATATTCTTGCCTCCAGTTAGGGGCTGATTAACAGATTCAGCAGTAGGGTCAGCGGAATCGACAACGTCTTTCCTAGCCAAGACAAGTTGGTTCCTCTTAGGTGCCATTGAGTGGTTGCAAATATCTTCAAAATTCAAATGAGAGAAAAAGATGATGGGTAGATTCGGTTCCACTAGGTGTGCCAGAAATTTGTTCACACAAATTTCATTATCTGCAAAATTAAATCACAAAATAAAGAAAAATAATGGACAAATTAAATTTATATTAAAGAATATATGAGAATTATAATTTATCAGAGAAAAATATAAATTCCCTAACAAAACTAATCCCCTGATTCTTCTCTCAATATATATATGATTCTAGGGCTTGAAGCTTGTTATTAGATATATGGTGTAATATCCTTTGACTTGGTAAAAGACACTACGAAATTTTTTTGAAACTCGAACCTTGACTCCGAGATCGAAGGACTTGATGACTCGATGCTTTGAAGAGGTATAAAACCTTCGCATTAGCAATACGTCGTCGCAACAAAAAATGAAGACTTGAGTCTTTGACATGGGAATACATGAATATCAGAATATTAGAATGTCTATATGAGTCTCTATTCATCCCTTTATATAGGTGTTCAACAGTAGACTCTAAAATGATTTAAACACATTTGATAATTATCTCTTTGATGCATATATTGAAAGATAATATAAAATATTCTTGACTTGATTGATCCACATACATGGATGCGCCGTTTGTCTCAACTTGATTAGCTTGAGATTGCTAGGCCTTCAGATTTGATTTGATTGATTTGGTACACCTTCATCTTGACATTTATCAACATTTGATTTATAAAATAAATATTAGAATATTAATTAAAATTAACTATTTATTATTTAGAATTTAATTTAATAAATTTTAATATATAAATAGAACATTTTAAATTAATAACTATTATATTATTTACACATGTCATTTTTCAATTGGCACAAAAATTAAGCCGTCTACACCCACAATAATGGATGTGCTTTAATATATAAATTTTTGGAAAAATTAACTTTAATTTATCTAGAATAATCCATTAAAATATCAGAACCAAAAAATTTTTATTTTATTTATGAAATACGTTGATGTGCCATGTTAGAAATCTTTCTCTAGAAAATGCCTATTTGTTTGCATGAAAAAATCTTAATGCATTTTTCTCTTAGTTCCCAAGTGAATCTGGAAATGTTTCTAACATGAAAATTGTAGATCTATCACATAAGTTTCTATACAACTTCGAAGCACCTTAATCAAAGGCATGTAGAAAAAGCTATAACTTAAGTACAATAAGGTATCATATCAAAAAATTAAAATTTTCTGAAAGCTGGAGATGTTTTGTTTTTGCACCACTACTACCTTGTAAACTCAATTTTTCTCTCTTATTTTAGCTATTATAGAATGTGACATCAATATAGAATTTTTGGTACTCTTTCTTGGATTTCTAAAGCCGCAAGAATCGAGCCAACCAAATATCCACGAAGAAAGTTATAAGTAAATTACCAAAATATGTAAGAAAGAAGAAACTCTTTATTAGTCCAACGAGTATGTATATAGTAGGCTAATGATATATATTGACTCCTAAGAATCCATCCACCCTTAAAATATTTAAATAGGATAGAAATATATTTATCATTAGAATATAGTGCAATGATTAATCTACTAAGTTTTATCTTGCTTCGTTGTAATGTTACAAAGTTTTTTTGCTAGTATTGGTCTTAGATTTTCATATGATAGTTGTCTGGATTTCTTGGATGGATGTCGAATTAGATTTCATAATCTAATTGGAATGTTAATTGAGTTAAGTATTAGTTTTGTATCAGCAGATAGTTTGGGACTTGAGGGCTGGTCCATAATTATATTGATAAATACAATGAGTGCCCTCATTTTTAAAGTACAATTATATAGTATAGTTTTTTCAAAATTGACAAGGAAACATGTCAAATATATAGCAAATGATACTATTTTGCCCCACTTTTCATTGTATTATAAAGAATATTCCACAATGCACCGAAAATTAAATTTTCCTTTATGTTAATAATAATGTAAGAAAATCTTTCTTTCCTTTTTCATTTAAAGCTTTTCACATATTTTTAGAAAAGGTGGATCTTGTTGCATACAAAAATTTTCTTTACAATAACTACTTTTGCAAGAAAGTTCTATTTGAAAGCTTCACTTATGTGAAATCATATTTTTAACTGACAATTAAATTCCATGATCAATATTATGAATGAACTATTATTGTTATTGTTTAGATTCCACTTGGTTTGGGTTTGCAAGAGGTTTCACTAGGCAGCAACGAGCATGTCCAATGGACCTGAGGTCCCCATGGCTCAACCCCCACAAAGCTTAACGGAAGCAATTTGTTGTGAATTAGGCGGGTTGTACTCAAGGACTTAAGCTTAGGCACTATTTGGTAAGATCAGGCCTTACACAAAGTGATGAGGACTTTTATGGCGGGTGTCATAAGGTTGACTGGCTTTAGTAATGACTAGATTGGTCATTAGTATTTAAATATTGAAACCATAACTTGTTAACTATTTTATTTCTTGCTTATAAGTGTCTATTTCTTAATTGTCATTTGTTTGTTTCTCTAAAAATTTTATAAAATATCCGCACAGTTTCTATTACTATCCTGATTTTTGAGCTCTAACCAAAGCATTTTAGGAACACATAGTGAACACACATGGGCATTCATTGAGTCCTTAACTCATGCTCCTTGTTTTTCTAATTTCCTTTGACACACTTAGAACCTAGCCCTAGTGAGGATTTGGATCTCACTTTTAACAAGAATTAGATTGAAGGTTTTATGGAGCTACTTTGAATGAGGAATAAAGCTGAAGGTTCTTGAGATGAGAGTTTTGCAGTAATTATTTTCATTATCATTGTGTTGGTAACTTGTTTTTCTTTTAATAAACTCATAGTTAAAGATCCCTTAGTTATTTTGAATTTTTCTAAGTTCTGAGATTTATTTAGTCTATTATGAATGCTTGGAATTCATTTGCATTGATGATTTATTTTGGAATTATTACTAAAAAACAACTTTTTGCGTCGGATTTTGCTTGCAACAGAAAAAATCCATTGCAAAATCCTTGGTTGAAAAATTTTGTGATGGATTTGTCGCACCATTTTTTCTACTGAAATGTCCATAGTAAATTTGGAGCTTTTGTGATGGATTTTTCCATCGCAAATTTGCAACCGAAAATCCATCATAAATTGAAAACTTTTTAGTTTTATAATGATTAAAATCCATCTCAAAATGTAATTTGTGAAGAATTTTTCCATCACAAAATATTTTTAATTTTTTTTATTTTGTTGCAAATTTTTCAATATTAAAAACTTGTAATCAACAAATAGAATATTCATAAATTTAACATCATACTTAACGATATTTATCACCACCAAATGATAAAATAACAATATTCTCTATAAAATTTAAATTTAACATCAAATAAATAAAATATTCATAAATTCAACAACATAAAAGTATTCAAATGTAATTATCAAAGTATAATCATCTTCACATAGTATATAACTAAACACTCATACAGAAGTTAATCAAGCATCATTCTCATCATGTATGTTTCTTCGTGACTGTTCATTAGGTGATCTAGATGAGGACTATGTAGGAGATAACTTTGGTTGGGGAAAATGTAAGCTTAGTGTCATGAATGAAAGATTTGTGAGTGGATAATATGGTGATGTATGAGAATGAACTGATGGTGATGGGGTATGAATAGTCTGCTACATCAACATTTGTCGCATCATCACCTCTATATCTATGAAATTTTGCTTAAGCATTATATTTTTTTCTGTTAACATCACCATTTCTTCTTCCAACTTCTTAATCCTTTCATAGGGCTAATCTTTTGGAAGTCCTCTAAATGAGTGACCCAAGACACAGGAAGCCACACTTTCAATTTCATAAATCCGTCCCTTCTTCAATCTGCCTACCATATTTTTCCATACCTATATAAGTAATATTACCACAAATTATTATTATTATTATTATTATTATTATTATTATTATTATTATTATTATTATTATTATTAGGGGATGAATATATTTTACAAATAAAAAAGGAGAAGTCTAATCGACAAAAGGATGAATGGATGAATTGACAATTGAAGTGGGTAAACAAATTATTTGGTGTATTATGGTGCCTATATGTGAATATAAAAAAATTTCAAAAACTCCCTAAAATAAGATATCCAAATTGCCCAAAAAACAATTTCAACAAAAAGAGTAGCATTATTTCAATTGAAAACAATTAATAATAGTCGTAAACACATAATGGTACATAAACGTTCCTTTTTATACCCATCATCATTATGCAAACAATTAAAAATCAATTAGCAATAAATGAGAAGGCTCCACCACCCTTTCTCTTGGCATTCCATCCTCCTTCCTAATTCCACCAACTCTAAGCATTTCTAATGTATTCTACTTAAAAAACTATATAAAATCAAAAGAATGTATGCAAACTTATCTCTAAAGGCTCCACAAAACTCAATACTCATAAAAGTATCCACCACAGTCAAGATAGCCTATGTCATTTGGCACATATTAGAAGTGCATATATTTATTCATAAATCATAATTCCATAAACTAAATTAAAACTTATAGATTTAATATAATTCAATATATTAATATGGGTGAGATATATTGAAGACAAAAGGGTGATTACAATGTTAAGCAATTGAAGCTAAAAAGCTGGGATGAACATCCATCCCTAGCATCAAAACCCAAGCAACTTACAAAATAAATCCTATGAAAAAATTACAATTATGCACAATTACAAGGAACAATGATTGTTGGCGACATTCCAGAGCTATACAAAATAGTATGTGCATAAATCAAAATAAAATCATGGCCTTTGAAACTCCAATTTGCAATTGAAAATCCACATGGCAGAAAGTTTAATTCAATTTAATATATACTAACATAAAGTTTAACTCAATCACAATTCTAATAAAATTTTTAATTCACATAAAAACATAACTATAACAAAATATAACATTTAATATGATTATAAAATTTAACTAGTACATAAATCATTGCTTCTATTAAGTCAAAATATATTACTAATAAATACACCTTTATTTGAGTTTAACTCATACATAAATCATATGTGTTAACTAAATACCTAAATTAAATTTTAACTAATACATAAATTAAAATTTAACTAACTAATAAATTATAATTAAAAAAATTACCGGAATTATTGGAAATAATGCAAAATATAAGCTTTTCAAACTTGAAACAATAAATAAACAAAAACCATTAGTATTAGTTAAAATTAAAACAATTTTTAAAAAAATAAAAAATTAGAAAAAAAAGGCCATATCTGATCGGTGGCTAGCACTTGCTTAGCGCTGATCTGGTGCCTAGCAGTGCCAGCAACTTGTTGGGTTGCTGGTATGTGGCCAACAATTGACTAGCCACTATAACAAAGAAGAGAAGAAAAAAAAAAGAAAAAAGAAAAGGAAAAGGAAGGAGACATGCCTTTGAAGGAAAAATGATAGGGTGTGGGTGGGTGGGGGAGTTAGGGTTTAATTTCCCTTCCTGACAGTTTGTGATGGATTTTAATCCGTTGCAAAAGTTTTTTAATTTTTTTTATTTTTTCAGTTTTTACGTTGAAAAAATCCATCGTAAAACTAAAATTTTGCGACAAATTTTTTCCGTTGAAAATATGTTGACCCAATTCAAAATTTAGCAGTGGATTTGTATTTGTTGCTAATATACAAATTCCGTCACAAATGTTTCTTATATATATTTTTATGTGACAATTTTTTCATCCCAAAATTCATTGCAATTTGCAACGAATTTTTTCAATCACAATTTTTTGTCGAAAATAACAATTTTTTTAGTAGTGTAAGTTTCACACCCTGAGGCTAAACTATATGGTTTGATTGGGGCATGATAATCAACATATTTATCACATGACAAAGTTTTTCTATATTAATTGCTACTAATGATGCACGAAACTGTAGTGTTATAATCTCCTATATACAAACTTAAAAAGTTTGGATTATATTTCAATTATTACATTAGAACATTGGTGGATATGGGATGTTCATCATCGTTGCTTTGTATATTTAAAGAATGTCGCCATATGCTCATTTATAGCAATGGCAACCAACGAGAAGTGTGAGGGAATGGGGGTGGGGGAATTACTCCATCGTCCCCATCATAGAACTTTGCTCCTTTCTCAATCCTTGTCCTCGATCTCCGCCATGGGGATATTTTCCAATCCCTCTCCATTCCCTATTTCCCTGCATGATCTTTGAACTAACAAATTCAGATTAAATAAAATTAAAAAAAAAATTAATAAATAGAAATATACATATATGTAGTTAAAATAGATTAAATTTAAAATTCATGCACAATATGATGTCTTCAATATCAAGCCCAAGTTTGCAAGATCACTTACCTCTTATTCTCCAGATCAAGTTAGACTAACGAAACGCTATGAAGGACTTACCATTGGGGATGCCATTGAATGTTAAGTTTAATTGGGTAAGAAAATAGAACTAGAAATTTTAGGTTATGTTTTAATAGTTTTAATTATTTATGAAAACTGCTAAAAGAGTAAGAATATTTTATATTTATATATGCATATGCTTAAGGATATTTTAATAATTTAGCAGAGATAGGGATCATCAGAAACGGGGAATATTATTTCTATCTCTATTCACAAATTAATTTCATGAGATTTTTTTCCCCATCCTTATTCCCATGGGAACAAATCCCAACATCCGGATTTGCATTAGCAGGACATACTTGCCATTTCTATATCTATAAATTTAATTAAATTGCAAGGTGAAGAATTGATCATAAAACTCTTAAGTAACTAAAAATCAAGTAGGGAAATATGTCCATATGGTGTAGGAGATAGATGGAATTATTGGATCTCTTCATCTTAAATAGTACAAAATAATTTTAACCTTCTTACAAAGTGTAAAAATAATAAGATATAAGAATTAGTAAAAATAGTACTCAAATTTAGCTTATGTGTAATGTCAAAAGAAACACTAATTCTTTCTCCATTCTCCACTCCCCACCCATAAAAATATTTATTAGGAAACATTCAGTTATGATTAAGAAAAATAACTTTTACACTTGATTACTTAGCAAAATAAATTTACAAAAAAGATTAGGAAAACATTTATTGAAGCATGTTAACTTATTTTAAAATGTCGTACTTCCAAATGTTTTGATCTCTTTTTTGTTTGTTTTCATGTTGATTTCATATATACACGAAGCATTATTTTTTTTTCAAAAGGATATAGAATATTTCATGAATTAATTAATCTGAATTGGTTTTTTCATAGTTTATCTTTTAAAACATCCTTTTAAAACAAAATAATATACTAAATTAGATGGATCGTCAACTAAACAACACCTAAGATAAGAATTAGCTTTGGAGCCAGTTTATTTGTGAGGTGTTAAGCAAAGGACTAAAGAGGGAAAATGAAAGGCTGAATTAAGAATTTCAATATGGTTGAAGATAGCAAATGCCAAATATTCCAGGACAAAGTATGATGAGTATATATCCATCCTACATAGATACGTTATACAATAGATAATGGGGGGAGGAGTTACATAAAGGAAAGAAATGTAAAAGGGCTCTATACTTACCTGGATGGGGTCAATAGGCGATCAAGAAGGCCTATGGCCTAGGTTGGTGACCTCCATTACACTTGGGAGGGGTGCTCACCTAAGGTTGGCCCAAGTGGTCGAGCTTACATCATAATTTGTGGTAGAAAGGGCCTGCGCTTGTGTGGCCTTTGCTCAAATCTATTTTTAAATTAATTAATTGTATGGTCATTTTTTGTTCCCTAATTATTTATGTTTGAATTGCGGATATATAGAAGAGTTGTTTGGTCAATTCCCCAAGAGTTTGTTCATACAAGATTTTCAAGCAAGTAGATAGTGGATCCTACAAAGAAAGTGCTGATAGATGAATGGCTGAGAGAATGGGAAAGTGTTAGGGAGCCAACACATGCATGTATCCCACATGGAAAAACAACAAGTAAGAGTTGAGAGTTGGATGAATAAATGATATGGGTGACGAGAATGGAAATCCCACACAGCTGCGTGATGAGCATAGAGTGAACTATTCTTTCACTTTTTATTAAAGCATATCGTGTGCTCGCCGCAATTTAAGCAGCATGTGCTACTTTTTGGAAGGCCTTTTTCCTCTTGGAAAGGCTCCACAATTGAGTCCCATGTTTCTATCATTAAGTTAGTTATTGAAAAATACTTAACCGAATCTTGGTTGAACCAATTATGGTGTGAGTATTTCTCAAAGAAAAATTTTTCAAATCCAACATTGTTAATTTTGCAAGGGATAGTAAACATACATGGGTCTTTGCATTTAGGGGCAATTTCCTTCGTATCACTGCTGAGACATTTTCCCCCATACTTATTCTTTCATTTCCAGTTAATTTCTTTTGTTTGGGCATAATTCCTTAAGATGCAAAACGTTTTAAGAATCTCCTATTACCTCTCATGCTTTTTAGATTTAGCAAATCTTTCAAGAAAAAGAGGGTGTATAACTAATGAGCTTGTCACTTTACCATTGGGTTCATGCGAATGTTCAACCAAATCCTGGGGCATGGCAATCTCTCTCTCTATTTCTTCCACAATGGTGTTTTCTTGTGTGTTCTTACTAGGTTTCTTCATCTTCTTACCATTTCTCAAAGTAATTGTGTTGATGTTCTGCTTGGGATTGACAACTATCTAAGAAGGTAGCTTTTCTTTGGATTCTATCTTACTCATTAAGGTGGCTAGATAACTTATTTGGTTCTCTAGGTTTTGAATGCTAGCTTGCATTTCCTATTGAAATTGTTGAGTGTTAATCGTAAGTGATTTAACAATCTCTTTGAGAGACATACTTGTATTTGAAAAAGATGGTTGATATGGAGGGAGCAATTTTTGTTAGAAGTATTGGTAGTTTTGCAATCTCCCTCCATAATTGAAATTCAGATAATCCCTCCATCTTGGGTTGTAGGTGTTCGAGTAGGAATTATACTTTCTTTGCAGTGGAACAAGAAATCCCCTTAATGTATTGACTTGTTCGCAGGAATCCTCTTGGAGCATAGGACACATATCCGTAGGATGACCAAAAATCCCACAAGCCTTGATTCGTTGCTTATTTCCTTCAACCAATTGCTAAACAAGAGAAGTTGAAATGAAAGTCTAATGCTCAAGAGATGAATTACTTACCCTATTGACCTTTCTAGGAGGGCTCCAAGAGTATCCAAATTGTTGGGGGTTATAAGCCATTATAGAGATTAATTCTCTAGCTTCGCTTGGAGCTTTGTTTACTATGGCTCCTTGACTTGCTACGTCCATCGTCTTCTTTTACATCAATAAGAGTCCTTAATAAAAGTACTGAATGAGAAGTCTCTCAGTAATACTATGTTGTGGGTAGCTCAAGCAAGGTTGTTTAAACTTTTCCCAATATTCGTGAAGACTCTATGTGTCTCTTTGTCTTATCCTCCTTATCTCTTTTCTAATGCTAGTAGCACGTGAAGCTAGGAAAAACTTCTCAAGAAAAAATCTTGCCATTTCTATCCATGTAGTAATAGAGCCAAGGGATAGATTAAATAGCCAATCCATAGCTTTATCTGCTAAGGAAAACAGAAAAGCTTGCAACTTGATTTGCTTTGCAGACACTTCTTGGGATTTCATAGTCAAGCACACAATATAAAGTGCCTTTAAATGCTTATGGGGATCTTCATTATCCAAACTCTGAAAATGAGTTGTAGATATATTAACCCAGATTTTAGCTCAAAAGATGTTTTCAACTATAGAAAGTTCTTTCACGAGCCATTGAAGTTCACCTGTATGAGAAAATTGAGGTATTAAAAGAAACAAAAATATTTAACACCAATCCTCGGTAGCAGCGCTAAAATTTGATGGGTGCCGAATCCAATAAAAATAATTTCCTATTCTAAAGATATGATTTATAATCAGTGGTAAGTAGGGTTGTACTCCACAGGGACTAGTAAATTTTATTTCTTTCAACTTATTAAATAAAATAGAAAATAAAAGGGGGATTTTCATGAAATAAAGAAAACTAAAATCTTTGAAGTAAAATAAATTAAATAAGAAATCAGAGAGAATAAAATCTAGCCTAACATAAAATCTCAGTTTAGTTCGCAGATTTGATCATTGAAGCAAAGTTAAATTTCTCTTTTCTTGAATAGACTAGTTATAGTTACTCAATGTCCTAAT
This sequence comes from Jacaranda copaia, assembly GCA_014898725.1. Lineage (NCBI taxonomy): Eukaryota > Viridiplantae > Streptophyta > Magnoliopsida > Lamiales > Bignoniaceae > Jacaranda > Jacaranda copaia. The sequence continues at coordinate 331,180 of JACGDI010005478.1, read as the reverse complement.
AACCAATCTCTACTTACTATTTCGATAATTAATAGAAGTTTTTTTGTTATTTTCTTCCCAAAAAACAACCCTAAAGAAACGCTCATAGGATTTAATTTGTCAATAGCACTAAAACTAGAGAGAGCTAGCCCTAGCCAGCTGACACATACAAGTAGGGTTCATTTAGATTAGATTATTTATCCACAAAACATAAATCATGCATATCACCACACATAATTATGTTATTTGCCGCAAGTATTAGAATAATTAAACAATTACGGGTCTAATATTTTAATTGACAGAACAAATATTCTAAGCTACCAAATTTGGGCCTCAAATTCAATAAACCTAAATAGTTGTAATGAAAACAAAAGATAACTAAATACTCAAAAAATAAGAAATATGAATAAAAGTATTTAAATCTCACAAATACTGAAAAACCTAAACTTCGATAATTCCTTAGGCTAGAAGAAGAGTATAGCAACTCTTGTTTGAGAGAAAAAATATAGGACAAATAAAAAATATTGAATGAAAAATATGAAAAACTTCCTATGGCACATTCCTAGTTCCATATAAATAACCTACTACTTCTAATTCAACTGGGAAGCTAATAAAAGTCCTACCAAAATAGAAAAAATTAAGTTCTCCTAATTAAAGAAATTTAAAACATTCTAATAATATACAATTGCCAAAAGAAGTTGAATGCTTTCTAATTAAATTTGCATAAAGTCTTAGGAAGCAAAACATGTCTATAGTCGAATTATTTCCTTCTTCCATTCCTCATCTCCTTGGGAATGTGATATTTGTTCTAAGCATGTCAAATACTTGATTTTCAACTGCATTTAGCTCGATTCTTCAATTTGCTTCACAAAATATAAAATAAAAGTTAAAATCCAACAATTAAGCATGTTTACTATTAATCATAAGGGAAAATTATACGAATTAAATGAAAAAAATACAACTTAACTAATAGCTCTGGGTTGGTTTTTTGCTTGACTAGCCAACAAAAACTAACATTTTTCAAAATCCTTAGGAATGCAAGAAAGTTTCAGTGGATGAAGCAATGCAATCAAACTCTGGTCGAATTGAAGTAATATCTATTAGCAGCACTGATGCTTGCTAAGCTGGAGGACGGAGAGGTCCTGCATATTTATCTAGCAGTTTGTTGGTAGCAATAAGTTCCATTCAAGTCTTAACTAGACAGGACACTTATAAGCTAGTATATCACCACAGCAAAGCGTTGCAAGGCTTAGAACATAATTACTTGGAGATTGAAAAGTTTGCTCTAGTTTTGGTCACAGCTGCCAAAAAATTGAGGCCTTATTTTCAATCCCACTCTATTATTGTCCTAACTAACCAGCTGTTGAAACAAGTATTGTCAAAATCAAGCACCTCGAGAAGACTAACCATGTGGGCTATCAAGTTAGAGGAATTCGACATCACTTTCCACCCCTAAATTGCCATAAAAGCCTAGATATTAGTAGATTTTGCAGCAGAACATCTCAATTTGCCTAGAGAAATAGACTAAGATTTACCAAGCTGGACCCTATATATCAATAGCTTAGTAACTTCTATAGGGGGAGAAATAGGCATTTCCCTATGCTCCCCTCAGGCTATAGAGTATGAATTTGTCATTGAACTTGATTACACTATTACTTATAATGAAGTTGAGTATGAGGCCTTTTCTCCTAGCATAAGGATGGCCTTGATAGATGAGTCAAGCAGCTAGCAGCTATTATGGATTCCCAATTGGTCATAGAACAGTTCGAAGAGAATTTTGAAGCAAAAGAAATCACAATGACTAAGTATTTAATGGAGGTCAAAAGGTTGCAACAATAGTTCTAGAAGTTCACTCTCAGCCAAGTCCCAAGATCAAAGAATAAAAGGGCATATGTCATATCTAAGTTTACCAGCTCAACGAAGGGAATAAGTGATAGAACCATTATATTTTTAGTCTTTGAGAAACCCAATACAGGTGGTCTCAACCAAAAACTAAATGGACAAATCCAAAAGTGAGCTCATTCTTAGTAGGAAGAAATCAAAGCTTACTTAAGGAAAAGAAGAGCGCCCTAAGATAAAGTAGAAGCATGCATGCTCAGAGATCGAGCAGCAAAGTTCACCTTTGACAACTATTGTCAGATCTATAAAAGATCTCTTTTCAAACCACCATTGAGGTGTTTGACATCAGAGTAAGCTCTAGAGGTCTTCAGGAGGTTATTTAGGTATTTGTGGTAATCACTCTAGAGGATGGGCATTGGCCCACAAGGTCATTAGACATGGATATTTTTGGCCAACCTTATTAAAAGATATAGTGGATTTCACCAAAAAATGCCCGTCTTGCCAAGTCCATTCTAACATCCCTTATCACCTTGTATCAACACTACTGCAATTTCAAATCACATGGCCATTTGATCAGTAGAGAATAAACATAGTTGGTTTCTTTCCAAAAACTACAGCTTAAAGAAAATACATGTTTGTTGTGGTCGAGTACTTCATGAAATGGTTAAAGTAGAAGTGGTCCTAAAAATAACTAATGTAGCTATCAGAAGTTTCTTATGAAAAAATATCATCTGCCATTTCAGTTTGCCAAAAGTGCTGAGATTAGACAATAGGATGCAATTCCAATGTAGAAGCACGAGGAACTGGTGTGAAACTTTGGGAATTTGACAACATTTCACCTGGGTAGGAAACCCTTAGGCCAATGGACAAGCTAAAATCACAAACAGGACTATTTTGAACTATATCAAGACTCAACTTGAAGGATCCAAAGCAAGTTGGGAAAAAAACCTCCTTGGGGTCCTATGGGCCTACATAAGCACTCCCATAACCGCTACAAGCCATAGTCCTTGTAGTCTGATTTATGGATCAGAAGCAATAGTCCCAGTAGAGTTGATACAACATATATCTCGGGTAACTCATTATAACCCGATTAGGAATGAATCCAAAAAAAAGTTTGACCTCAAGACAATTAACGAATTATGATAGCAAGCATACATAATGATGTAGAGGTATAGGTCAAAAATGGCCTAGCACTATGACAAAGGACCTTGACCAAGAAGTTTTAAGGTGAGAGACTTCGTCCTTAAGAAAGTTGAAGTTCCAAAAAATATGGGAAAACTTGACCTAAAATAGGTGGGCTACCACTCAGTAGTTAAAGAAGCAAAGCATAATTCTTATTGACTAGTAGATGTGGACAATAAGAACCCCTATCGATCATGTAATACACTAAAATTGGAAAAGTTATATATATGAAGAGGCCAAGGTCTCCATTCAACTATTTTCTAATTTGGTTCCAAACTAATAAAAGCAACTTATATTCAAACAACTATTTGTTCTCATTATAACCAGGGCTTCTAGCACAATTATATAAACAAAAAAATCATTCAAAGTTGACCCAGTAGTCAACCACAGTTTGGTATCACACCACGATCATGATGCGAAGATTGCACACAACTTGAAACCAATTTAATAAAGTTGACCCATGATCGACCATGGGTTCAAGTCTATTCATTCCATTTGGATGAAAATATTTTAAGTTAATCTAGCAGTCAACTATAAAGAATATCTCCAAACTAATTTAGAATGAATCAGATTGATATGAAAATTCTTAGATGTATTCAATTAAATCTTTTATAATCAATTTTATAACCAACCATTAACTTGGTTCTAAGCCAATTAAATATTGATCACTTTTTCATTGAAAGATCACATTATTTAAAAAGTTAAATGGAAGAAAATTTATTTCTTCATTATTTATGCAATCAATTTAAAGAATTGAATCAAATGAAAATAAGTAAAATAGGGAAAATCAACAAAAAAAGGAACAAAAGTTGATCAAATAAAATAAAAATCTTAAATTACATCATAGACAGTTGTTTATCAAATCGTTTGCAATGCCTCATAGGGTAAAACAAAACAAATAAAATAACAAAAAATAACAACTTCAACTCAACCTAGCTCGTTCTTCTCTTCTTCCCGGTACCCCAAGTAGCAGCTACCTCGTCAACAACTGGTCGAGTTTGTCGCCAGAGTTAACTTGAAAGACCACTAGAGGACCCGACTGAATGGCACTCGCAGGTCGAGAAAGACCCATCTCTTCCATAAAAGAATGTTCGACTAATGGGAGAGAAGTAGGCTGCAACGCCAACTTTTCCCTCTTTAATGTCAAAAGTAAAGTCACTCAAAAAGTTGAACCCTTTTGCCACCTCAATCGTCCTTACGTGGATCAGATCCTCAGCAATCTTAGTAGGTGCACTCTTATTAATGACACTAGTTCAGGATAGTCCTTGAGCTGCCTGTTCTGCAGCACAATTAAACAGGCTTTATCTTCCATTAGAATTGGTATCCTAAATACTTCACTGTTTCTCAACTTTCTCAAAAGTTTCATTTGTATCATTGATTGCAAAGACAATGCTATCATCTTGAAAAGTAGGGCATAGTAGAAATTATTGTATCACTTCTTTGTGAATGCTTGTAGTGCCTTAAAGAATTCATCTTAAGCATATTGAGTAACATTATTATATCCTAGCGCTCGACCAGAATTATGCGCTACTTATGTCCCCAATCTCGTTTTTGGTAATAGTTTATCCAGGCAACTTTTTTCTTCCATGGCAACTAATAGCTTCGCGTCCTTCTTCTCGGCTAACTGTGTCAGCTTGATGGTCCTTGATTGCAATGACTCAAACTGAATCTTTGTCATTTCACTCTATTCCTACTCGTTTGGAGCTCCTCCCATTCACCTAGCGCTAGCTTATCCCATTGATAACAGTTGTAACCTAATTGGCTAATTTGCAATAAGAAAAAGTTTGGTCAAAAATTGAGTACAAACGATCAATTCAAAAATAAGTAAAACTCAACCATAAGCTTACCATGTTCGTATATGTGAATGCTTTTAAGGCCTTTAGTTGCCCCATATGTAGCATTTTCTTCTAGTCAGACATAAAAAGGCTAGCTATTGATATCTTTAGGGGGCCAACTCCGATCGACCCATCCATATTCATAAATATCATATTTTGAACCCTGATGTCAGGCTTAAATATTAGGAACAAAACAATGGAAGGGAAAATAGCTTATCATTAGGTTGGGTCCTAAAAAACGAAGGCTCCTAACCTTTCCCTTCTTTTTCTCAAGAGTAGTTCTCTTCCAAGAGGGAGCTTGCTTATCAATAGCCAGTCTTCTCTATTGAGGCACTGAGCTACTTGCCTTGATTGGAGCTAGTTGGGTAGTAAAAGGTGTAAGCAATGGCACTTGTCATTACAGAGTACTTTAGAAAATAGCCTCTTGATGAGTAGTTGCCTATCGCTGCTTCTGCATACTTTATTGATGTGACATTGCCTGCTGTCAAGTGTAATTTATAATTTTTACTCAATTTAGAATAACTAAAAGATAAATACATCACTATTAACCTAAAAGGATAAAACTAAAAATTAACATAAATAAATAGTAATATCTACCTAATCGAGTATTAGTTGGTAAATCCAGTGCCTGTTAACACCAAATTTCTCTCCCCAGTGTACCATGACACCTCTATTTCTCCAAATTCATTTGGGTTTTGAATAAATGTGTTCTTTCAGATAGAGTTCTCATTCTTGAGCATCTTGACCTGCCTCCTTAGCCATACCCTAGGGATATTGAACCCAACCCTACCTAAAACATAAATAGAAAAATAACATTTTTCTAAGCCTGGCCATGCTAAGAGAAGGGCATTATCAAGAACGTTTGATGAAGGCAAGCTATGAGATAATAAAAGTTTGACTCCTCAATGCTACCTAACTTCTAAAACATTAGAAAGTGGAAGAGGTTGCTAAAATTTACAAAGATAAGGGTTGGTTGTGTATCAACATTAAAATAACAAAATTATATAGGTTTGAAAAATAGTTTGGGAGTGCTTAGGTGATACAGACCTAAAGGCTAGTTAGGAGATTGACTATAGGCTATGCTATGAGGAACCTAAGCCCACACTTTATGGCATCCTAAAAAGTTGTTATGAAACTAGTTGAAGGTTGATGCATCCTATCATTAAGTTTAGGGACAATCGACTTGAAATCTAGAGAAATGGGCTACAAGTGCATGATCAACTCTGATCCCTATCTTGATCAATAGTAAAAAGTTATATTATGAAAATGATCATCGGTAAAAAGTCTACCTCGAGATACTGAAGATCAACTTGTCTTCCCAAATGGCCCAACCTTAAGATCCTCCCTTATATCACTCAAACTGTCAGAGGAACTAGAACTATTATTAGAAGACTCACTAGTCCTACTAGTCAAATCTTCACCTTCTTAGTTGAATCCGCCTTTGATCAAGTCTCCTTAAAATCATTACCTTTACTATTACCCTCCTAAAAACCCTAAATGTCTTTACTATAAAAGTGATAGAAAATAAAAGAATAAAACTATGGGAGATCGAAGGGAACTTATAATGTAGAAAAGTGGAATAGAAGATTATGGTAAAATTACAGAGCTTGACCTCTCAAGATTGCTATGACAGCAAAAAATGAAAATTTTCAACCCCTATTTATAGCTTCTATCTGCAGGGTATATCAATCAGTTAAATTGATCACCTACCGTGCAATTATTATGCATCTACTAATTGAAAAATGGTGCTTCCCAATGAAATTGATCCATTAAATTTGCTGAAACCTTAGTTGAATTTTAAAATTTAAAGATCATAAACATGTTGAATCTCTATTTGAATAATTTTTAGTTTTCTAAGCTAACTACTCCCATAATCTTTCTTGTTAAATTGCTCGATCAAAACTTAGGAGTGAGGAAGACTCATGATATGGGGCAGCCTAATAAGCACAGCCTACTAAAAGTCAACTAGGCAATCAACCAAGCCTAAATCCTCAATAGGCTACTTCACCAACACATTTCCCAATACCCTTCCAATTGACCTAAGTATGGTCGATTAGCTTGAGAATGGCCATTCGACCCTCAATAGAAAAGGCCTTCGGATCCTAGAGAGTCCCATAATCTCAACCATAATATAAATAGATGACTTGCAAAATTGCAAAACATCTCGACCCTCAGAGGTTGATTCCAAGATTTTAGGCTTTGCTGGCAAGTGATGTATATGACTGAATTGATCGAATCAAAATAATTAGGCTAGAGTCTAAGATTTAAGAACATTAGCCAAACGGGTAAGACCTTAAGCGAGTTGGCACTAAAAATATAAGATTTCTGTGGAGCCACATATCTTAGCAATTACTTGGTGGCCAAGATAATGGGGCATAGTTGGCATGCAATTCTAAGCAATTGCAAATGAACCAAGTCAAATACCACCAAGTGGAAGATTAAATATGTTCCACATGTAACCTATATAAATCCTAGTAGTTTGGGGTGTCAACTACAATATGTTTCCTATAAATACACAAGGGACCTCATAACTCAAGGTATCAGTAGCTTTAGTGTTGTGTGCAAGCCCTTAGCATCCTTGTAATGAAAATCAAGGAAATAGCATATAAAGTTGTGATTTATCCCCCAAACTTGTTGTGTTGCTCTTTTTTCACTATTAGCTTGCTTTTCATTCATTCAAACTACTATTAAACATAAGAGTATACAAGGGAGAGAAATGGTATATGGGATGGTGAGCGATCTAGCCATACAATAGGCAGCACTTAGGTAAAAAAATTCTCTCACTTTAACCATTGTGATAATAACCTTGATCTAAAAGTGTCTTTTTTTGGTATGAGTGTCTTATTACTAGAAAAAACATTCAATATATTGATTATTCAAATATAGAAGTCGTATAAAGCAAATTTAAATGAATCACATACATAATCTCACCATCATTTGAACTAATTTAATTGAGACTTACTATTTGTTTTCATTTATTATTTCAAACAAAGCCATTAAAATTGCACTAATTTCAAGGAATATTAGTTGAAACAATTTCTTCAATTATTATACTATGAGTTACATAAATATATAGTAGTAGACTATTTGTACATGATGTATATATTTGCAAAATTGCATATCTTTATGAAAACGGTACAAATAAATTAGGGCTAAGTTAGGCTAAAGTCCAATCCAATCGACTAACTGGGAAATCAATAGAAGTGCTTGGTGATGTAATGTGGTCGAGTCTTACAACCAGCAACACATATTATGCTAGCCGAGGTGCTCTCAGCTCAGGCACTCTGATGCTCAAGTTAGTAAATATCAACTAAAATACAGAGCAGCAAAGTAAGGGAATTTAGTGGCAATGAGCATACCTTACTAAAGTCTAGAAATAAGGTATTTATAGCTTTCTTAGTATGGTTGATATATCTATGATGCCTTTGTTGCATAGAAAGGGCTTTTGTTCTTGCTTGAGAACCTTTAAGTCTTCTCCACTTCCATTTTATGTACTATTCCAGGTGGTGCTATCTCCAGCACCCTAGGATAAGGTGGTACGCTGGAGGTGTGCGCTAGCCAAGCATGGTAGAATAGGTAGTTCATGTGGTGGCATATGCCATTAATGCAAAGATATGCCGTCTGTCAGAGCATTCAATGTAGCAGAGAGAAAGTAGTATCTATTCAACCTCCATGGTCGAAGAGAGCTTCCATAGTAAGTCAGTTCTGCAGATTCTAATCAAAATGCCTATTGGATTCAAGCATCTCCCGAATTTGGTGCTAAATAAGTATCCTCAATAGCATATACTATACATTGATCAATTAGGTGAGATGTTGATATCCGTGTGGGGCGAAGGGGCCTAGTAGGCTTGAGGTAGGTCAATTATCTAGTCAATTGCTAGTGGGCCTGGCCTGATGGGTAATTAGGTTGTCCTAGATCATATTCCCAGTGTGGTTAAGCATTTTTGGGTTAGGCCCTTTAGGCTATCCCATATCATAAGTCTTCCACACTCCTGAGTCCTAATTGAGATTATCAACAAACAAAAGCAAGGAGTAGCTGATTTTGAAGAAACTAAGTACGATCAACGAGAGGTTCAACATGTTGCTAACATTTTTATTTCAAAATTTGACTAAGGTTTAAGTGCATTTAATACAGTTGTTACATTAGGCCACACAATGCATCTAGCGACTGTTGCGTAATAATTGTAGTCATTTGGGTTACTGCGCATTGAGGCCTATAAATAAGGCACAGTGAAAATCTTCATTTTCACTTTGACAGTATTTTTGGAGGTCAAATTTTGAGTATGTACTGCATGTGTTCTAATTGAGCTTTCTTTCAATTCCACTAACCGCATAAGTATTTTTTGTATTTTTTGATCTCATACCTTTCACTCTGCTATATCTTGATTGCACCAATTTAGTTTATCCAATCGTGCTAGGGGTATTTAGTGGGAATAGTAGCCAAGCGAGTGATAGTAAGGCCACCTAGTCGGATCTATGTTCGATAAGGGTTAAAGTGGCTCAACTAATGAGTCGAGTAGTTTTCCTAGCAATAGCTCGACTTTCTCCAATAAATCAAGTAGAAATTGGGGTAACTTAGGGGCAATGCAAGGCTAAGCTATCCTCTAATGTCCCATGGTTGATTGTTTACTCCTGACCATTATAACAAAATTATTTCAAAAATTACTCCTAACAACCTCGACTGCTCAGGCAGTTATATTATATCCCCTGAGAGTAAGGGTTGATCGTCTTCAATCCTATTAATAAGATGCATTGACCACTGGCTGATTGTAAAACTATGTTCAAGTAAGCTCTTAGGTATGGGCTTAGGTTTCTTCTTACCCAACTAATAATTGACTTTCTAATAGGTCTACAAGTTTGCAAAACTCAACTCCTACCTAATTATTTTTCAACTTTATATAGCTTTGTTGGTTTGAAGTACATACATGACCAGCCTCTCACTTTCACTAATTTTTCCAATCTTTTCCATCTTCCTATGTCCTAGAGATCGGGTAGCACCTATAAGTCAAGATTATATTATCTTATTATCTGTCCTCATTGAAAATTCTTAGTAACCCCTTCATCATCCCATGGTCAAGAGTGGAAAAAATGATACTTTTATGTTCGGGTGGCTGGGGATTTCAATATTCCTAAAGGGGGCATGTCAAGATGCCAAGTAATAAGACTATAACCTAGCCCAATACTTTCATTCGAGATTTAGTTTAGTTTAGGTAAATAGAAGCTTTAAAGTATATTGAGAAGAGAAATTTAGTGTTGGCAAGCTTATCGCCTGCTTAGTTAGGTTTACCAGTAGACGCTCGACTAGGTTGATATATTTACTAATCTTTTGATAGCTTCTTGCCTAACTTTGTGGCCAATGCTGATGCCTGTCTTTTGTAAGTGCTTTTTCAAATCATGCAGAAATCATGAGTCAAATGCAAACACAAGCAATGGCACGTATGTAGAGGAATCAAGAGCACTATTGAGGGATAGCTCATTGGGAGGTTGCTCCACCACCATAAGTAACATTGTTGGCTTATGCTGCCAATAATCTCATTCTTCTCTTGTTGAGACTAGCAGCCTCTTAACGAGCCAAAAGAGGTTGCCAATCGAGTAAGTGAAGCCTGCTCAGAAGAGAACTACTAGCGATAACCAGGGTATTAGATCAACTGACTAGCTTTAATTTCATTAGTTGTTGGCTCAATAAAGAGCTATTCCTACTAGTCAACTTGTCTTTACCACGTTTCAGGACCCAAATGGTAGTCTATGACTCCTAGTTAATGATGTCTTTGAGGTTAACTAGATGGTGCCCCTAAATATGATGATGGTCAGGCTCTTCAAGTCCAACAAGATGAAAATAATAAAGCTAACCCAAATGGGGGCGCTAAAAGCCTTGGCATACCATTTGAATATGGTAAATTTTTAGTTGCATTTTATTTGCACTTTGCGAATTCACTAGTCATTTCTATTTTTGGCATTCACATATATAGACTAAGGTTACGTCTGCTGTAGGTCAACCAACTAGGTTATCACTTATACCGCAAAGCTAAGCTGGCCCTAGATGACTGGGAAAAGCTCTAGAAGGAACATAGTAAGAGTGAGGTTGTTAAGACTCAGGTTGACTCTACTTAGTCAAGAATCAAGCAGTTGACTAATCAACTCAAAGATAAGAACACACACTCATGCCTACAATGATAGCGAGTAGCATAGCAAAGTAATTATTGTAAAAGACAAGGTTGGATATTTAGGCCAACTATGATTCTAGTCGGTTGCACAAGCACAACATGGAAAGAAATTATGCTTGGTTTGGGATGTTGCCCCTCATTCAACAAGAAGCTATGCAGCAATTTATGTAGTGCTCAGCATTCTAAGATGCCAATGTCATCTTCTCCATTGATGACGCAAATGAGGGCTTTCAGAAGGCTATAGAGCAACTAGAGTACTTGAGCTACCTAATTCGGCCTAAGGATTGGGATTAACTTAATTTGATATAAACTGAGTAGCTTATAGACTATCCTGACCTCCTTTAGCCTAAAGAGAATATTCTTTCCAAAAGGAATGCTCCTATGAAGATGCCTGCTACTATACTTACGATCTGGGCTACTATTGATCTTAAAAGAAGGCTTGCCAACGTGACTAGCAAATTTGCCATCACCAATAACTTTGCATTTGATATTAGAAATGGTAAGGTTGATGTGGCTGCTCTCTTTCCTTTAGATAGGCACATATTTTTGATCGATGAGGTAGAGCCCTCTTTACTAGCCCTTACATTTTAGCTAATGCTCACAGCAATGCCAAAGCAAGAAGTTGAGAGACTTAGCAACATTGTGTCTGTGCCTTTGAGTGATGAACTGACCAAGTAATTGAGGACATCTCCTTTGAGTGATGAACTCGACCAAGTAATTGAGGACATCGTGGTTGAACGCATTACACAAGCTCACAGTGAGGGTGCCAAGTCAAGCTAAAGGCTTAGGCAGTTGTTTTCTTTTTAATACTTTTATTTTTCTCCATTGTTAATCGTTAATGGATGGAAAAATAAATAATTTGATCTTAGATAAGAAATTACATGATGTAATCCTTTAATAAAGGAATTGGTCAAGTCTGCTGTCGATTTAGAAATCAACTAGCACAATAACAATGGAATAAATCCAAAACATCCACATCAAGTTAACCTATTTTAAAATAGGCATTGCAATATTATTTATCATCGATTGCTAGGTTAATTTAAATTATATTCTTTGTGATGAAATGAACAAACGTTATGCTTAATGTTGTAGTTGAAATATGAGTATTATTTGTGCAACCTTATATTTGACGGTGAGATTGAGTTCTGGTTGAGTTTGTTCATCAATTTGGACTAGAAGCCATAATTTTCTATTGAAAGCAATTTGAGGTTGAGTGCGGGGTTGACTCATCTATCAATGTGGGCTAAGAAGCCCTAGTTTGGCAGTTTGAAACCAGCATAGGGTCAACTATGGGGTTAACTTTGAACGACCAATTCATTTATTAATTTAGCTAAAAAGCCTTGGTGTGCTTACTTGAGTAGGTAGATGTAGAAACATAAGCAATTTTTATTGATCTTAAATGATGGTTTAGCACAATTGGGGAGAAACTTTAGTCTCTTTACATAAAAAAAATTTCAAGTTCAACTCATTCTATGGTTGAGAGAGCTCGTTTGCAGTTATATTTACAAGTTGGTAGGCGTTGTGCTTTTCTATTTTAACCACAGGGTTAGGGCCTTCCCATTTCGGATTGAGTTAAGGACGAGGTCCCTTACTTTGAAGCCTCTTAGTTAGACGCCTTGCTGTAATATTGTACCATCTTCTACCTATATCATTGAATTGTTATGTATGCTTGCTGATGCAACTTGTTGATTATCTTAAGGTTGAATTCTCTTTTGAAATCATTCTTGATTGGGTTGTAGTGGATCACTTAAGTAGTTTGTTGTATTAGTTCTGTTGGAATAATTATTTAGGATCTATAGACCAAATTATAGGGGTAGTAGCTAGTGACAATTCAAGGGGTGGTTCTATATTCCCAAAGCACCTCGGAGAAGTCGTTCGCCTAGCTCACTCAGGATAGTTCTATTTATAACTTTCATTTGACTATTAGTTTTTGGGTTTCCAACTGAGGTGAAGTGCTGTTGAATCCCTAAGTTTTTGCACTAGCTCATCATGCTCTTATTCTAAAATTGCATCTCATTATCAGATATCAACACTTGAGGCAAACCAAAACAGAAGATAATGTTTTTCCATACAAAACTTTTGATAGCCACATAGGTTATCTTGGGGACTGTTTTTGCTCTGACTCATTTCATAAAGTACTCGATCACGATGATTATGAATTTTTGTTAACTTGTGGTTTTTAGGAAAGAATCAATTATATCAATCCTCCATTGGTTGAATGGCCATGTGATTTGAACAGGCACTAATGTTGCCACAAGTTAATGAGGTATGTTTGAGTGGACCTAGCAAGATGGGCATTTTCTGGAGAAGTCAATAGCATCTTTTAGCAAAGTTGGCCAAAAATACTCATATCTAATAATTTTGTGGGCCAAAATAGGCCTCTAGGATGATTGCTACAAATGCTTTGGTGTACTTTATGTAAGGCCTTATAAGCCTATTTTGGTGTCAACCATCTTAATAGTGGCCTGAAAATTGATGTCTTATAAAGCTGACTGTGCTCAGCAAGGGCAAACTTGGCTGCTTAACCTATGAGCCTGCATGCTTGAACTTTTTCCTTGAGGACTTTTCCCTTCCTCAAATAAGCTTTTATTTTGTTTTGCCATGAAGAAAATGCTTATCCGATCTGCCCACCAAATTCTGGTCGGGAATACCTTATTGGGAACCAAAAGTGTGGTTGTTTTATCTCTAATTCCCTTTATCAAGCTAGCAAATTTTGACAATGCATCAGCGCATTTGTTCTCCAATTGAAGAACTTCGTTGAGGTTGAACTTTCTAAACTACTACTATAACCTTTTGACCTCAACCAAATACTTGCTCATCATGGTTTCATTAGCCTTAAAGTTTCTTTCAACCTATTCTACAACCAACAGGGAATTAGTGATGGTTGTCAACTGCTCGACTTCTTTATCTACCACTGTCCTCATGCCAGCAAGGCGGGCTTTATATTCTACTTTATTTTTTGTAACGATGTAGTAGAGTTTAATTGTGAAGTCGGATTCCTCAGCTTGTGGAGAGCATAGGGAGATGCTAATTCAACCTCTCGAGGAAGTAGTTAAACCATTCATATGCAAAGTCCACATGAGGGAATCCTAGTTAAGTTGGTCGGGGACGTCAAGCCTTTTAGTGATAAAGTTCATTAACATTTGAGCCTGAAAAGTAATGTCAAATTACCCTAACTCAATGGCCCACCTCGTTAATCTTCCTAACGTGTTTGGTTTTGACAATATTTTTTTCAACAGTTGATTTGTCAAGATAATAACAGAGTGAAATTGGAAGTAAAGTCTCAATTTCCTAGCTACAGTGACCAAAGAAAGAGCAAATTTGTCAATCTCCAAGTGGTTGTACTACAAGCCCTATAATACTTTGCTGCTATAGTAAACAAGTCGATAGGTGTCATTTCTAGTTGAGACCAAAATTAAATTGATTATTGCTATTGAGACTGCTAAATAAATGTGTAGAACTTCTCCAACCTTAGGTTTGGCTAACTTCATGGGTATTGAAAGGTATTACTTTAATTTGATTAGAGCCTAGTTGCATTATTTTGCCCATTGGAAGCCTAATTTCCTTGCATTTCTAAGGATTTTGAAGAATAGCAAGCTTTTGTTAGCTAGTTGGGCAATAAATCACCCTAGCACTATGATTCTTCTGACCAGACGTTGAATTTCACTAACTGTTCGAAGAGGTGTGATGTCCAAAATGGCCAGGATATTTTGTGGGTTTACTTTGATACCTCTTTGGTTGACCATATAGCCTAAAAATTTACCTCCCCTCACCTTGAGCGTGCACTTGTTAGGTTGAGCTTCATGCCATATGCTCATAATATTAAGAATATATGCCTGATTTTAGTTAAATGATTTTATGCTTTTTCTATTTTGACTATCATGTCATTGACACAGTCCTCCATGGTCTTACCAATCTCATTTTTTAACATAAAGTTTACAAGTCTTTAGTAGGTCACACCTACATCTTTAATCTCGGAAGGAATGATCGAAAAATAATACACCCTATAAGAGATGACAAAAGAGGTCTTATCCCTATCCTCGGTTGCATGTAAATTTGGTAATTACCTTAAAATGCATCCATTATGCTCAAAAGATCACAACCAACAGTAGAATCTACTAATAAATCTATATAAAGTAAGGGGTAAGGATCTTTAGGGAAAACTTTATTGAAATCAGTGAAATCATTACACATTCACCACTTTTCCTCATTTTTAGGAATAAGGATTACATTACAAAGCTAACTTAGGTATTGAATTTCTATAATGTATCTTGCCTCTAAAAATTTATTGACCTCCTTTTCAATGATTTTGCATCTTTCAGCGGTGAAGGTTCTAGTCTTCTACGTTATTGGTTTAAACAAGGGATCCACATTTAGGTAATAGATAATGATATTGGGGTTGATTCTTACAAGTCAAAAGCCTTCTTAGCAAAAACGTCAATGTTTTTTTCTGAGCAAATTGACCATGAGGCACTTCATGTTGGTGCCCAGATCTTGGTCTCTTTGACCTCGCACTTCTTGCTCTACTGTCCTTTCTTAAGTTTCATTACTGGGATGTTTCCTAAGGTTTTCAACTGTGTTTGAGCCTTCTACTCATTCACCTCAATTGAAATTGTGTAATAGAGCCAAACTTTTTTTATATTGCACAGAACTTTGCCAGTTTTGGCAGTGGTCTAAAATTTTACCTTTATATGAAAGGTTAAGACTATGGCTATAAAATCATTTAGTGCTAGTTATCTAATAATAGCATTGTAGGCAAAAGAAACATCAACGACTAGATAATAAACTATGAGTGTTCTTTACCTAAGGCCTTTGCTAAATGAAGTGGACAAGTTTATAGATCCCTCATGTATGATCTTCAACCCCCCAAACATAACAAGTGGGGTCCGCATAGGCTCAAATTTTGGCATCGCCATTTTTATTCTCTTTAGCATTGACAAGAAAATTAAATTTGCGGAGCTACCATTATTGACCAATACCTTTTTGACCTAAAAATTAGCTATATCAACAGATACCACAATGAGGCAATCTAGTTAGTTGTCAGCCCTTGATTCTCGATATGTGAGAGTTTGGCATCGAAGAAAGTGATTGGTTTTATGCTAATTAAGAACTAGAAGATTGTTTCTATTGAGGAAGATTTGGTCAATTCTAGTTTTCTTTAATTCTACTTTCTGACTAACTTTGAATCCCTTCTAATCTAGCTTAACGTGATGGTGTCGATTACTCCTCTAATGAGTAGGTGGGGATCATGGGCAGGTTTCTTTCTTTTATCTTCTTTCCTCAAGCTAACCGACCTTTCTCTATAGAGAGTTCAGTTGGTAACGCCCATTTCTTGTCTAGCTTTTTCATTGACAAATTTTTTCAAGTGCCCTTGTAGAATGAGTTTTCCAATCTCATCATGAAAATTGAAACAGCCCTCTATGTCATGGCTTTTTTGCCTATGGAAGTGACAAGATTTCTTGAATCTTTTCATAGCTTTAGTCACAGTCAACTTCTTTAGTTTTTTAAGAAGGTTATCATGCTGAATGAAAAATAGCACCTCCTTCCTAGCAGTATTAAAGGGAGTATAATTGTGGAAATGTTTGATCAGAGATCAATGACCATCTTTATGCTGTCTATTATATTTCTCTTTTCCCTTCTTCTTATCGCTATCCAGATTTCCATATTTGAGCTCGTTCATATCCTCTTACATCACATATCTCTCCATGAAGTTAAATAGCTCTTCCATCATCTTAGGTTGTTGTTTAACTAAGGTATTAGTGCATTCTTTATGGTGAAGGCCCAAAAAAAAATACATCGATCAAAAACTCGATTCCGGGACCATCAATCTTTAGAACCTTAGTGTTGAATCTAGTGAAAAAGTTGTGAAATAACTCTCTCTCATTCTATTTAACAATGTGCAAGTATGTATGAGGGAGTTTTGTCTTCCTTTGACTAGTAAACTGGTGGAGGAACTTGTTACATAGCTAGTCATATGAGTAGATTAATGCTAGTTCCAATTTCACAAACTAATCGACTGCAATTCCCTCCAACATGGTAATATCATCTTGGCCTAAATATACTTGTTGTGCCCATTTAGCTACATCATGTGCTTGAATTATCGTAGATGCTCATTTGGGTCCAACTAGCCATCATATCCAAGCCCAGTAGGAACTTTGGCATCAACAGCAATGCATTTGTCGATTATCTCTTACATAAATGGTGACTCCCACTCTCAATGAAGCCAAGGAGCACCATCATAGTTAAGGTTCCTCTCCTCTTTCAAATCTCTTCTGGTCGTATGTTCAACTACTGTACTTGGTAAGGTACTTCTTCCCATTCATCTAGATCAAACTCAAACATATTTTTATTTGTCTAGGGTCATGGGCGCTCGACCCTATTGCACTGTAGGGGTCTAATAGGTCGAGCGTAGTGTTCTATTGAATCTACAACTTTTTCTCTGGGGTTGGGTTGGGGCTTTTCTCTCGAGAATCATCATGGGCTGTCTTTTTGTCAGATGGGGGACATCTAGCTTCTAGTCTGCTCCTCTTTTCTCTCGGGGGTCTTTTCTCTCCCTATGAAAGTTGAGGGATGGTATTAGTAGCTGGTCTAGGCTTATTGTTGTGTCTATTAAGGGAATTTGACAGTTGAGTGGAAATTTGGCAAATATCTATTCACTTATCAACTACATAAGCTAAGGCATAGTTAAGGTAACTGCTTGCTCTAGCTAGGAACTAGGTCCCACCACATTTTGTTCTTACTGGGGTTGAGGAAGGGGGGTTGGGGACCTTATGTTCTCCTCTCTTTCAAAAACCGCTTGCTTAGTGCTAACCATTTTTCTTAGATGTGGACTCAAGTTTCCCTTAGATAATGCTAAATGATAACAGTGTAAATAATTTAGGGGTAAGTCAGGCTAAAGTCTAATCCAATTGACCAACTAAAGTTCGATAGAAGTGCTTAGTGATGTAATGGGGTTGAGTCTTGCAACCAACAATACATGTTAGACTAGCCGAGGTGCCCTTGGCTAAGGCACTTTGATGCTTAAGTCAGTAAATATCGACTAGAAGATAGAGTAGCAAAGTGAGGACTTTTAGTGATAATGAGCATACCTTACTAAAGGCTGGGAATAAGGTATTTATGGCCTTCATGGTGTGGTTGATATGTCCATGATGCCTTGTTGCACAAAAAGAGCTTTTATCTTTACTTGAGGACCTTTTAGTTTTCTTCGGCTTGTGTACTATATTAGGTTGTGCCATATCCAGTTCCAAAGGACAAGGTAGTATGCTCAAGGTGCACATTAGCTAGATGCGGTAGAATAGATGGTATAGGAGGTGGCACGTACCATTAATGTAGAGACATGCTGCTTGTCAAAGCATTCAATGCAGTAGGGAGGTGATCGCATCTGTTTGACCTCCCTGGTCAAAGAGAGCTTCCATAGTGAGTCACTTATGGAGATTATAGTTGATATAATGGGAACATGTTGGATTCAAGCATCTCCTTAATTGGGCACTGAACAGGTATCCTCGATAGGGTCGACCATACTCCGATCAATTAGGCGAGATGTTGATATTCGTGTGGGTAAAGGGGCCCAATGGGCTTGAGGTAGGTAGACTATTTGGTCAATTGCCAGTAGGCCCACCCATTGGGTAATTAGGTTGTCCTACATCATGTCCCTGGTGTGGTCAAGTGTTGTTGGGTTAGGCCCTTTGAACTATCCCATATCACTTTGGCAAAAGTTATTGTGCATTATGTAGTTGCATAATAAAACTTCTTTATGTAATTATCAGTAACTGTACGTTGACAACTGTGCTTACAATTTATTTAAGCGTGATATTTATTTGAAGCTTGATTGGTGAACACAAATTCTTTCCCTATTGTATATTGAGATTGTACGTACGTTTTGGATGTTTAGACAAAATAACTATTGTGATATTTCATTACTAAATCTGGATTAACAATTTATTTAATTCCATCTTTTCTTTGTATTGATTAACATAATTTCATTTTGATTATTAAATTACTATATTACAAAACACTTGATTTTTGTTTATCGTTATTGTTGTTGCTATTTTGTTTATGTTAGAATTGGTACAAGTTTACTAAAATAATTCACCTTGCATATTGAACTCAATAGAAGCTAATAATTGGCGGGCCACAACAATTACACATATACTTCGTTAAGTAATTCTATACGCATTGATTTTTGAAACTTAAAATATTCGTGATTATGGATTTTTTAGACCATTAAATTGCATTGGGATGACAAAGAAATTTATTATTATGTAAAATTATGTGTTTTAAGTATGAAATGACTTTGATTTTAGAGAAGGAGAAACAGGAAATAAAAAGGTAGACATAAAAATAGGTTATGGAAGTGGAAATCACATGCGGCAACCGCCAGTAAACATAAAGAAAAATATAAAAAATATGAAGTTGTTTCTCTTGTTTAGAATATAAGTTTCTCCAGTCATAACTCTTCATTTTTAAGATTTCTGACTTCACTGGGGCGACTATGGATGTATCGTGTTGGGGAATTTGATGTTGTTCGAGCACAAATCAAGGAGAACTTTGGCACTTGGAGTATTTGCAGTTACCAAGTCCTCAAAAGTATGGCGCGGTCATTTCTTTCACTTCGGTGTCAATAAAGAAAATAAGGCCATTCAATATTTTGATCGTCAAAATTCTATTCGAAGTGTCCCATATTTCGGAAAAAGAATTTTATAATTATTTTCTCCCTCTTGAAGACAATCCCGCGGATTATTTCCTTACTTCATATACAGATCAATGTCAGAAGGATCAATCTGTAAGTCCATTTGCATAAAATGGACATTCCAAGCATCATTCAACCTATAAGCGGCCATGCTCTTTCACATTCAATCTTTTATGTGGAATCTTGTAATTGTGGCCTTCCTTAGACGTACATGATTGCTTTCGGATGCCATGACTCCAGAACGACAAAAACGCCCCTTAAAAACTCATTATTACTCTTTTTCTAGCATCTTCACTGCAAAATCTGAAAAAATGATGGAATATATCAAATGTGTCGGCCTGGATGATGAAATCTTGAGTTCATCATTTTGATGACGCATTGCATATATTCTTCTGAGCATGTCTTGGAAATGCAAATCTCGACATATAGTAGTAGGTAAGCACTTGTCCAGTGGTGATATTGATGTTTTAGGGAATTTTACGAAGGTAAGGGTAAGGGTGTTTGTTTATTTTTATCGTACTCGATAGCTGTTGGTATCTGAAAATAGTTGATTCTTTATTAATTATTCATTTATTAGATTTATCATGTATCCCATCGTTGCACTCCAAAAAAAACACTAATAAGTTGTACTCATTTAAAATTTTTGTAAGGTAAAATTCTATTGAAGTTTTAATAAAAATGCGAGTAAGAGAGTGTTTGAGTGAATTTCTAAGCTCTTGATGAAAATATCTTATAAGATGTTTGAGAGCTCAAAAATGTCTAAAAGTAAAGAGTTCCTAACTTATTTTGAAGATTTTAACAAATATTTTATTTTAAATTATATTAATTACAAAAGTATTATTACTAACACCTTATAAGCTCCAAAATCTTAATTTATCCAAACACTTAAGAACTTATTTATATATAAAAAAAAGATATAATATTTTATAAGCTATAAAAATATTTTATAAAATGTAGAAGTTTATAAAATATTTTAAATAAATTTAACCAAATAGCCTCTAAATAGAGAGCATCAAGTTAGGTATGCAGTCCAAAAGGAAAGCACAAGTAAGGAATCATGTTCCCACTCTGTCTACGTAAGGATTTTGAATGCACCATGATATGGCCTAGCTAGTACATTCTTATTACATGGTTAGCTGAATTACCACAAATAAATTGGTATTTTTAAACCCCTTTTTTAATATGCATTTAACTAAAGTTAATTGTCATTATAATATATATATATATATATACTACACTATTTTATCATAAATAAAGGGCTGCGATTATCAAAATGAGGGTATGATTGGTATAATTACAGGCCACATGTTCAGATACAGATAGGAAGAAAGAACATATTCTTCCCAATTTTAGTCTTTGAAAACACAATAAAAAATAAAAGTTGATTAACTCTAGGACTTATGAAAGGGATCAGAAGAGGCATGGGGATCAATTCTATCCATTAACCTCTCTATAAACAAAAGAAAGTACCTCAAATTATTTAGTACTATAATTCGGAATTTCCTTTCTACTTATCATCATTTATCAATTGTTTTCAATATTTAGACTTCTGTGTTGTCCTCGATGAATTTATACACCACATGACACTTTATACTGATGTCTAGAGGCACAAGTAATATACATGCTCAGGAATTTTCTGCAATTAATCCACTTGGTGACATTCCCGAGTGGGTGGCCTTATATGAGTTGATGTGTAACTTCTGCCTGAAATTTTATGTGCAAAATTTCATGATTTCCACTTGGATAATGTTTAATACATTTAAAAGTCATAGAATGTATACAAGATTATATTGTAAATTGAAATTATGACTTGTTTATGTACGATTTGATGAATCATAATTTCACTTTACATGCCCATTTTGATGCTATGGAATCAACGTGGCTTCAAAATTCAATTTTTTACAAGCATACTATAATTCAAAAGCAAGTCTCTTGTGCCTATAAATGCATCTTGCACTTCACAACTTCAAAATACATCTATAACACTCTCCTCTTATCAAGAAGGGAACAAAGCTTGTTATAATTAGGATTAGTCATGAATAGAAAAGGCAAGAACAACGATTCCCTTTGTGAGAAATCAATGAAGATGATGACCAACGTTGTCAGGCTATCATCATTTTCCATAGCCACGATGAGCCTCACACCAGCACCACCGGCCACCGGAAAACACCTGGGTTCCTTCAACATGGGTTTCAATGATCCACCGCAATCGTCAGTAGGTTCATTACCATGGAGCCTCAAATCGAAGGAGCCTCAGATAAGCTCAAAAGCCATGTCTTATGTGCTTGAGCCCTCGGATGAAAAGAGTACCAATAGATCTACATTTCTGGTGAGTCATGAAGAGGAAAGTGTGGATGGGAAGGCCTCAGAGTATATAAGAAAAGTGCATGAGAAGAACAGATCACATAATTCACATGAGACATCCGATCTTGGGACCTATATAATGCCTCCCCCACCTCATCGAATTACAATGTAATAATGAATCTGTGTTCAGATTATCAATGTACCTTGTTGAGTCTTTTGTTTCCCTTTTCTATGCTTGTATCCTTTAAATTTAATTAGCAAAATTTTATTTTGTCTCATTGAGGATTCCCATAAATAATCATTAATTTTTTTTCTTTAAAAATATCATGTTCCTCTGTCCTAAGATTCCCCATTTCTTGTAGCCTTAATTGGCAAGCCCAACCAGTCTGTATGGCTTCAAATTAGTTCAAATTCCATTCTAAGGGTACACAGTCTAGACATTAATGCTTCTTATTTTTATAGAACTAGAAAGGTGAACTTGAGCCATATTAATATTAATATATATTTGTTTTATGAATTGTTTTATATTTGATTTAAATGCTTATAAAAATGAAAAATAAAAATAAAAAATAAATCATCATTTCGAATTGTAACAGTAGCAACAAACAATACAAGTTTTGCCTAAATAGAACCAATTAATTCAAATCTCAAAAGTTGATATAAGAATCAATACATCATGTAGATTAAATAATATTTCTTTGATAGAAAACATACAACTAAGAATTGTACAAGAAAAACACGCAAGTCCATATTTTACAGGTTGTAGTATTGCATCATCACCAGCTTGAATTAACAATCTTGACATAAGTTATATAGTAAGTAGATTAAAATTTAAGCGATTCAAATAATAGAAAATATATTAATATTTTTGAGGAAGAACTCGCATTTGCACAATACATATATGAAATACCATTCTTTTTCCTCATCAATTGAACTTTTCTCAATCATATGATAATAACATTTAATCTATTTTTTTATTATCATATTAAATTTTTTATTAATTTAGATTGAGCACATATATAACAAATCTCTCTCTCTCTCTCTCTCTCTCTCTCTCTCTCTCTCTCTCTCTCTCCCCTATTTTTTAAGAGAACCAAAAAGTAATATCTATGTGAAGTATTTATGAAGTATCACTTTTTTCCAATCAATTGAGTTTTTCTAAACTAATTATTTCAATGTAGTAATTATTATTTTTCTATGAGCCTAACTACAATAAATTTAATTTGTTTGTAATTTATCATTAAACCATATGTACTAAATTTGATACTAATAGCTTTGTTAGATGAAGATATAATTGTAGTGCCCCTTTCGGGATAGCACCTAAGTTGAGGCGCCACTCCAATCAATCTTTTTATGAAAACCTATAACAAGAATACTAGGCCCAAAATTTCCTTCAACATCACAACAAATCAAGTAGTGGAATTTACATCTTAAATTGATACCATAATCAGCAACATTCATAACCAAAAACTATTCTTCAGAGGTACACCAATATATTTACAATCCCAAAAACATTCTTAACATTTCTAACTTATCACATCATCCCTGAAGATAGAGTGCAACATACATAAGGCCCATAAGCAGATATACATGGTTGTTCTAGTACAAAACTATACTTGCTGATCTGATTAGAAGTCCAAGCATATCATTCAATCATATCTAAGAAAATATAGAAGAACCGTGCAGGCGAGGGGTGGGGTGTAAGTCCAAAAGACTTAGTAAGGGATATTCATAATATAGAGAATAAGGATTTGTTGGGGAAAGATCAACCTAACAAATTGTCAATTAACAACAATAACAAGAACAAGTTGGATACAGGCAACCAAGTATCAATTCACTAACAGATCAAGTACAAACAATCAGAAATATTCATAGGGATTAACATGATCAAACTATTGGAAGGTACTAGCTCAGGGTTGTAATTGTTGGCTCGAACGACTCAAGATCATCTCAACCAATCCTATTTGGGAGATATAGAGCGTCTCAACGAATCACAATTGGAAGAAAATACAAACAGCTCGTTCAACCTAGACAACAATCCAATTTAGACCAAGAAACTTAACTGCCTTTATTACTCCATGAGCAGGGTACAATAATCAAAATACAGATCAAAATAGGATAGCCTCATCAAATTCACCTTATCATTAATTCTGGGTTTACAGCTTATCCCATGCACACAGTAGGGATTAATGTCCCATTACTTAACTGATTTACGGCTTATCCATACATACAATAGGGATTAACGTCCCATTACTTGACCCGATTTCATACTTTTACTGCTTATCCCATACACACAGCAGGGATTAACATTTCTTTACTCCTATATAACAATCACATTATAACAGATAACCAAAGAAATGGATAACAAACAATCAAATAACCAACAAATAGAAGCAAATGTAGAATAGTATAGATGGATATGCCGACAAAGCAATAGGTACGATACATAACTGCGCAGTTATGAAACATACAGATATTAGAAATAATAATAATAATAATAGATAGATGTTCTGGGCACCAGAACAAACAAAAATCAGAATCAAACTCAATAGATAACCCTCACAGGGGTGTTCAAATCAAGAAATCGATAGCAAATAACAAATCAAATCTCAAATAAATTTGAGTATGTATAGAAACAGAAAAACCCACATAGGAACTCATCAAAATTAATAGATAGAGAGAAAAGTGTCATATTGGCAAACCCTCACAGGGGTTTCCAACAAATATGAGTAAGCTTAACAAAGTAATAACCTAAAATATGAGACCTTTACCTCCGTAGTCTCAGAAACTATAGTCATCGTCAGTAGCCTGCTGGCCCTTGGGTTCCAATTCCATGTCACCTAATCTAAAAGAGTATATTTACAATTAAATCCACATTCAACCTTAGATCTTACTAATATACTTATCAATATTCCAAAACCACTAATTATCTTCTTAACACAATAGTTATGCAGCTTGGGCAGCACTATCAATACAAATCTGCTAACTAAGCTACTAATATAGAAATAGTCATGAAATTAACCTCAATTATTAAAGAAGTATGACTCTGTTTCTATTTACATATCATCCTCATATCATTATCCCAAAATATCAACAACAATCCAATTATCTCAATTAACCCACTTCTGTCACTCAAGTCTCAAATTCATAAAATTAGGGTTTTCTCTTATTACATTACTTGGTAATTTCCATAATTTCATAAAATAGTACTATCTAATTTTACTAAACTCATATCGGCACATGCATACTCTGCATCTTCATTCCATGTCATCTCAAATCATCCAATTATCTTATTTTAAGTTCCAATTTCATAAATCATAGTTAAATAACTTAATTATCTCAATTAATCCTAACATTACATAAATAATACAAATTTAGGCCCACTAAATTCACTACAATCCATGCATGGCCTCGATATATATATAATCCATATGAAAATCTCATATCACTGCTTAGTACAACATTCAAAGTAATACAATACAATAAGTATATATATAACCAAATCCATGCCAACTCTTTACCCACGAATTGATTATCTAGACCTCAAAACCATGAACCAAGGACACTATTTCGATCCTCGCAACACGATGAGGATTCTATATTAGACCTGCCGCAATGCTGCCAAAAAAATAATCAGCAACACCACCACAAGACACCTCTCAACCTTTTAATTCCAAATCTCCAACTATATTCACCAAAGGCCCCTGGAAATAGCCTTAACTGAGGCCAAAAAGAAGTAGCGACACCACATCTGGTCACCTAGCTTCCACCGTCACCACTTTATCTTTCTTACAACCAAAGCTATCAATAGCTTCCCCAAGCTGATCACAACCAGACTCTATGCCCAAAAGTCCAATCAACTTGTCGAACCACCGACCACCATGAAACCCGCAAGGTGGGTCTTCTCTACTAGCTTTGATTGTCTCTCTCCTATCACCATCACCTCGAGGAACCACCATGCAAGGTCACCAGCATGCCCTCAATGTCATAGTTTCCCATAAAACCACCTAGAAAATCCTTCTAACATGGCTCCCTGTGGTTCAAAAATGGTGATAGCCCATTGGGGCACGCATGCAAGGAAGGAAATAGGGTGCTGGGGGTGAAGAGAGTCAATTGGTGGGGTCAGTTATGGGAGGTGGTCGCGGAAACACGATCACCAGTGTTTGGTTGGTGGTTGCAGGTAGACAGAAGAAAGGAGAAGAAAAATGAGAGGAATAGTGAAGACTGAAAATTTGCCAAGATTGTTTTAAAATTAAATTTTCCAAAATTATACATTGGCCCCAAACCTTTACCTAAATCTGCAATTAAGTCCTCTAAAATTCCCACAAACTTCAATTCAACCCCAAATTAAGTGAGTGTCTCACTTTGACCCCTTTAACCAAAAATTAATGCTATGCAAAGCCCAAAATTTTGAAATGTGCCACAATAAAGTTTTTGAAAATTGTAAATTTACCCCCCAAAACTTTCAAAAATTTTGCAATCAAGTCCTTTTGATTATTTTTCAAGCCCAAAAATTTGATCAATTTATATCTTGAATTCCAAACCCTTATTTCTCAAAATACCAAATTTTAGGGGTGTTACAATAATTTAATTAATTAATATTAATTTTAAATTTTTGTTATGAGTCCATTGTACGTAGAAGGATAAATTTCAGTACATAAGATAGGTTTCTAAGTAAAAAACATTTGACTTAATTAATTTAATATAATTATTATTTCTGAAGTCTATTTAAAGATATATTTGATTTGGAATGCATATAAATAATAAGTATATTGTATATACATTAATTGATGTATATAGATTCGGCAAGCTTAAAGACCTTGATTTAATTAATTTGATGAGTCTAACTAAAAATAAATATAATTTGGTTGTAATTATGATTAAACCACGTATATTGAATTACATAGGGATATTTAATTTTTGTCCCCACATAAAATGAAAGAAATCACTACCTTTCATATTTTTGTAGAGAGTATAGACATGGATTACTATGACTTAATATGAATAGTAATTGTTTTATGGGAAAAAAAAACAAAAGAAATTCAAACACTTAACTCTTGCAAATGAAATGACATACATATACTATTGTTATTATAGAAGCACACTAATATTATGATTAAAAAATATTACTGTTTGTCAGTGTATGTGTTTAGCATTAATGATCAAATTATAAGAATAACAATAAAATGAAAGGAGTGAGTAAAGAAACAGATTATGCATGTTTTTGGATTGTTTCCGTGTTTGTTGGGAAAATATCACAAAGAAAGTATCTTTTAAGTGGTTGTGTCGTGAATGTACGAGGAACCAAAATATGTTTCGGCAGAATTTGGAAATGATTCATGATGATGTATTTCTAAAGAAAAAGGTAATTTGAGACATATCATACATGGCCATGTGGATAAATGAATGTTAATGCTTCAATGAAACTTGCAAGAAAAACTATTCTAAGCAATTTGCACCATGCACTATACAAGGAAATAATTTGCATTTAATATACCGACCTTCCAATAATAATAGACATGCTTTAGATCTCAACAGTGATATAGTTGTTGACAATGAATGAGTGGTACCATATAATGTTTGGTTATTGTTGAAAGATGACCTCCATATCATTGTTGAAATTTATGGTAGCATAAGAAGTATGTATACAAGGGACCTGATTATGTTGTATTTGAAGTACATCCAAGACCAAATTATGATGACGTTAATGGAAGGTAGATTTGTGATACAAAGGTGCATTGTGGAAGAATATTTTTTCAAGTACTAAGTTATCACCACCCTCCTTTTCATGATGATTCAAGGTGGGCTTTACTTAATCGAATAAGTACCTTCCAAAGGGGCTTTTAGTAAGCTTCTTTAGGGAAGTTTCCGTGTATTCCTAAGGGTGCTTGTAGTGGGCTTTGGTAGAGGAGTTGCCACGTACTCCGAAAGAGAGCTTCACTTCTAAGGGAATCTCTAGCGAGCTTTTTTAAAAATCTCCACGTACTCTCAAAAGAAACTTCACTCTAGAGGGAGCCTTTAGTAGGCTTTTATAAAGAGGTTGCTACATACTCCCAAAAGGAGCCTCACTCCCAAAAAAGCCTTTGGCGGGCTATTTTAGAGTGCCTACCTTGTACCTTCATGTGGGCTTACAGTAAATTATGCCAGAGATCACCTACCCAGAGGACCTGCATTGTAGGATTACACTTGATAGCCACCACATACTCCTCAAACTTCTCAAGAAGCCTTATGGTAGGATTATGCCTAAAAGCTTCCACTAACACATTATGAGCTGCAAAGTTCATGGTTATGAGAAAGAAAAATGTAATGTGAGAAATATGATGAGTTATGCATTTACCCGAGAGATTAATAGAACTAAAAAGAGTGTCATTTCCAAGTGGGTAGGCTTTATTTGAATCTAAAAAGAGAAATTAAGTAATGCTTAAAAGGAAAAAATACTCTCAAGAAGTGCTTACAAGTGTAGTTACTTGGTCAGCTCGATAGGTAAGAAGGTAGGTATTCCCCATAATGGTAGTACTCAAGGCTGAACTTCAAATGGTGTTCTTTAAGCTGCTTTGGTGATTGTTATCAGAGGGATTAGCATTATGTCCATAGTTATTGGAGAGCTTTGCTTCTAAGTATAGGTGTTCTTTACGTGGACTCCCAAAATTCTTCCTTTTACCATTATGAAAGCGCTCTCTAAGGGAGTTTCTTTGCTTGTCAACATATTTGTTGAGGTATTCCTATTGGATTAGTGATTCAATCATGTCCCTCAAGTTATAGCACTCTTCCGTGGTATGTCTATTGAAATTAGGGAAATTTCAAAATTTTGAGGATTTGCACTTCCTTAAACCCTTTATGTCCATTGGGGGGTTCTCGATCAAGTCTTGTAATGTGGAAACTTGAAGTATCTATGACTTTTTAGCTTAAGGGATATGTACAAAACTATTTTTGGTTTGGCCAGCTGCATGCATAGTTTGCTCCTATTCTAGCTAACTCCTAAGTTTAGAGCCTTATGGTCACCAATATCTTAAGGAATCACCATTTTCTATCTCTTTCTTCATTTGTTCTTTCGTGCTTAGTTTTTATTTTTTTTTAAGATCTATGAAGAAGTTATTAAACATGAGTCCTTGAGGCTTTTAGTACCTTAGGTCTTCTAAAGCGTTGCTTATTGTCAATTATCCTTCGAAGGCACCCGAAATAAGGTTAACAACATAAGCCTATGCGCCTACTGGCTTCTATACCATTACCTTCTTAATGTTGACATCACCTATCTCAATTGGACCTTTACAAAACATCGAGTCTATCTTGGCAGTTGAGATCATTCTTATCGCAAAATACTATTAGCTAGTATGCTTTTGATGATGGCCAAACCGCAGATAGCTAGATTACTATTCCCCACTTTTGTAGCATCTTTAAGACTACTTGGTTTCTGCATCACATACTCCCTAAAATGTCTTGACTAGATTAGTCTCTCAATCTCATTCTTTAGGTTCTTCCACTACTTAGTCATGTATCCATAACGTTGACGGAAATAGCTCCATTTATCTAGCTTTAGCTTTTTTGCATCCTTTATTGTCTTTTGAAAAGGGTGTAGGTTAAGGCCATATTATAGGGCTTTATTCAAAATCTCTTCCCATAAAATGTCGAGTAGGGTATAGGTAACAAATGGTTGAGATTGGTTACATCTACATGCTTTTGACATCTTATCATAGTTATCTTCTGAACTATATGGTTCCTAAAGCCAAGTACATGGGGGGGCTCTGTTGTAAAATTTGATTATGTTTGTGAACATGAAATGAACTTGAAGATACTTTATTTGTTTTTGGATGTATTGGAGTTGGATAAATGTAGGAGATATTGTGTAAAACTTAACAATGGGTTTAAACTATTGACAGATGATAGTAAATTTAAAAACATAAGCATGAGCTATGTAGAAGCCAATAGTAGGGAGGTCTATATATATGCTGATTG
Organism: Jacaranda copaia; assembly: GCA_014898725.1. Taxonomy (NCBI): domain Eukaryota; kingdom Viridiplantae; phylum Streptophyta; class Magnoliopsida; order Lamiales; family Bignoniaceae; genus Jacaranda; species Jacaranda copaia. The sequence continues at coordinate 301,235 of JACGDI010005478.1, read as the reverse complement.
TGTTGTGGTAGAAAGTACCTCAACGAACAAGCAAGAGACTTCTAATTCAGTAGATGCAATTGCTACAAAAGATTTTCATACAGTAGAAAATGATAACATAGATGATGAACTCATTTGCTTAAGTCCAAATAGGGAGAGGGATAGTGATCATGATGATGTAGGATAAGAAAATGAGATTGATATAAACTTACTTTCCCAACATACATCTTATGTGATTGATCCTGAAAGTTTTGCCACATAAATTTAAATAAACCATATAAAGATGATTGTCTCTCACAATCCCAGAATGAGAACTCTGAAAATGAATCCTGTAAGAATAAAGCCTCTAAAAATGAATCATCTTCAAATGCATAATCTAAAAATGAATCCTCTCAGGATGAAGCCTCTGAGAATGAATCCTCTCCAAATGCATCCTTTGAAAATAAAGCCTCTGAGAATAAATCCTTTCCAAATACATCCTCTAAAAATCATTCTTCTTAGAATAAAGCCTCTCTAAATGCATCATTTGAAAATGAATCCTTTCAAGTGATACTCATGTGGCTAACTTATATTCTCCACATTTACATACTCAAACTGATAAAGCATTGAGGAGTTTTTTTTATGATTTAGGCATGGATAAGGATAATGTAGATCTCAAAGGGCAAGATTTTGATGAGTTAGATGTTAACTTAGACGATGAGACTAAGGAGTCAGAATATAAAAATAAGGATGAGGGTGGGAATTTGAGTATAGATGATGTTCTCTTTGAAGAAAATATAGATGCAGATGTTGAATAGCAGGAAAGATAGGTGAAAGGTGAGTGGAACAAAAGAAGATGATGAGGAGAGTGATTAAGTCAGTGAATCTGAGGATGGCATTTCTTGGGATAGTGAGGTAGTGATAGATAAATTAGGTTCTAATAGAGAGCAAGCAAAACCTTCAGCACCATTCTTTAATTCTAGAAACCCTTTTTCATCAAGATTCTCACTAGAGATGAAATTTAAGGACAAGAAAGAATTTAAGAAGGCAATACATGCTAATGCCATTCAAAGTATGAGAAATTTAAAAATTAAGAAGAATGATAAAAATAGTGTGTATACCAAATGTGATGAAAAGGGCTGTGAATAGAAGATTCATGCTTGGAGGGTAAAGAATGAATCAACTTTCCAAATTTTGACATATAATCCTAACCTCAAGTGCAAGCTAACAGTTGATGTGGGTAATGTTAAGTTTAGCTACTTGGCTGAGAGATTTGAGAACAAGTTGAAGGCAGTCTAAGAGATCAACAAAAGAGCTTAGGTTTGAAATGATGGAAGAGGTTAAAGTTGGAATTTTTTCGGACCAAGCCTATAAAGCTAAGAAAAAGGCATTAGAAATGATTGAGGGGGACTCTAATTTGTAATTTACAAAATTGTGGGACTATGCGGCAAAAATAAGGAGCAATAATCTAGGGTCCATAGTTATTTTAGGGATGGAAAATAGCTCAGGTTTCAGTACCTTTTCTCATTTTTACTATTTCTTTAGGGCATTGAAGAAGGGGTTCTTGGCTAGATACAAACCTATTATAGGGGTATATGGGTGTCACTTAAGTGAACCACATAAGATGTGCCGTTATCCGCTGTTCAAATTGACCCCAACAATAGACCTTATCCATTTGCACATGCTGTGGTGTCAAAAGAGATAGGTGACATATAGATTTGGTTCTTAACTTTTATAAAATAAGATTTAAACATAGTCAAGCCACATGAATTTACATTCATGTCTGACAAACAAAAAGGTCTGATTCAAGCTTTTTAAGAGGTCTTCCCAACTTGAGAACATAGATTCTATGTTAAGCATTTATGGAAGAATTTTTGCAATGCTGGATTTAAAGGTTTAGAGTTCAAGGATACTTTGTTTAAGGCTACAAATAGCATAATTGTGGGGCAATTCAAGCAAGCTGTGAAAGAAATGGGTGACCTTGATCAGGTTGCTATTGAATGGTTAAGTGATAAGCCTCTGTCATAATAGAGCAAGTCATACTTTACACCACTACCAAAGTGTGATATGATCTTGAACAACTTTTGTGAACGTAACAACAATGCCATACTTTATGCAAGAGAAAAGCTAATTTTAACCATGCTTGAATAGATTAGAGAGTACTTGATGTCAAAGTTGCAAAAGAATAAAGGTAAAAAATTGGAAAAGAAACTTTTGCCCTGCTGTGTTGGAAATAATTAAACAACACACCAAAAAATTAGCAAACTATATTCCTAGGAAATCAAATGATACCCACTACCAAATCACACAAATATATGGGGACCAATTTTGTATAGACTTGGAGTTATGGAGTTGCAGTTGTAGGAGGTGGGAGCTTACAAGAATCCTTGTTTGCATGCATGTAATGCAATATGCAGCAAGAGGGAAGATCCACTACATTATATAGATCCATGTTACACTATGCAATGTTATAAAAATGTATATGAACCAACAATTTTGCGAATCAATAGCCAAGATCTTTGGAGTGAAACACTTTTTATTCATTCATTCTTTGCCACCAAACTTTGGCAAGAAAAAGAGAGTCCTATTAGGGCTAGAAGAAGAGATAAAGATGAAGAGATTGGGGAAGAGGGAAAAAGCAACAAAGGGAGATCCAAAGATAAGGGGACAATGAAAGTAAAATAGAGGCTAACTGTTGTCAAGTGTGGTTACTGTAAAAATGAAGGCCACAACTCCAAAACAAGCCCTATTAGAGAAAGAGCAAATAAGCCATCTACCAAATAGGTATTTATACATGTTTGAACATTGAAATGTCCACAATTTGATTATAAGCCAATTATATTGAACTAGTATTTTCAATAATATTCTTGCAATATTGTTACAACTTAGGAGAAGGAAAAATGCAAGGAGTAGGGACAACTCAGGTCCACCTACGGAAGAAGCTGAGGTTTTTGTTTATGTTATTTGTGCAAAATTGAAGTTTATGTTATGAAACATTAAATGATCTTGCTATCTATAGCTTTTACAAGAGGTGAAAAGACAAGATGAGAAAATTGATGCAATGAATTTAGGTACTCAACCAACAAGGTCAGGTAGGAAAACTATGAAGGTTGCATTTATGTTTAACATTTTTTTATCTTTTTCACAAATTTAGTGCTTAACTTGCCTATTTAAGTATATGGTTTTAATGTGATGCAATTGACAGGTTAGGAAAAATGTTTCTGAAGCTAGGACTAGTAGTGATTTCTTTGAGTTAAGTTCACTGGAAACTAATGCAAGAAAACGATTTAAGGTACAAATATTTTTGTTACACAATGTACCTTTACCAATTTTTACGATTTAGCCCTAACACTGTTTTTAGGTGAATTGGTAAGATATGAGAAAAGTAGCTCAATCTAAGAATAGCAATGCTCAGAAAAAGAATAAAAAGAAATGTGGTAATTCCTCCGAAGCCCCAAGCAAGGCTTCTAAACCTAATATGTATCAACAATTGCAACTGTCACAAAACGATGGGAGCCAGCCATCTCAAGCAGTTTTAACCTCGGCATCCATAGTAAGAAGGGAAAAATTTGTTACATTAAGCAACTTGAATAGTGCCATGGACAACCTCCATAGGAAGAAAAAGACAAATTGAAGAAATGAAGTCAATTTTTTGTTTATGTAAAGAATTGGTTACTTTGATACTTAAAAATGTGATGACAAGTTGCAAATTTATTAACAACATCACTCAACTTTTTAGTTTTTGTGAATGAAACAATGTTCAACTTGCTTTTGACAAAATGATGTGTTTATAGTCAAACTTCTTTTGTGATTAATAGATAAATCGGCTCTATTTTGTGCAAATTGTGATTGATTGAATTGGTCTTCTCTTAGCTTGCTACTAGTTTGCACAAGATTAAATGCTTTACATGTTTGTTTGCTTTAGCTTGTATAACTTCATTACTTTAGTAGCCAAAATGGGATCCCAAGTAAAGTCTTGTTGAGGTGAGACATAGATATACATGGTATTTGTTCATTTACCCAAAAGTGAGGTTTTTTCTTTTGTTCTTTACTTCATATCTTGTAATATTGCAGTTTTGTCATTTAGCCAAAAAGCAATTCAAGTTCTCCTTTAGACAAAGTACTCAATATAAATAAAAGAGGATCAAAATTAGCCAAATAAAGCACATTTTCATTAGAGTGCCCAAATCTTACAACCACATTTAAGTCAAAATACCTAGCAACAAAAGGCAAAATGACTAGCTTACATTACTAAAATCCATTATAACAACTTACAGAAAACAACATACACACCACGTCTTTTTCACTACAGATCTTTACACATCTATACACATCCCATACGCTTTCTTTATATATAAAATTGAAGCTAAATCATGAAAAAATATAGCTAATAGATCACCACAACCATCTTTAGAATTATGTTCTTCCTTTTTATCTTACCAATTTTAGCTTCCATTGAATTAATTCTGTGAAGCAGCCCTAGTATTCTATTTCTCAACCTCATGCACATTAGTGGATTAGCCCATTGGAAAAAGCAACACCTGTTACTCTGCCAACAGATTGAAATATGAAGAAATGAAATATGAGATTTTGTTACAAAGTAGCACACAATGTGCTAAAATTGAATCCTAAAGCTACAGAAGATTCATGTTCCTCCTTACTTGATTGGGACAGAAATGAAATCTCCTCCTTGGGTTGAGCGTCGTCCATGAAGTTCTCACCTGCGTCATCGCCCTACAGAAGCATTCCACAAGTGCTGATGACTAGGTTGAAGAATAAGAGTTACATGACAACATCTCAAAGTGCCTTGGAATTTTACTTCAATTTTGGGGCTAACATTTCTTTGGGCAATTGCAAACTAGGAGATTAGTTGGGACAGAAGAGCTTTAATGATGAAGAATAAACACCCTACAAATTTTCCCTCCAAGATTAGTTGATGTGGCTTTTTATCTGATTTTATCTAGCACTACAATGCTAATGTTGGCTATTTAATGCCATATCGGCAGTCTATGTGGCAAGGCACGCACATATCAGTAGTTGACATGAAAAATTTGCCAGATGTCATGAAACACCCAATTTTTTCATCATATGCAAAAACATGGCATTCTACGGTGGGATTTTCTACAATTTCAGGTGAGTTGTTCTGAAATCATGGTAATGTGTACTAAATGTACAAAATTGGTCATTGGAGTGGACCAAATCAAAAAATGCAAACTTATAATGTCCTTTTTTCTTAGACAGTCATAGTTCAAGTACCGAAAATGCATTTTTCCCTAAAAAATTCAAATTTTCACAAGCAAACTAACTTTACTTCAAAAGCAAGTATGTTGTGCTTTTATGTGCATATTACACTTCACAACTTCAAATACATCTATAACACTCTCCTCTTATCAAAAAGCAAACAAATTAAAGCTAGGCATAATTAGGATTAGTCATGAATAGAAAAGGGAAGAACAACAATTCCCTTTGTGAGAAATCAACAAAGATAGTGACCAACATTGTTAGGCTATCATCATTTTCCATAGCCAAGATAAGCCTCACACTACCACCAACACCATCACCAGCCACCAGGAAACACTAGAAACACATGAGCTCTTTCAACATAGGTTTCAATTATCCACCACGATCATCAGTAGGTTCATTATCATAGAGCCTCAAGTTGAAGGAGCCTCCGATAAGTTCAAAAGGCATGTCTTATGTGCTTGAGCCCTTGGATGAAGGGAGTACCAATAGATCTACTTTTGTGGTAGGTCATGAAGAGGAAAGTGTGGATGGGAAGGCCTCATAATATATAAGAAAAGTGCATGAGAAGAACAAATCACATAATTCATATGTGACATCCAATTTTGGTACCTATATAATGCCTCCCCCACCTCATCTAATTACAATGTAATTATTAATCTTTGTTCACATTAATGTACCTTTTCAGTTCTTTGTTTGCTATTTTTGTTCTTGTTCTTTAATATTAATTCGCAAGTTTTGTTTAGTCTGTTTTAGGATTCCCATAAATAACTATATTTTTCTTTAGAAATCCTCTATCCTAAAATTATGATGGGAAGAACATAAATAATGTTTCTTATTAATGTAATAATTAATATCTATACTATATACAAAGCATCAAGGCCCTAGTGGCACGTTTTCAAGTGAATAGACAAAAATAACCTCACTTTTAAAAATTAATAACAACAAGGCAGTTTTTCTTTTATCCTTCTCCTTTCTAACCTTGTTTTACTCTCTAATTATTTACTTTTCTTCAATTGTTTACTCTTTCCTAACTTTTTCTTTTAATTTATTCTAAAATTCAGTAATTGTAAAATTATGAGTAAATGGATCTTTACACTACAAAAATTTTAGCACACACATTAAGTGTGCTAAAATTACTAGTATTTATTAAAATGCATATCAGAATGTATATGTTTGTACTTTGTATGTATGAATATTTTGAAGCTATTTTGTAGGAAAAGAAAGATGTCTTTGGAGGGAATAAAACCCCTAAAAGCTTTTATAACTTGAGTTCATTTCTCAAGGTGAACAGAATTACTAAAATAATACCAAGGATGTGGGTTGAAGTATTACCAATTGTAAACCTTGTCTGCTTGATTTGATTAGTTCCCACTCAAGTTCTATATATTATTTTCTTTGCTTGATGAAAGGCCCAAAATTTATATATCAGAGGTCTAATGCTAGTTACTGTTGAATAGCAAAAATTGATCAGGAAAAGTGGAAATATTACCACATCAATGCATTTTACCAAAAAAATAAATTAAAATATAAGGATATAATCATAAAATTACTTGTCATGCTTTAATTTTTCCATAATTAATTTTAACTAATCACATAATTAAACTATTTTATCTTAATAAGCTAAAAACATATAAGAAGAGATAATGACCAGAAGTCGAGCTGAAGCTCAAGCCTGTGTCTTAAGGAATGAGGAATGCCATTAAGTGGCTGCTGCTTAATGAAAGGCTTAGCTATAGAGCTGGCCACTTCAACATGATCGACATTCACTTTAGCAGCTTCACAAATCGAACAAGCACCTAAGCCCCAATTCACTCGACAAGAAAAGCTCGTGCAAAGTAGCATATTAGGTTAAGGTAAAAGGTAGATAATTGAGTAGAAAGGCTCGACGCCTATGAGGACAGCAAGTGATAAGGGAAAATAGAAGGCCGCGATAGGCTACGACCTATTTAGAAAGCATAACGATGGAGTGATTTTTCAACTCCCTCGATTGCCATCACCTTGCTTTAAGATCGACTCCACAAATAAAGTGACTGACTCAACCTCCATCCTTTAAAGGGGAATGATAGGTGGCAATGCCCTAAAGTTGATGATCTCAAGGCTTTTCTTACCCAACCAGCGCAAACAGATGGGCTTAAGTCAAGTCATGGCTCTCAGGGCATTGGCCTACCCTATAATATGGTGAGTATAAGGTCCACAATTTCTCATCGATTCCCTTTTCCATGGTTGCACTGTAGACTGACATTCTTATATTACACGTGGGCCAAATGGGCTACAATATCTTTCACCGGTCGAAGCTGGCAATGGTAGATTGAAAGGAGCTGCAAAGGGAAGAGGATATGGAAACCCTCAAGGTTCAGCTTGAATCTTCCCAGCTTTAGGTTGACTAGCTGACCAAACAAGTGGCCGAGCTCAAGGAACAGCTAAACTCTAAAGATCAACAGTGGTCCAAGCAATCGAAGAGTGATATTGAATGGACTCAATAATCAAAAAGCTCACTTGAACCTGTAGGTGAGCTTCTTCTCTAGTCAGGCAGTAGGTCGTGTAGAAGCAATCAAGGAGGCATGGGAGGCCTTTAATCGACACTACCTTTCAATGAGGTGGGAGATGGTAGAGCAATTTATCTTAAGCTCGATCTTTCAAGACACGAGTGTAATTATATCACTTGACGATGCTTGTGAAGCATTCCACACAGTCGTGAAATAGTTTGAGTGCCTAGGTTACGCTTTTTGGCTCGATGATAAGAGCAAAATAAGCTTTACATTGAATAACAATCTACAACCTTACCCCAAACTCGAGGAGGGTGGGGTCAATCAAACCTGAGAAAAGGACATTGCGACCCACATGCTCGATGATCCCCTGACTGAAGCTCAAAAAAAGAAGGCTAAGGTTGATGTGAGGCTAAAGAAGTTGGTCGATGAATTCACATTTGTCGAGGACCTTGTTATCTAGCTTATGGAGGAATAGGTCAACATGGCACAGTATATGCAGCACTCGACTAACTTTATGAGCAACATCACAGGGCCTTCTCAACCACCCCAAGCCATTTCACCTCTTGCATGTGCATAGCTTGAGCCTAACTTAAACTGGCCAGAGGGTGACCAGGTGTGGTCTAGCCAGAGTTGATCTTGAAGCTTGTTTCTGCTTTGGTTTTTGTTGATTTTGTCTCTTTTGTTTTTTTTTTTTTTTTTGTAGTAGACTTGTAATGAACTTCTTAATAAACTTCTTAATGAATGAAAGAGGTTTTTCATATCTGATTTGTCAAATGAAATACATTTCTTGCTCCTTGTCAAATACAACTTTATTGTCATGATAGTATGAGGAATGACTAACAAAATAGATAGTTATCATGGTCACTATCAAGAACATCTAACGTTGTTGTTAATTTTATTTAATGTTGAGTGAAGCATGGTTTTGCTAAAATGCATTTAGTAATTTATTTTTCACAACTGTGGTCAATTCTCATTATTGTATGGTCGACTTATTGATTGACTACTTGATTGTTTATTTGATTAAGGCTAAAAAGCCTTAGGATTGTAGCATGTAGCTGTATGGAATCAATGATGTGATCAATTTTAGTTTTGGAAACGCGCAACTGCACTTGCATCCACTACAAAGTCGACTCAAAAACTGATTAGGTAGCATGAAGCTATTTCTTGATCGACTATAGGGGCGACACAAGGCTGGCAGCATGAGCTGCTTATTCATCAACTACAGGGTCAACTAAGCACTTGAGTAGCAGCATAGGGCTGTTTGTTCATCAACTACGAGGTCAATTAGAAACTTTGTAGCAGCATAAAGCTACTTATTGGTCGATTATGGGATCGACTTTGATCATAAGTGGGAGCGAGCGGTTGCTTATTCATTGACTACGGGGTCGACTAAGGACTTTGTGGTAGCATAAAGCTACTTATTTGTCAAATATGGGGTCAACTTTGATCTTGGTGCTTGCTAGATATGGTTATAACAATGCCTGCAAATGGTAACGGTATTACTAGAACTTTATTCAAGTCGAAGAATACAAGAACGATTACAACATAATTTCAAATGTAGAATTTTCTTAGGTTGATGGCATTCTACAAGCAAGGGAGTTCCTCCCCTTCCATATTAGCAACTTTGTAGGCGTTGTGCTTTGATACTTTTATAACAGTGTATGGTCGTTTCCATTTCGGGTTGAGCTTGCCAACATTCTTGGAGACTTCCACCTTCTTAAGAACAAGATCTCCAACCTTAAAATGGTGCAGCTTGACTTCTTTATTATAATTCTCGACCATTCTCAACCTGTAGTACTGTATTGTGTTATAAGCTTCTTACCTATGCTTGTCGATAGTCTCAAGGTCAAGCTTTCTCTTTAATGTGTTTCTGAGCAAATTGAAGTGAATGACTCAAATTGTGTGTTGAATAAGCTCAAAAGGAATGATTACCTCAAACTTGTAGATAAGACAGTAAAGGCTATGACCTGTGGCCATTCAGGGAGTTATCCTTTACGCCCATAGCACTCCGGAGAGGTCATCTGCCCAGTTTGAGCCAGTATCATGTATCCTGGATTTCAAATAGCTGAGAATCATTCTATTAGTTACTTCTGTCTAGCCTTTTGACTGAGGATTGCCCATTGAAGTGAAGAGCTGGGCAATCCCCAATGCTTCACACTAATCTCTAGTACTCCTACTTTAGAATTGAGTGCCATTATCCAAAATAAGGACCTTAGGCAAACCAAAATGGTGGATGATGTTCTTCCAGATGAAACTCTTAATGGCTGTATCTGTTACCTTGGAAACAGCCTCAGCCTTGACCCATTTGGCAAAGTACTCGACCATGATGATTATGAATTTTTGCTATCCAGTCGACCTTGGCGTCGAGCCCAAAATATCAATGCCCCACTGGTTGAAAGGCTAAGAAATTTAGACATTGATCATTGGTGCTACGTGTTAATGTGGCAAGTTTGAATGAACTTAGCATGATGTATATTTTCAAGCAAAATCCACCGAGTCCTTCAATAATATTAGCAAAAAGTATCTGTACCTGATTATTGTATGGGGGATCTTTCCCTAGAATGGTTGCCCCATATACCTGCATGGATGTCCTGTAATACTTTGAGAGCCTGGTCGGGATCCATGCACCTCATGGTAGGTCCACAGATTGACCTCTTATACAATTGACCATACTCATCGAGCACAAACTTGACAGCTTGTTCTCAAAGGTGTTGAGCCTCATTCCTATTTTTGAGGACTGTGCCATAGCTCAAATAAAGTTTGATTAGGTCCTGCTAAGAAGAAACTATCTCCTCAATACTTACTACTAGATTCTCCTCCAATGGTCCAATCGATGGCCTAATGGTGACCAAAAATGTTATTTTCCTGTCTCTCATGCCCCTGGTTGAGCTTGCAAATTTGAACAAGGCATCAACCCACTCGTTCTCAGATCGAGGTACCTAACTGAGAGTGAACCTTTTAAATGACTACTGTAGCTTTTTCACCTCAGCCAGGTATCGGCTCATCGTTGAGTCGTCAGTTTCAAAATTTTTGTTAACTTGCTTAGCCACCAGCTGAGAGTCCATAATCGCGACTAGGTGCTCAACACCTCAATCAAGCGCATCCTCATCTTGATGAAAAGAGCCTCATATTCTGCCTCATTCGTGACTACATAGTCTAATTTTATTGCAAAATCATATTCCTCTGCTGCTAGGGAATAGAGAGCAACTCCTACTCCCCCTCCAAATGTGGTCGATGATCCATCGACATGCAAAGTTCAAACTAGAGAGGCTTCACAATTCTTCTCGGGCAAGTCAACTCGCTCAGCGATGAAGTCGGCCAAAACTTGTATTTTGATAGCTGTTCTTGACTAGTAGGTAATGTCAAATTCTCCTAGCTTGATGGCCTATTTGGTTAGCCTTTTGGATGTGTCAGGCTTCAACAACACTTGCTTCAGCAGTTGGTTGGTCAGTACTATAATGGCATGAGACTAGAAGTATGGTCACAACTTTCAAGCTGTGGTTACCAATGCCAAGGTAAATTTCTTGATCTCCAAGTAATTATGTTCTAGTCCTTAGAGTGACTTACTACAGTAGTAGACTAGTCAATGGATACCATCTCTGGATGAGATCAAGACTGAGATGATTGATGCTTCAGAGACTGCCAAATATATCTAAAGTACTTCTCTCAGTTCAGGTTTTACAAGCATGGGGGTGAGGACAAGTACTGCTTCAACTCGACCAATGCCTGATCACATTGTTCATTCTACTAGAAACCTAATTTCTTAGCATTTTTGAAAATTTTCAAGTAACGTACACTCTTATCTACTAATCTTGCAATGAATTTACCTAAGGTAATAATCCTTCCGACCAGCCTCTAGACGTCTCCGACAGTTCGCGGAGGAACGATGTCAAGAAGGGCCTAAATTTTCTACAAGTTTGCCTCAATACCTCGCTGACTGATCGTGTAACCCAAAAATTTACCTCCATGGACCCCAAACGTACACTTGGTCAGATTTAATTTTAGGCTAAAGGCTCTAAGAATTACACAAGTATGATTGAGGGCGAGCAAGTAGTTTTATGCCTTTTCTATCTTTACAATCATGTCATTGATATACACCTCCATCGATTTACCAATTTTATTTTTGAACATAAAATTAACTAGCCTTTGGTAGGTTGCTCCATTGTTTTTCAGTCCAAAAGGTATGACCAAAAAGTAATAGACCCCATTGGAAACAACAAAGGTTTATCCCTATTTTTGGGGGCCATGAAAATTTGATGGTAACCTTGAAATGCATCCATTATGCTCAACAGCTCACAACCAACGGTTGAATCAACTAATAAATCTATTCAAGGCAGGGGGTAAGGATCTTTAGGGTATGCTTTATTTAAATTTGTAAAATCGTTACACATTTGCCATTGTCCCTCATTCTTTAGGACAAGTACAACATTACAAAGCCAGGAAGGATATTGAATTTCTACAATATAACCTGCATCTAAGAGTTTTCTAACCTCCACCATTGACCTAGGGTGTTCACGCACTAATGCATTAGCGCATTTCTTATGTCTAAGCCCTAAGAACAGTACGTCAATTAGGAACTCGATCTTAGGGTTATCTATCTTAAAGATTTCCATGTTGAACCTCATGAAGAAGTCATGGGAGGACTTTCCCTTGCTCTGCTTAATGGTATGGAGGTAGGTGTGGGGAAGTTTTGCCTTTCTCCTACTAGTGAACTAGTGCAAAAACTTATCGCACAGCTATTCGTAAGAGTATATCAATGAGGGCTCAAGCTTCACAAACCAGCCGAGCACAATGCCCTAGAAAGTGGTCACCAGCATCTTGGCATGGGTATATTCATTGTGCCCGTGCAGCTGCATCATATGCTCAAACTACATCAAGTGCTCATTGGGATCCATCAAGCCATCGTATCTCAACAGTCCAGTCGGGACCTTAACATCAATAGCAATGCACTTTTCAATAATCTCTTAGATAAATGGGGAGCCTCGCTCTCGTTGAGACCTCTAAAAGCCTTTTAGATTGGGCTCTCTGTCCCTGTTTTTCCTCAAAATCTCGTCGAAGTGCCTATTTGGTTGTTGGACTTGATGAGAAACTTCTTCCCATTCCTCTCGATCAGCCTAGGTGGCATTCTGATTAACAAAATGCCTCGTCCACTTGGCCCTATCGTGGTACGGGGCTTAAATAGGCCAGGTTGTAAGGTCTGTAGATTCTTCCATATCCTCACGGTAGTCATGCCTGGAACATTTGACCCTATCATGCTATGGGGCTCGATTAAGCCCAATGTGATCAACAGAGTCAGCAATCTCCTCCCTTAACTCTAGTCGCCTCCTTTTCTCCTAAGGGCGTTTGTGATTAGCTTTACATCGTGTTGGTGGTCACTTGGACTCCTAGCGACCATGGCTGTCCCTCGGGTACCTATTTTCTAGTGGAAGCGATTGTGGGATAGCACTACCAATGGGGGCCAACACTGTGGTATGCTTATTTAGTACGAAAAATAGTTGGATAGAGATTTAAGCAAAGATTTGTTCGCTTATCAACTACATCAATTGGGGCATAGGCAATGTCACAACTTGCTCTTGAAGGGCATTAGGGCCTAGAGCACGTGTACTTTACTGGGGTAAAGGGGGAGGTGGAGATGTGGACCTTCTATTCTCCTCCCTTTCTAATGCAGCTCTACTTGTATTCATCATTTTTTTCATTGCAATCTCAAAGGGTTCCTACAGACATCACCAAAATAATGAGGTTGAAAGTTGTTTATAGTGAAAAAGATGATATTTGGGCTAATTCGACCAGGGTGATCGAATGATCCAATTGCTGTTTTTTTCGAGGTCTGAGATCTGCAACAACTACACACGTAAAACTAGTCGAGGTGCCCCCAATAAAGGCACTCCGATGCTCAAGTTAGTTCTAGTCGAAAGAGGATAATCGAATAGAATATTAGGAACTTATAGTGTATTTGGCATTACTTGGAACATAGCTAGTAAGGAGGTATTTATAGCATTTTCCTGATGTGTAATATGTTAAATGTGCCTCTACCAAGTGTAGGGGGCTCTTGTCCTTGCCTGGAGATTAATAGTCATTTTCGATCCTAATACTATTTCAGGTGGCATTATCTTCTGCTTTCCAGGGTGAATAAACTGTCACGCGCCGTTAATGTGGAGGCACGCTACTTGTCAGAACATTAAATGCAGCAAGAATATGAGTCAATGTCGGAGTAAGCAATCTGGTCAATTATGGTCAAACAGATGGGGCAGTCGACCAAAGAGATGGTTAAGTAGGCTAAATAGGTTGGAGTCACTCGTTGAATGCGATCAAGAATAGCACACTCGACCAGATAGTTGTTGTCGAGTAGTCCAGCCTTGCTAGACCTAAAAATGATGTTGGGTCACGCACGTTAAGTGGGCCTATTTGTGGGCCTGTTGGGCTATCCTATATCAAGTATATATTATGCTCAATCAAGTGCAGCAAACATGCACCAAAAGTATGTGTTCAGGATGGATTAGATATAGGGTTGTAAATAGATATTCTGTAAATTCATTTACCATTCACATTCATATCCGTTTAAATAAAATTTATCTACATCCATTTAAAGCAGATATTATCCGTATCCAATTCGTAGATATCCGATTATAAGTGGATACAGATATTGTAAATGCGTATTTGATCCTTTTAATATCCACTCTGAGTATATATTTATTAAATAATATATTATTTATATTTTTTAATAAAAATCACACAATCAATGTGTATATATATAAATTATAAATTATAATTGAAGGATTGGGAAGAAAAAAGAATAAATTTAAAAAATTATTTTAATATAGAGAAAAAATTGAATAATAAAATTAATCAACATAATTATTGTTGATTAACTTTATTATTAATACACTTTAATGTCATTATTATTATTAATTAGTACTCATAATCAATTATAAAAGTAAATTGTCAATTAAAAATTATGCTATTTGTTGATTGTGTTTTTTTTAAATGAAATTATATTATTCATTCTATTAATTAAAATATGTATTTGTTATAAGTTCATAGATTCACATAATTGGTTATTTACAAATATATATCTAAATAACTATCATCGGATATTAACATAAAAAAAATTCAAAAACGGAGAAGTTTAATAAAATATGAATAAATCTGAATAATTATAATTGAATATGGATATATTCATATCGATCCAATATCCGATAGATACAAATTCGGATATCATTTTAAATATTCATCAAATCTGTATCCATATTTCAATATTCGAAAAGTTAAATGAATACGAATATGAAAATAGTGTATTTGATCCGTTTAATATCCATTTACACTCATAATCAGATGTATACAAGTACAATAATTTTTTTTTTATGATTTAAGCTATAACCAAAAGGTAGGTTAAAATATGCATCTCGCAAATTATCTATCACTGAAGACAATATTATTCACATTCTAATGATTGATTATTGTATCCAAGAAAACCTAATAGTAACAACTGCACCAAACAGTTCAACTGATTAACAATGACAATTCAATCATCTAACTAATCCCCACATTATTCATTTAAACCTTGTGATTTATGACCATGAGTTCATTATTTAACAAACAAACAATCCAAAAAATAATGCCCTACCCCTATATAAAATCTATACTAAGAAAAAGAAGTTATAATTAGTTTGGTTTTATTAGTTTATCAAACGACTATCTCCAATAGATTAACATGCCTTTGTAGTTCTTGAAGATAATTTTTGGACAATCATAATATTCATATATGATGAATTTTTATTTCAATTTCATTAGGGATCCAAGCCCTAATACCTCCTAAAAATAACCTTGTTTCACTTATTTTTCTGCCACGTATAAATTCTAATTGGTATCATCTTTCTCAATGCCTCCTAAGAACAGCCCTAACTAATAACATACGCCAGGTAACCTTCCATGTGCCACGCTAGTTTCACTTCTCTATTTTCATCTCTTCATTCTTTAGTTTCTCTCCACCTTTGTGTGTGTGTCTGTGTGTGTTGTTCCACATAGATGCTCACTCTGAATTGACATTTCTGGAGGACAAATTAAAAAAAAGTATCATTTGGTTTCCTTCCGTTTGGTTTCTCGTTTTTGCCGAGGAATTAAATCAATGAAATGAAATTAGGCCAAGATTTTTAAACCCATCTGATATAAATGTATGATATGTATATAGTTCCAAACAACTGCTGAGAACCAGGAATGTCAATTTGATGTTCTGCAGTAAGTTGAAAGCACAAATGCAAATGCATCAGGAAAGACATTACATCTTTTGGATAATGTAAGTTACTGTGAATCCCACCTACAAAGTGCCACTCAACATAATTAATGAGACTGAGGACCTTATGTCAACAAACAAAAGAATCTATGAGAGTGGCACCAAACCTAGACCAAATTCCTAAAGAAGAAAATCCCGCAAGATTGATGCTTAAATTTATAGCTGTGGATACCACCAGAGAAATAAAACCAAACAAATGAAAGGATATTAATAATCGCTCCCTATTTTATTCCCAACCACAGAGAAAAGAGACAAAATCACAAGCAAGAACCTTAAATATTAGCACAGAACAAGAAAGACAACAGAGCATGACAATTCTCTGGTCTGTACAATGCATAGATGGATTTCTAGTCAAGCTAATTCCCAAGTCTACATTTCTTAATCAAATACCTCTATTTTCATAATTAAATGTTTCTAAGTAAAACGAACTCTCTTTTCTTCCTCAAGCAACACTTATAATGCTATCTCCATTTTTTAAGCTTGAGATCACCTGGAAAGCAGAGTTCCTTGTTGATGACTGATCCTGCCCTGATGACAATGACAGCCTCAAAGACAATGGTGATGGCTCAAGAGACACTTGCTGATTTAAGCTGAGATCCACTAATGTTGACGAAGCAGGCATCGGAAGAACCGGAACTTGTCGAACAGGAATTGCCGCCAAATTGTTCACTTGGTCACTTTGACTGGGAGCGGAGTTTTCCATTGTATTCCCACTTTGCATTGATAATAGAACAGGGCCAGCATTCACGGTGAAAGGCACAACTGAGAATCCATTGATATTGGAGTTTACAGGTGGAGCCACAGTAGCTGGAGGAGGAACTGGGTGAGCAGGGTTGTCCTGACGACTTCTGTCCTCTTCCATTGGCGTTGCAGTGACCTAATCACAACAAAGAGAAACAAAAAATGTTTGTTTACACCACATTGAAACGGAATTTCGAAATATAATTTCTCCATAAGCAGTCCCCAAATCGTTAAAATATATGTTAGTTGCAATAGAACAATGACGACAAACAACATTGCTCAGCACTCAGAATGCTCTATCTTTTAGTCTTGACCTAAAAAGGGTATTCAATATTCATGTTTACCAAAAGCAATAACAACAGTGCTCTAAAGACCTTTCCCTAGAAAATGTTTATAGCCAACTGATAAAAAGGAATCTATCCTGGATTAACTTTATTGCTCAAAATAAAACAGCTCCAGATTCACAAACCAACAAGAACACCAGATATAAGATTCAATCATTAACCACAGACATAAATCAATCAACAAAAGCTAACCGAGTCAGTAGTGATATCAAAGAGGCTAGAACGACGTCGACGACGATTAAGGTTACTCTGGCGGAGGAAGTATTTCTGCGCATGGCTAGCAACTTGGGTTGGTGTGCGAGTCTTGACATAATTTCTAGAGATTCCTCTCCAGTCCCCTTTTCCAACCTTCTGCAATCCAATTAGGAATAGCTTGTGTTCTTCCTCGGTCCATGGAACTCCTGAAAACAAATCCAAACCAATGGATCGTGGATCAAAATTGATTTACCAACTAAAAGAACCATAAATCAAGAAAAGCAAGAAGATGATTCATAAATCCAATGGTCTTTCTTCCTCTTAGTATATTCATATTGCTGAACTTCAAACAAATTACTTTCCTCTCTGAACCTTTTCAGGGAAAAAAAGATAGAGACTCTTATTCTATATTTTTAAGTGCAAGCATACGGATCAACACAATGCGTATCATGAATTCTTCAAAGCCAGAAAGATTTTCACACACCACGAAGATTTGATAGGTGTTCTGTTCCAACAAACAGATGAATTCGTAAAGTACAAAAAGACCAATTTCAGCAACCAAACCATTAAAAAGAAGGTCAGGAAAAAAATAAGAAAAGAGGAAAGAAAAAAAAATCAAAATTTCCATTGTCAGAACATTAATTACAGCAATCTCACAGTCAACCAAAAAGCAATTCCACCAATAAAGTTGAAAACTTCTAAGCAAAAGAAATGATCGGAGATCTGACCTCGCTTACGCTCGCGACTACCGTTGGAAGGCTGCGGGACCGCATCATCAGCGGAGGCGTAACCGGCCGCTCCACCACCCTCCGCTGCGGCCTTCGGCAACTCATTACAACTCTTATCACTTGGATTGCTAGTATTGACAACAGGCACGTATTCAGATAGATTATTCATACTGACGCTCTTCCTCATGGGATCAACTTTCACTCTCACGCCAAACAACATAAAATCGCCACCGCCATCAGTAGACCCGCTTCCGCCACCGCTCACGGAGGCGGACGGCGAATCGCTGCAGAGCGACATTGGTTCTCCCAAGTTATCTCAATGCGATGGGAAAACGAGTTAAATGAATGTGGATGTAAAAAAGATGTAAAGTGAGGGTTTTATATGATGAGGAAGAGGCTTTTAGAAACGCGAGAGCCGGAGAACGTGTGCTGGAAATTAAAAATAATAATAATAAAATATGGAAATCTCTAAAAGAAAAATAGAATAAATTAGAAGGTAATTTTTTTAATAAATTAAATAATAAATATTTGCTAAAATAAGGAAATAATGAACTGTTAGGCGGGATTGGAATTAGAAATATAAACTTTTTCCCTATAATTTTTGTAACTCGAATGTGTGTGTGTGTGTGTGTGTTTTGCGTGTGGGGGGATGAAGAAAAGTTTGATTAATTTTATAATATTCTTGATTGACAACACAAAAAAATAGAGATTGCTCTTACTTCAAAATTTTGATTTGTAATATGAATATTTGAGCTTTGATTATGTTGTCATAATTTCGATAAAATTTATTCATTGTCCTAAATTGATTGCTCTTACTTTATTTTTTGAATGTCCAAAAATAATATCAGATTGCATAAAGTAAAATATTTTTTGCAAAAAGTATTCTCCAATTAAAAATAATAATGCAGCTAAAATTAATTCTTACTCATTAAAAAATTATCATTTCCTCATCTTCTATCCAGAGTTTGTATTTATTTAAAATTGTTCAATGTGCAACCAAAAAGATGCAATGAGAGATATAATAATTTTTTAAACTTATCTGTACTAGTGTTTAATATGATAATCATGTACTTTTATGAGATATATGTAGTATTAAAATTTAAAAATAAATATTTTTTATGATTTATGTTTCTTATTAATAATGAATTCTTTGGATGGGTTGGAGTTTGAAAATCATTCATCAAACTCTCACAAAGTTATCTGGAAAAGATCAGTGCACATTCATTCGGTCAAACCAAATTCATTAAATAAATATAATTACATAAAAAAAAATTAAACAACAATTAAGTAAATATAAACTTACTTCCCATCAAATAGTATCCAAGTTGTGAATTTTTTAAAAAATAATATTAATTTGAGACTACGGTCATAATAAAATAATTTTTCAAACCACAAACCCAGGAAAAAGCTAATAGGACTAAGATAAGGTGTTGACAAGACTTTCCCATGGAAGTGGATGGGACGCGTGTCGAGTGACCAACGGTTTATCCGAATATTATACCTTTTCTCCGTGAGTATTGTCTCTTTTCACTGTAAAAACTCATTTGGACTTCGGTGCAACGTGGCACAACGACTGTGCGACACATGTTCTCTTTTTTTTATTTGTTAATAATACGTGCATAACTTATAAAAATTTTATTAGATTGAGATTGAGTTCATCAAAATTTCAAAAAGGAAAATATATTACAAAGATATTTTTAGGTGTACAGTATACTCCATTTCTCAGCGATGGGGTAAAAATAATTCTCTTTTATCACACCAGTGATAATATTTCGCAGAAAATGATTACAGCTACGATGAAATATATATAGAGGTAAAAAAAATTTAGAATAATGTTGAACGTAAAGCAGATTTTAAATATTTAACTTTGAACATATACAATTTGATTGTACCACACACCATTTTCAAGAATTTAAGGGTCTATTTGGTTATATTTCTTTAAAACAATATTATTTTAAAAAAATATAACTAAAAGTATCTCCATTTTTCTTCTAAAATGCACATTCTTTAATATATACTTGCATATATTGTATATATCACATATATTTTATTATTATTCTAACATTAAAATAATCACTCAATTCTATTTTCACTTTAAAAATTTAATAAAAAAATATTGATTTAATTGTTGCAGTAAATAATATCTCTCCCAAAACATAAACAAGTATACCAAAAAATAACTTTCAAGTTCTCTAATAATTCATTCTCTCAAAACACATAATCAAATCAAACCAAAAACATAACCAAACATACCATATGTTGAGTCAATACTTTTTTTATAACATATAACACGTCAGTCAATAGTAGATTGTTGTAAAATTGGT
Source organism: Jacaranda copaia (assembly GCA_014898725.1). Lineage (NCBI taxonomy): Eukaryota > Viridiplantae > Streptophyta > Magnoliopsida > Lamiales > Bignoniaceae > Jacaranda > Jacaranda copaia. The sequence goes on along the minus strand of JACGDI010005478.1, from coordinate 280,922 downwards.
CAAAGTGTCTTTCCTACCCTTGCAAGCTCGTCTTTGACATACTTAATCAATGAACAATTGTAATTATTTATTTTAGGGGTCGTACAATAGTTTCACAATGGAGCAGATAACGAGGACGTGAGAATTATTTCGCAAAAGAAACCCAACAATCACTAAGTTTTACGTTTCTTCATTTTCTATTTTTTTTCTTCTTTATATGGATCAAGAAAAGTACAACATTAATATTTTATAAACTATTGCACCTAAATAGGTTTATTATTTGTCGTCTAAGATGAAATTGCGCCACCATTATTCGAGATAACATCCAATTATTTGTCTTGGAACTAAGCAAAATGCATAGTTGGAATTCAAATATGAGAAGGCATTGATCATTGTTAATAATGAGTGCTTCCCGTATATTTTTCATTAAATTTAATTTCATCTCATTGAAATTATATTGTAACTATAAAAATTAGATAATATCATTTTAAAACTGTTATGGAGAAATGAAATAACTAGGGTTTTGAATAAGACTATCTTTTGAGTTTTTATTTTATCATTTGTTGAATAAATAATAAGAATAAAAGGTGTTGAGTTTCTTATCATTTTATTGTCTGGCTATTTTCCACAAGGCCTCCTCTATAGTAATACCACTGCAATAGAAATTAAGTTGAAAAGCAATGGATGAAGTAATCCAACTTTCATTTAATTAAATAACCTTGGGCAAGGTGTACATGTGGGGCAAGAGCGATGCCTCCAATCAAAGTCAATAAATTCTTTTTATGGGTCGCGATATGCCAACTTATGACTTGGGAAAGGTCAAACTTTACAGTTAAACTTATAAAAGATATGGATGATCGAGGGTTATGATTATCAAAGTTGAAGAATTTGCGTGGAGTGATCCATTAGAAGATCGTATAAAGATGGTTTGTGTTGCTCCTAAAAGAAGCCCCTTATGATAAATGAAATGATACTTATAACTTCTTGTTAAAGTGTCTCAATATTGTTCATTCTAAATAAAATTCATATATATGAAGCAATATGTGCTCATTTAATGGCTGAAATTTTGGATCAAATGTGACATCGGATCGGATTAAGATTTGACCCAAATAAAAAAACGCATACTCTATGAAATGCGTGAAAATTTTAAACTTGTTAAGGAATAATTTAGTCCATTTAACCTTATTTTTATTTTAACCTTCACCAAAAGGGATTTGTGGCAATTCATTGATCACATGACGAAGAAATGCAAATCTTAATATAAGCATAATTAGATTATAATATTGCATCCACGCAAGCTAATAACATGACTACGTGAATTGATTCGAGGCACTGCAGCCAATGTCGTACGATGATTATGTTATAATATATATATATATATATATATTGTAGCTTGGAATTTGAGTTTGAGTATAAGTGTGTTTGTTCCACATTGAAAAAATAAGAAGATTTCATCTATTATATAAAAAATAACACACTTAATAGTTTGAATTAAGACTTGGAGGGAAAATATAGAGGGAAGTCAAAAGCATATTATTATATATTTAAATTAATGCGTTTGGCACTTGACACTTGGCACGTGCGACGTGTGTTTAAGAAAATATTATTTTCTTTTGCAAAATATTTATTTCTAGTAAGAAAATAATTTTATCCTCTTCTAGAAACGTATTCTTTTGAAGAATTGCAATGTTTCAAAGATCATGTTAAAAGGTTGTATCATTTCAAGAAATAGTTAAGATTCATATGATACAACTATTGGGAATTATTATGATACTTCAGAAAGGATGTCTACGTATCCTTTTGAAGAATTGCAATGTTTCAAAACTCATGTTAAAAGGTTGTATCATTTCAAGAAATAGTTAAAATTCATATGATACAAGTATTGGGAATTATTATGATACTTTAGAAAGGATATCTTCTACTAATATAAATATAACTCAGGAGAAGTGCCAAAAGATATAGATTCCTTTTTTTTGTTCAGAAAATAAGTCTTCCTTTCTTCTCTATTAAAATTTTCTCGTATACTCAAAAGATTTCTAAAAGATCTTGAGGGAAATCTTCGAAATTGCTATTCATAAATTTCGGGTGGTTTTGTTGTATCCTAGAAGTGAATTGCCATTTCAACCCGGTAGCAAACACATAGTGGGGGCAATAATCACTTTAAAAAAAGTGTATTCACGCCTCAGGCCACATAATTATTTAGCCAGTTCTATCAATTTTCCTAACAATCTTAAAGTGATTATTAAGCAATGGAGTCTGGCTCAAATTCTAAAATAAAGATGATGAATCAGGATTTTGTTAAGTTGAACTGTTTTGATGGGACAAATTATCCCCGCTGGAAGGACAAGATGATGTTCTTGCTTACTACTTTGAGGGTTGCCTATGTACTAGACCCGAATCAGCCTGCTGTACCACCAAGGGATAATGACTCAGATGTTGTCAAGACTGTTCGTGCTAAAAGAGAGGAAGATGAAGTGCTATGTCGTGGACACATCCTAAACTCACTATCTGATCGCTTATTTGATCTGTATGCTTCACTCAAATCACCACTAGAAATCTGGAGTGCTTTGGAGAACAAGTACAACAACGAAAAGCAAGGCACAGATAAAGTTCTTGATTATGAAATTTTTGAGTTTATTATGCGTGATAATCTTCCAATTATGGATCAAGTACATGAAATGCAAATATATGTGTCTAAACTTAAAGATTTGAAAATTGAAAATCTCGAAGCAGTATAAGTAGAGGCAATTATTGCCGAACTTCCTGCAAGTTGGAATGACTATAGAAAGAAATTACTCCATTCAGTGGAAGATTTTTCTGTTGATCAATTGCTAAAACATTTACGCATTGAAGAGGAAACTCCAATTCATGACAAGGTGCACAATGTGCAATCTAGCCTAAAGGTGAACTATATTTCAGAAGGGGGCAACAATTCAAGTGGAGAAAAGAAAAGAAAGTCCTTAGATGTTATTCCAAAAGGAAGAAAAACATCACGTGTTACAATTGTGGAAAAAAGAGACATCTCAAATGAGACTGTCGAGCAAAAAAGAAACAAAAACGAGAAAATCAATCCAATGCTCAAGCCAAAAACAATGTTCAACCAAGTGTTCAAGTCACTGAAAAAAATATTGATGAACTCATAGCGATGGTGCAGAATTGGCAAATTGATATGGTCAGTGAAGTGAACATGGCTGCAGCAATTAACTCCACTGAATGGTGGTATTATTCTAAAGCTACCATTCATGTTTGTAATGACAGAAGTCGCTTCAAAAGTTATGAAGAAATTATTGAAGAACATAAGGTTTTGATGGGAAATGCTAATACAACAGTAGTTCTTGGGAAAGGAAATGTTGAAGTTCAATTTATCTCTGTTAAGAAGATGTTGCTAACCAATGTTCTTCATGTCCCAGAAATTTGCAAGAATCTAGTTTCTGCTTCTCTTTTAAATAAAAGAGGCTTGAAGGCTGTCATTGAGTCTGATAAAATAATTTTGTCTAAGAATGGTGTATTTGTAGGAAAGGGTTACTATTGTGATGGAATGTTCAAACTGTGTACTGATGCAAATGTTATAAATAAAATGAATGCTTCGGCTTACTTTCTTGAGTTATCTCCTTATTCATTATGGCACTTTAGGTTAGGTCATGTAAATTATCGTTATTTAAAATTTATATCTGATCATGGATTAATTTCTTATGATAAAGAAGATAATAAAAAATGTGAAATA
>JACGDI010005478.1:242586-269986 GCA_014898725.1 Jacaranda copaia | reverse complement strand
TGGATTTAATTGTAAATATACTCTTTTGGATTAGGTGATATGGAATTGGAACCTAAGGGTTAGTAGGTTGCTAACTATGACTGCAGTTTCTAAGACTACGGAGGTGAGGTTTCTCCCACTCTGGGTTATTTGCTTGTATAAGCTTACTCTTATTTGTTGGAAACCCTTGTGAGGGTCTGCCAATCTGGTACTTTTCTCTCTATCTGTTAATTGTGATGAGCCCCCGTGTGGGTTATTTTGTATCTATACGTACTCAAATTTGTTTAAGATCTAATTTGTTATCTGTTATCTATTCTGTAGACCCCTGTGAGAGTTATCTGTTAAGTTTGATTCTGATTCCTGTCTGTTCTGGTGCCCAGGGCCTCTGTCAGTTATTTGTATTTCTAATATCTGTATCGCTCGTATCTATATAGTTCTATATTGTACCTGCTGCCTTGTTGGCATATCTGTCTATTCTGTTCTGCAATTGCTTTCATCTATTGGTTATCTAATTGTTTGTTATCCATTGATTTAGTTATCTATTACAGTATGATTGTTATATAGGAATAAGGAAATGTTAATCCCTGTTGTGTGCATAGGATAAGTTGTAAACTCGTGAGACCTAGTTAAGGAATGGAACGTTAATCCCTACTATGTATGGATAAGTTGTGAACCCGTGAGACCTAATTAAGTAACAGGACGTTAATCCCTACTGTGTGTATGGATAAGCCATAAATCAGTTAAGTAATAGGACGTTAATCCCTGCTGTATGCATGGGATAAGTCGTAAACCCGAAACTAATGATAGGGTGAATTTGATGAGTTTGTCCTGCTTTGATCCATATTTTGATTATATTCTGATTGTTGCACCCTGTGCGTGGAGCAATAAGGGTAGTTAAGTTTTTGATCTAGATTAGGTTGTTGTCCAAGTTAAGCGAGCTGCTTATATTTTCTCCTGACTATGATCGGTTGAGAAGCTCTATACCTTCCGAGTAGGATCGGTTGAGATGATCTCGGGCCATTCGAGCCAACGATTACAACCCTGAGCTAGTACCTTCCAATAGCTTGATCATGTTAATCCCTGTGAACGTTTTTGACTATCTGCACTTGATCTGCTTGTAAATTGATACTTGTTTGTCTGTATCTTCTCTATTTTTGTATTTATTGTTAATTGACAGTTGGTGGGTTGATCTTTCACCAATAGATCCCTATTCTCTATATTATGAATATCTGTCACAAGTCCTTTGGACTTACCCCTCTGTTTCTTCTATATTTTTTCAAATAGGACTGAATGATAGACTTAGACTTCCAGTTGTACTAGAATAGTCGTGTGTATTGCTTATGGGCATACTTTGGCATGCTTTGTAAACCCAAGAGATGTTGTGATATGTTAGGTTTGAATTTAACATCTACAGGGTATATATATTATGTTAAACATTTCGAAAATATTGATGGTATGTACTTGGAACTTATATAGTATGTCATGGGATCACTTAATGTATGCCATAATATTTTGTAAAAGTTGATTAAGTTGAAGTGTATTGCTATCTCTGATACTTTTGTTGAGGTCATTTAGGTTTGAAATCTGCTATTTTTTCTGATGAGTTTAAAATATTTTGATAGCTTATTGTTTATTATAGATTTTGAATTAAGATTGAATTGAGATGTGCCTCAGCAAAGGGTTATCCCGATAGGGGGCATTACAATTTTTAATGAAGAAAATTATTTAGTTGTTACTGTTTATTCATATATTTGTAACTTTTATATATAAAAGTTCATCATTAATATAAATTTGATTTCGGTATAGACAATTTTTAGATTCATAGATTACATTTAAGTATAAAGTGATTGGTAATTTTTAGGTATGGATACATGGATAATGTATGGGCTTGTTTGTTTACAAACTCTCAATACATTTTTCAATTCTCAAAATTTAAACAAACAAATAATACACATTCCGCAACCCACTCCCAAAATACAAAATTCATTTTCCAAAATATTTTTACTATTCACACTCTAATACATTCCTCAGTACTAACTACTTGTCATAAATTGTCCAATTCACATTACATATATATATATAAATATACTACCACTCATTCAATGAACATACACATATATATAAATACTTTTAAAATATCCATTTCACTCCACTAATCAAACCAAAAAGTCATTGATGTAACATATTGTTCCTCCCAAAATACAAACAAACAAACAATTTCTTCCCAATTCATTTTCTACCTACCATGAAAAACATAAATAAACAACTGTCACATTCTCCAATCCTACTTCTCAAAATTTATTTTCCCAAAAAATTTTGAGAAAATGCTCCAATTCACATCCAAACAAAGTCTATGTGTATAGACCCTATTCATACTTATTACATTATCTTTACTAAGTATGTGTATAGAAATGAATATGAATATGACATTTTAGGTCTGAATAAGGTAACACTCTACTTATTTATAGGCTTATTCCCACACAATCTCATGGGTGAACGTATGATGTACGTGAGAATCTAATAAACATTTGAGAAAAATTTACTAATTGTGTTTGGGCTTGCTTCAACAAAATAATGTGGGGAATGTTGGGTTGGCCATTAATACCTTTGTGTAGGCTCATAAATGGGTAGGGTATTGTCCTATCAAGACCTAAAATGTTATATTCATACTCATACTCATACCCATATTTATTAAAAAATAATGTAATGGGATTGGAAAGGATCTATACTCATAAATTACTTATTTATCCATACTCATAAATTATCAATTCCTTCATACTTAAATTTAATCAATGAACCTAAAATTTATTTATATTGAAATCAAATTTATATTAATGGTAAAATTTTTATATATAAAAATTATAAATATGTGAATGAATAGTAACAACTAAACAATTTTCTTCATTAAAAATTAAACTAAATTAATAAAATTAATAAAGTTATTATATTGGGATAACGTTTTTTTAAAAAAAATTGGAATAGCAATAGTAACAGTTGAACATTTTTCATTAATAAAATTAATAGTGGAATAAATATTTTTTAAATAGTTAATAACATTAATTTTGCCAATGAATAAACTTTGTTAATAAAAAAATTTATTAATGAATGAAAAATTAAAAATAAAGATTAATGAATTTAAATTAATAATTAAATTAAATTAAGTATAATTTTTTTTTATTTTTGTTATCATTTGCCAAATAAAATTTTTAGTTCATATTAAGAAAATTAGTATATACATTAAAAATATAAATTCAATATACTAGACCAAATGAGTCTTGGGTTAGATAAGGTAGGGTAGGGTAGGGTTAGGGTATCATCCTTTTTGGTATTTTATGGCAGGATAGAATATATGATATTTTTGTTTGGGTACCTTAGGGTATAGGTATGAGTAAGAGTAAGGTGATACCCTACCCATTTACAGGCCTACTCTTGTGGTGTTTAAGTGGGTATAAAGTCGAAAAATGATGGGATAAAATAATTAGGTAATGAATAAGATGTTTAAGAAGAATTAGAAAAGTAATTGCTTTGAACCTATATAATTATTTATTTAAATGAGATTGAGAATTATTAAATTATATATAATGATACCAATATTTAGGCCTGTCAATGAGTAGAGTATTGCCCTACTCAAATTCATATCCTAAAATACTCAAATAATTAGACCCTATATTTACTCTACCTTATTCAACCTATGACCCAATTAGATCTATACTCTAAAATACCCAAATAACAGACCCTACCTTATGAAATCTAAGAAAACAGGCAGTATAGAAAAGCAAACAAAAAACTTTCTTGCCTTATTGCTCCAAGAACGAATTACAGGTAGACAGAAATCATTTAGGCAATTCAAACCTAAAGCATATGCATTTCAAGAAAAAACTATGAGACATGCATTACATATTTACCTTATACCAGACAGATAGATATTTCACCAAAGCGTAACAGCTTGGTACGTGGTAGATGCTTATACGGAACCGTATAGTGCACTACTGATACCTAGGGGGAAATCCCTAGCGCATCACTCGTACCCAGGGGAAAATCCTTAGCATACGGTTGGCACCTAGGGAGAAATCCCTAATGTATCGTTGACACCTAAGGGGAACCCCCAGTGTGCCCCGCATAACCAAATAGATCGTTCGATATGACCTTTGGCCCACATAATCACCATATAGATAACAGAAATCACCATATAGATCGTTCAAAAATTCCTAACACACTGTTGGTTTCACTTTAACATTACAGAATAGAACAGAACAAAAATGCTGCCAAAGCAACATAAAGCAGTAACAGAACACAGATAAGCCAGCATGGCCCATGAATACAAAATTGATAGTAGATATGCCAACAAGGCACAAATATAGTACAGACAGTATAGATAAGTGATAAATAGATATCAGAATAACAAACAATAGACAAAGGTTCTGAGCACTAAAACAAACATAAAATAGAATTTACATTAGAGATAACCCTCACATGGGTATTCAAATCAAATAACAAATAATAAACATATTTCAATCACAGTTCATAGTACGATTCAAAAATAATAAAACCTATACATTGCTTATTACATCCACAGATAAGAAAAGGAAGTGCTAAATTGGCAGACCCTCACCTCTTGTAGTTTCAATCAGCAACAGTCAAATCTGAAATCTACTACTCACCAGTGTCCAACTCGTCGTCACCTAATCAAGAAAATATTCCAAGAATCAAATTCTTGTGCAATCCTAACAACCTTCTAGAAATGCATCAAGCATTCTAATGCCTTATCTATTATCAGGATGATACATATTATTATCCTCCTTCACAAAATTCTCCAGAATCAACATTTCCAAATTATCTACGACAGAGTAGGTTAATTTCAAAATAACATAATTTCCACGATAATAATTCAAGGTGTTACAATCTTAAGCAATACATATGCATTATTCTCTAGTCAAATTTTCATTTTAAACCCTATTCAACCCATAATAGTTCCTAATATCAAAATTAAAGTTCAACTTAGTATCAACCACAATTTGAGTCTAAAGTTCATATCTCCCAACTACGTATTCCTCACATAAGTAAATAGTTCATAGAGGTACATATATCGATTCAAAGGCTCATTCTAGACAAGATTCAACATTTGCATGCATGCATGTATATATATATGTATAACATGCAACAACCAATCAAAATCCAAATTTCACTACCGAAGGTCCAAAATCACAAATCGATAGCACAGAGATGATCACCACGTCGAGATGAACAAACTTTCTCTCCACTGCTGCTGGACGCCCAAAAATTCAACACCGCCATAGAAATGTTCCTCTCAATGAGAGAATTCCAATGCTACCTTCAGTTTTGAATTTCGAGCAATGTTGACACCATAGGCCAAAAATAGTCGCATTTCTCTCTCTCACCACCACTCTCCAATCACCACTCCACTATCATCAAAGCTGCCATGCAACACTTCCACCGTGCTCCCCATGCCAAGTACCGCCTAATGCACCCCTTAGAACCATCAATGGTCGCCGAAAAATGAAGAACCCAGTTGGCCACCATGAGCTCCCTCTCTCACGTCTTCTTGCCGCCGCTGCTCCACCACTGTAAGTGTGTATTTGTGTGGTAGGGAATGAGAGTGTTGGTGTGGAGAACAACTTGAAGGGGTTAGATGGCTGAGATTGGTTGCCGATGAGCTTTGCTGAAGATGGTGGTCTTCGACCATGAAGAAGAAAGAAGGAAAGAAAAGTGAAAGGAAAAGGAAAGAAAAGTGAAAGGAAAAAGGAAAGAAAGAAATGGGGAGGAAAAGAAGTAGCAGCCGGTTTTTGAAATCCCATTTTCAATTTTTTTTATTACAATTTAGTCCCTCAAAAATTTAAGTTATGCAATCATACCTCAAGTTTTAGGAAAATTGTGATTAACCCCAGTTGACATATGGTATCTCATTAAAACCTCAAATTATTCAAAAGTTTACACAATTAAGTCTCTAAAATTTATAATTTAACCAACAAAACTTTTTAAAATAATTAATAATATGAAATTCATAAAACTTTCAAATAATGAAAAATTCATATATTATAAATAAAAATAAATAAAATTCTAGGGGTGTTACAATTATTGTTCCATGTAATATATTCAATCAAATATATGTAAATAGTAGTAAAAATTTATGTTATTATATTTAGTAAATATTTTTAAATATAAATAAAAAAAGGAAAAGGCAAGGATGTCTTCAAATCTTTCTTGAATAACTTCATATTTTTTTGAAGAGAACATGTTTAATAAAATATAATTTTAAAAAATATTTTTGAAAAACTAAAATTTTCAAATAATGCAGCATAATTTTTCGTATTTTAGAAAATAATGTTTCATTTTCAAAATATAAACAAAATAATGTAGGTACACAAATAACAAACGCAATTTCAACTTTAATATATGCAAAGCCTTCTCAATTCGTAATGCATCAAAATAACTTGCATCAAGTATTGCAACACTCCTCTCCCCCTTCCCCCCACTCCCATCCCCACCCAACCAAAAAAAGAAGAATTTAATAATATTTATACTTTTAAATTTTTCTATGGCAATGTAAACATCCTTTAAATATTCTTTTTTCACCACTGTCCAATGCTACTAAACATAAATAAATTCAAACTAATTTTTATTTTTATTTTATATATATATATATATATATTAAAAATTTAAGTATATACTTCAAATATGCCATGATTATTAGTATAAATTTAATTTTAATATAATTAGTAAATTGGATTAAATAATTAAATTTGAGTATTTGGATAACAAGTAATTTCAAGGTATATATAGGATATGTGGGCTAGTCTTCATATAAACATAATTACATCCGTTCAATTATTTTTAATATATTTTTTGGTTTAGGCTTGATGAAAATGGTAACTAAATAAATTTTTGAGTACAAAAAAAAAAATTATAGGAAGGATGGGAGTTGGAATACGAGTATTTAATATTGGGTATTTTGGTATTTTATGGATATAGATCATATCCTTACCCATTCTATTTTTTTAAAGGGTCTGGGTGAGGTCCGAGTCTTATGTCTATTTATTGAGTAAGGGTATTATACTATTATCATGGACATGGATAGGATAAAAACCTACCCATTGACAAGCTGGCAACATTTCATATTATAGAATCAATTTGCACGTATATAATAATTCATCATGAGATTTTTTGTGAATATATGACCTGTGGACCTGTTAGATTCATTTTACCAAAATCCCCTTTTCAAGCAATTTGACTCGTGTAATAATTTTCTACGAGCAAAACTAGTTGGTGTCCGAAAAATTGAGGGAGAAGAAAGAAAGAAAGAAAGAAAGAAAGAAAGACGTTGCAGTATGCTAGGTTCATTGAATTTTCCCCATATCTTGACACGAAAGGTGGCTTAATGGCTTGGATTACATTACAAATAAAAGATGCATGAAAAATTTGTTGACATGACCTTTCAATTGGCTTTTGCCTCACAAAGTGCTTACTTTTTCAATTTCTAAGATTCAATCAAATTGTTACAAGGCCCCCCTTAGTTTCCATATTTGGCAGATACTAAAGAGTGACATTGCAAATTTGCAAAGAAATGCTTGTTACCAATTAGAAGAAGTCTGCAGATAGTGGGGCACAATGAAAAATATCTCTCATGCCCCTAGTTTTTGCGTTATCAACTTGCTTGTCCTAGTTTGTCATTCACAAGGGTGTCGAGTGCAACTATTCGAGTTCAAAGTTAGGTTTTGTGGCAGCAATAAATTTTGTCAAAATGAAATCATTTGTTTTGATGTTGAATGATGTTTTTTATTGTATTTTTGTTGCTCTTAATTCTGGAGAATATTTCTTGTTGTAGGACATAGTGAAATACTTAATTTAGTTGAAGTTTCATTAATGTGGTAATTTGCTAGTATCGTAAAGTAACTATCTAATTTTATTTTTTTTATTATTATCTCAAAATTACTTTTATTTATTTTTTACTTTCTATATTTACATAAAAGCATGCGTCAAGATTTTAGACCCCAAATTTTATATATACAAGTATGAGAACTATGTTGTCAAACCAATTAACCACTCAATAAGTTAGTTTTATTTATTCAAGCTAAATGAAATGCACTTTGATATAATCAACTTCAGGCTTAGAATAATCCAAAGTTACTTTTATTTATTCAAGCCAAATGAAATGAACTTTGAAACAATCAAATTTAGGCTTAATTTATAGTGAAAAATTTCTTTTGTATATTTGTTAGAACGGTTTGCATTTCAAAAAAGTTCGGATGTATGATTCACAACATACTAGAATACATTGATTGATCTTAAACAAACTCTACAGTATATAACTAATACGAATTATTTTTTATTCCCGTCACAATCAACTTTAAATAATTCATAATATTCTCTTTTTCATTTTTTTTGCTTTTTTAACATTTCATAGGATCCAAAGAAAGCCCACCATTTCCATCATTCTAGTTGTATAAACCTTTTTTACTACTTTTTTTTAATTTTTCCTCATCCAATCCAGTACCAAAAACAATTATTTTGAAGGGTTAAATTAAGAATAGGTGTTGGATGGACAATTTCAAAAAGCATACGATCCCCCACTCTCCCTTTCTATCTGATCGGGTTATGCGAAAGAGTTCAGAAGCCCAAAACCTGTAACAGTTGTAAGAAGATCCCACAAACAATGATAATTTATTGATTAATTACATATATCTCTATGAGATGAAAAAGATAAAGAGAATAGTTTAAATATATATATCTATATATATATATATTTTTATATTGAACACCCAAACCGCAGGTTCTACCAAATTTTGTTGTCTGCCACGATTTTTTAGCTGCAACTTGCACTTCAGATTAAATCTTTTTGACCAGATACACTGATCCCAACCTGCACCACAGGAAAGGCTGCAAATGGTCCATTCTTTTTTTTTTTTCCAGAAGTTCAAGATGCAGTAAACCACGAATTGGGCACATAAACAGGATGTATTCTTGGTGGTCTCATGACTTTTTGGTTCGTGTACATCTTGATTGTTGATGCGTTGGATTCACATGTGGGCCCACGTAATCTACAGCTGCGGTGTCTAAAATTTTATGATTTCGAGTGGTGAATTAATTTAATAGCATTGTCTTTATTTTAAGAAATCAATCAGTAGGTTCCTCACAGAGGAAATAATAACTAACAAAGTACAATAATCAAGTCAATACCAACCGTCATACGGGTTTACCAATGGAACAATAAGTACAAGAGATGCCAGATTAGTGAAATCCCTAACAGGGATTTCAACAAATAATAAATAAGCTCATGTAAAGCAATAACCTAAAGCGGGGGAAACCTTTACCTCTTGTGATCTCAATACTATTAAGCATCAACTGCGGTCTACTGATCCACTAGGTCTACACCCTTATCACATGATCAAAATATCCTTATAATCAAAATCTTGTCCAACTCTAATATTTCTTAACAATTATAACAATATCATTTAATAGTCTAAAATCACTTAGATTTATCCATTTATGCTGGTTTTAAGGGTTTGAAGTGATTTGAGTACTCGATATAATAAATTCCTTGTTGGCATAATAAATCTTATATCAAGTCTCAACTTAATACCAATGAGTCCCAAATCATTATCAATGCTAATTACCCTAAATCATAAATCTAAGGTTTTCTTGTTCAATTATTCACATTCGATCAAACTTAATCAAATAAGAATACAACCCCAAGTTCATTAATCCGTATCTCATCCATGCATGTTTTAGTTCTTGGTCCCAAATCAAAATTTTGGTTCAATTAACTAGTATTTCCATCAAAGGTTAGCCTAACAATTTATTCAGATTAAATCAGGAATCAATTAATCAAAGTTTTACCCACAATTTGATCAAAGAAACCTCAACTTCACAAACCAAGACACACCATTGTGATCGTTGCCTCGAGGAGAAGAAATTGTGTCCCTACCACTGCTGCCGTCCATCGTTGATGAAAAATGTCAAAATTAGGGGTGTAAACGAGTCGAGCTCAAACTCGAGCCAACTCACAAAAAAATTTTAAATTAAATAAAAATATTAAATTATTAGTATATTATAATTATTTAATAATAATTAATTAAATAATTTAAATTATAATTATATATAAATATATATTAAAGTATAATATATATTATAATAATTACTATAATTAATCAAATTATAATATACTATAATTATTGATAAAATATTAAATTATTAATATATATTAATTATTTAATTAATATATAAAAATATTTAAAAATAGAAAAAAGCTCATGGTCGACTTATGAGCTTTCAAACAGTCTTGAATGAGCTCGAGCTCGCTCATCAAGAAGCTCGAGCTTGAGTTGAGCTCAAGTCGAGCCGACTCATGAAGTTCATGAGCCGGCTCGACTCATCTTACACCCCTAGTCAAGACCACTACCGTTCACTTTCTTTCTTCCTCGTGAATCCAATGGTGCCTTTATTTTTAAGTTTTGAGGTTAGGAAGGGCTCCAATTGAGTACCACAACCTCGAAACACCATTTTTGCCACTGTGATTGTCACCCCTTTTTCAGCTACTGCCATTACTCCGATCAGCCATGCAAGGCCACTATTCTATTCTCCATGCCTCAAGCTTCCAGAAACACTACCTAGTTCATCCATCTGATGCCAACCAGCCACATATTGTGAGGCCAATTTTCGATTCTTCAAAATTGGAAAAGCTCAGTGTTGGGTTTGGGTGTGTGAGGTATTGTGGTTGCTAGGTTTGGTGAGGAAAGGTATTTTGTGAAGTTGGATGGTGGAAATGGTGGTTGGTGATGGCTACCGTGAAGTATGAAGGGGTGATGCGGTGGAGAAGATGAAAATGGAAAATAATGAAAATGAAAGTGAATATTGGAAATGGAGAAGAAATAAGAAAGCTGGAAAATTTTATTAAAATCATTTTTTTGGAATTATGTAATTTAGTCCTCAATTTTGTAAATGGTTCAACCGAGTCGTTTAGTTAATGAAAATAATGTCTTGACCCTAGTTGACTAGAGGGGTTTCATGCAAGCCCCTAAACTATATATTTTTGTTCAATTAAAATTTTTAAATATTACAATTTGACCCCAAAAGTTTAAATAAAATGATAATAATATAAGAAATAATTAAATCTCACAAAAGCCATAAATAATAAAATTTAAATTCTATAAATTGTAAAATTTTTGGGTGTTACAGTATTGTATCAATAATTTTCTTTCATTTGAAATTTTAAACATATTTATCTATCTAGACTATTATATATAGTACAATGATGAGGAACCCATAATTGTGAAATTTGGAGCAAATTTTGAATTCTTAGAATTTTTGAGTTTTTTTTAATTAAATTTAAAAATTAATTTTTAGTTATTAAATTTGATATTATTTATTCCGTTCAAAGATATCTAATTTTTTGAAATCATTTTCTAGATTAGAACAATATTCTTTATTTATCTCTAAATCAAAATAATTGCATTGTATCTACGAAATGTTTTTCATCTCTACTTTTAATATGTGAAAGATTTCTTGATAATTTGAACTTTATAGTTTAGTAAATTTTTCATGATTTTTTTTATCTTTAATAACTAATTTATATATGTACCACTATATATAAAGTCTTTCAAAAATCATTTCATTATATTATGTGGTTCTATCATTTTTTTTTCTTTCTATTCCTTTTGTCCTCTTTATTTTCTAACATTTTTTTTCCATTTATCTCTTTTTGTGCATCTTTAGTTCATTATTCAAAATTTTTATTGTTTAGTTGATTTTGTTGTTGACTTTTCAATTTTGTTTTCTTTTCATTTTTAGTTTATTTTTGGTATATTACATGATGGAAGAGATTTTTTGGATTTTAATGCTATAATTTTCAACATAAATAAAGTCTATCATTTAGCTTTTATTACTATTAAATTCATAAATTCCTATGTCTTTTTTGTTTACTACTTAGCTTATGTTATCAATTCATTTATTATGAGATTTATTAATTGTACTTAATAATTTTAATTTTAATTTATTTTTATTAGTTACATTTTTCTCCTTAATTATTGATAAATTTTGTCATTTAATTTTTATTTTATTTAAATTATTATACATTTAGCATCCTTTTACTCATTTTTTGAATCAAGTTAACAATTTATTGTTAAATTGTGTAATTTATCTTTCAATTCGCTTTTTCTTTTCTGCTCATCTAAGTTTATTGTTTTATAGGATGACATCTATCTTTTTGTTTTAATATTTTAAAATTTATTTCACTTTTTGAATATATATAAATTTAGAAGTATGTCATTTAATTTAATGTAACACCCTTAAAATTTTATTTATTTTATTTATAATATAAGATTTTATCGTTATTTAAAAATTTTATGAATTTCATGTTATTAATTATTTTAAAAGTTTTGTGGGTTAAATTATAATTTTTGTAGACTTAATTGTGTATACTTTTGATCAATTTGGGGTTAATTGTAATTTTCTAAAAATTTCGGGTAAAAATTGCATAATTTAAAATTTTATATATAAAAAGAATGAAAATAAAATTATATTTTTGGACGGGCAGGAGGCCCTTTTTTCCTCATTTTTTTCCCTTCCTTTTCTCTTATTTCCTTTTCTTCTCCTTTTTCCCTCTCTTTTCCTTCCTTCTTCACCAAGTCTTCACCACCATCTCCGGCCATTTTCCGGCGGTATTCCACCTCTTCAAACCAACCAAACTCATCCCTCACTACAACCAACACCTTCCATACCTTAAAACCAGCAATCAGGCGGCGGAGCAACGGTGCGTGGAGGAGAATCGAGGAGTACATGTCACAGCGGTTGCCGGATTTCTTCTTTTTCAGAAACCATTCTCCATTCCGAAGGTAGGGTTAGGAAGCTATTGATGAGAGGAACGCAATGGTACAATTGCATGGCATTTCCACTGGTCAAAAAATGGTGATCGAAGCTCATTGGAGAAAGGAGAAAGAGGCGGTTTTTAGCCTGTTTCAGTGTGTACACTGCTCGAAATTGAAAACAGAAGGTGGTGTTGGAATCCTCGCGACAAGAGGAACAATTTGGTGGTGAAGTTTCATTTTCTAGCTGTGGCGTAAGGCAGCTGGTGGTGGTAGTTTGGTGGCAACGGAGAGACGTCTCCTCATCTTGATGCGGCGATCGTCTCGATGCTTTTGGTTGGTGATTTCAAGCCTTCATGAGTGAAATTAGATTTTTATTGATTATTGCATATTATATATATCTATATGTGTGCATGCATGCTTGTAATTGTTAGTTTTGTTCCGGTTGAGCCTTTGAGTTGATATAAGTATTTTGACGATTATTTTCCTATACAAGGAATAAGGTAATGGGAGATATAATTTTGGACTCATATGTTGGTTAATAATAAGTTGAACATAAATTTTGATATTAGGAATCATTATAAAATAAATTGTGTTGGAATGGGAATTTGACTAGGGATTTATGCATGAATGTCAAATTTGCAGAAGTTTGACTTGTGGCATTTTTTTTTGATTAGATGACGATGAGCTAGGCACCAACGAGCAGTAAGATTGATTTTTAGCTATTGCTATTTGGCACAGCAAGAGGTAAGGGTCTCCCACTTTAGGTATTGCTTCGTTAAGCTAATCTAAATTGTTGGAACCCTATGAGGGTTTGCCAATCTAGCGTTATATTTCTTGTCTGTGGTTGTAATAAGCCCTTGTGTGGGTTTCTCTATTTCTAAATCATATTTTGATTTATATTTGGAATCTATCTGCTATCTGTTATCTGTTATCTAATTTGAATACCTCTATGAGGGTTATCTCTAATGTTGGTTTTCTTTTCTATCTGTTTTGGTGCCTAGAACTTCTGTCTATTATCTGTCTATCTCGTATCTATATTGTCTATACTATATCTATTGCTTTGTTAGCATAACTGTTATCAGCTTTATATTCATTGGCTATGCTGGCTTATCTATTCCATTTACTATTTTATGTTGCCTTGATGACTTACTATTCCATTTTATTCTGATCTATTGATCTGAAACTAATAGTGCGCTAGAGATTTCCCCTTGGGCATCTGTATGAGCAGTTATTCTATTATCTATATGGTGATATGTGGGCCAAGGGCCATACTGAGCAATTTGTTTGGTTATGTAGGGGCATGCTAGAGATTTCTCCCTGGATGTCACTAGTACGCTAAGGATTTCCCCCTGGGTGCCAACCATACACTAGGGATTCCCCCTGGGCACCACGATACCACGCCTATAGCGCCTCCTTTAAGGACAGCACCTAAGCTGAGACACTATTCTAATTTAGACTTATTTCTCAGAGTTATAATTCAACCGTAGGCCCATAAATTCAAACATCTCAAAATTTATACTGATACAACCCCAACAATACCTAAAAAACCACAAAATAAAAATACCAAAAGAGTTTAGGGAACTAAGTCATATTACAGTCTTTGATAGATTAAACTATCATTTCATGTTATACTACAACTTCAAACAAAATATGTACATCACAAGGTTTATAAGGTCATCCAAATAGTTACAAATTTCATACTTAATTTTGGCTTTAGTCCTACTACAAAACAACTATATATATGTCATTCCAACTTGACGTCCACCAGAGCCCATTCCTGTCTGAAAGATTATGAAATACAGGGGGGTAAGTCCAAAGACTTAGTGAGGGATAGGTACAAGTAACAACAGTGTTTATCGAGGAGAAACTCAACTCAATAAAATATAGTTTTTTCTAGACTGAATATAACAGAATTTAGGAAAAATAGACAAACAGTATTGAAAAGCAAATAGGAAACTCTCTTGCCTTATTGCTCCAAGAACAGATTACAAGCAAACAGAAATCATTTAGGTAAATCAAACCCAAAGCATATGTATTCCAAGAAAAAGCTATAAGACATGTATTGCGGATTCACCTTATACCAGACAGACAGAAAATTTACCTAAGCGTAGCAACTTGATACGTAGCAGATGCCTATACGAATTGTACAGTGCACCGTTGATACCTAGGGGAAATTCCTAGCATATCACCCGAACCCAGGGAAAATCCCTAGCGTACAGTTGGCACCCAGGGGGAAATCCCTAGCGTACTAGTGACATCCAAGGAGAAATCCCAAGCATGCCCCTATATAACCAAATAAATCGCTCAATATGGCCCTTGGTCTATATATCACCATACAGATAATAGAACAATCGCTCATATAGATGCTCAGGGGAAAATCCTTAGTGCACTATCGATTTCAGATCAATAGATCAAAACAAAATGGAATAGTATGCCATCAAGGCAACAGAAAATAGTAAATGAAACAGATAAGCCAGCACGGCCAACGAATACAGAGTTGATAACTGATATGCCAACAAGGCAACAAATACAGCACAGACAGTATAGATACGAGACAGACAGATAACAGACAGAAGTTTTGGGCACCGGAATAGATAAAAAAGAAAATCGACATCAGAGATAACCCTCACAGGGATATTCAAATCAGATAACAGATAATAGATAGCAAATAGATTCCAAATACGTATCAGAATACGATTCAGAAATAGAGAAACCTACACAAGGGCTTATTACAACCATAGACAAGAAATATAACGCCAGATTAGTAGACCCTCACAGGGGTTCTAACAATTTAGATTAGCTTAACAAAGCAATACTCAGAGTGGGAGACCCTCACCTCTTGCAGTCCCAAACAGCAATAGCTAAAAATCAATCTCACTGCTCGTTGGTGCCTAGCTTGTCATCACCTATCAAGAAAATATGCCACGAGTCAAACTTCTACAAATTCAACATTCATGCATAAATCCCTAGTCAAATTCCCATTCTAACATAATTAACTTATAATGATTCCTGATATCAAAATTTATATTCAACTTATTATTAACCAACATATGAGTCCAAAATCATATCTCCCATTACCCTATTCATCGCATAAGAAAATAATCGTCAAAATACCTATATCAACTCAAAGGCTCAACCTGGACAAAACTAACAATTACAAGCATGTATGCACACACACACACACACACACACATATACATATAATATGTAATAATCAAATAAAAATCCAATTTCACTAATGAAGGCCCGAAATCACCAATCGAAAGCACTAGGATGATCATCATCTCGAGACGAGGAGACTGTCTTTCCACTGCTGCCGGACTGCCACTATCGATCGCTGTTTGCCGCTGGACCACTACCATCTGCCACCATTCGTTGCCGCCAGAAAAGAAAACTTCACCACCAAATTGTTCCTCTCGTTGCAAGGATTCCGACATCACATTCCATTTTTAATTCCAAGCAGTGTATACACCAGAATGGGCAAAATATTGCCATTTTCTCCTTTCTCCTATGAGCTTCGATCACCAATTTGGCGCCGTAGAAAATGCCATGCAACGGTACTATTGCATTTCTCTCATCAACAGCTTCCTAACCCTACCCTTGGAATGGAGAATGGTCGTTGGAAAAGAAGAAACCCGGCAACCGCCATGACATGCACTCCTCGGTTCTCCTCCGTCCACCGTTGCTCCGCCGCCCAATTGCTGGTTTTGAGGTGTGGAAGGTGTTGGTTGTGGTGAGGGAATGCATTTAGTTGGTTTGAAATGGTGGAAAGACCGCCGGAAAATGGCCGGAGATGGTGGTGAAGACTCGGTGAAGAAGGAAGGAAAAAAAGGAGAAGAAAAGGAAAGAAGGATAAAGGAAGGAAAAAAGTGAGGCAAAAAGGGCCCCCTGCCCGTCCAAAAATCTGATTTGATTTTCATTTTTCTTATATATAAAATTTTAAATTATGCAATTTTAACCCTAAATTTTTAGAAAATTATGTTAACTCCAAATTGATCAAAAGTATACACAATTAAGCCTACAAAAAATATAATTTGACCCACAAAACTTTTAAAATAATTAACTTGAAATTCATAAAATTTTTAAATAACAATAAAATTGTATATTATAAATAAAATAAATAAAATTTTAGGGGTGTTACATTTAATTTTATATTTATGTATTTGTAATTATGTATGTATAAATATGTATAATTTGAACTCCTTTTAAAAAATTTATATACTACACATTGTATATATTCTTAGCTCATTTATGATATATTTAAAGAAAATATGAGAAGGTTATTTCAATAGAAAGTACACCTATTAACTTTTTAAGTCTATAACTCTAGACATTATTTAGTCTATATATATAATTTTATTTTATTTTATTTTTTTAAATTTTGATCGTTTGAAATGTTAACAACTATTTTTGTTATTTACTTTTTTTTTTCTATTTGCACTTGTTTAAATTAATTTTGAGCTTATAATTACTTTATCAATTTACTATGATTTTAACTTTGCATTACTAATATCAAATTTTTTTCTCCACTTAATAATTCGACAACTAAGCTATGAATCAAATTAAAAGGTTTCTATAAACTTATATGCTAATAATGATCTTAACTTTGTAATCATTTTATATATTTATTTTAATTTTTTATTTTTTTTATCTTTACAATCATTGTTTTCTCTTGAGTTAATTGATTTTTAATCAAAAACTAAAATTAAATAAGATTTTTCTAATCCTTACCAACTAATATATTATTTAATTCTTTATATTTTAAGTTTTAACTTAATATATACTCCTCTTTTTAGTCTAAACTAATCTTAGAGTGTTATACTTTTAAAATTTTCAAACAACTTTCAAGTCATCAAATTTCTGATCTATATCATTCTCATATATTTTTATTTTTTAATGCAACTATCTATTAGCTTTTGATCACATAATATTTTCTTTCTTTTTAAATAAAGTACATAATCATATTCGTAGAATTTTATTTTTGGAGGTTTTAAATTTTTTTTATAACTTTTTGCTGAATAATTTTGAAATTTATGTTTTTATGATATAATGTATATGAGATATTTTTATATTTTAAAAACTTTTAAATACTAAATTTTGAAACTTTAAATTTAATTTTACTAATTGCTTGATGTTTTTGTGATTTTTTTATTTTTATATTTTTATTTAAGTTATATTTATAATTCAATAATTAAATTAATATATAGTAAATTTAAAGAATTAGAGCATAGGATAGTCATTATAGCATAACAATGTGGGGCCTATAATTATGCAATTTTTATTCTAATTGCACAATTTTGGCCAAAAGGCAAATTCTTAGAATTTTGAGTATTTTAATTCAATTAAAAAATTTTCATCAACTGTTGATTATTATCTTTAACTAATATGATTGTGTCTTTTCTTTAATTTTCCCTCATTCAAAATTCAAAATATATTTAATACTATTTCGTAACCTTTATTAATGAGCTAGAAGTTTAAGCAATGAATAATAATAATAAATTAACTTATACATAAGAGCCCAATTTATCAAAATCTTTACAATTTAATTATTTCACAATAATATTTTTTAGACATATAAAATATTTTTCGATAAAACTATATATATAACAACTATAATTTTGGACTTTATTTTTATATTATTAATTTAAATTATTTTATTATTTTTAGCAATATAATAGAGAACTCATTTTTAATTATTGAAAATAAGTTCTTTGATATGGGACATTAAGAGATATTTTATTTATCAAATTATATAGAATATTAAGAGATATTTTAGTTTAACAAAATTGCATGTTACAAGCTATGTACTTAATTATCAAATAAACTTGATATAAGTTATTTTCATAGACAAAGTATAAAAAGGTTTACATATTTACTCTAATAAAAAATACTTAACATTTAAAAATCTTAAATATCATAAAAATTGTAACTGTAACTTCCACCGTATTAAGCAATTGTATAAAAAAAATTATATTTCAAAAAAGTTATTTGCTTACTTATCACAACAAAATATGTACGTATAAATATATATATATCTAATTTAAAAAGCATATTTAGTTAAATTTTCTGCTCTACTTTTATATTTGCATAATTTATAAACTTAGAGTTAGCAATCTATCCTATTATATATAGCATAATGGTATGGGACCATAATTATATAATTTTAATTCTAATTGTGCACTTTTGGCCAAATGGTAAATTCTTAGAATTTTGAGCATTTTAATTCATTTAAAAAAATTTCATTATTTGTTAATTATTATCTCTAACCGATATGATATTATCTTATCTCCAATTTTTTTATTCAAAATTCAAAATATATCTATCTATCTATAGTATAGATAGTACAATGGTGTGAGACCCATAATTGTATTTATTCCTTCCAAAGATATCTGATCTTTTGAAATCATTTTCTTGATCAGAATAATATTCTTTATTTATATCTAATATAAAAAAAATTGCATTTTATCTACAAAATCTTTTGTATCTCTACTTTCAATGTGTGGAAGATTTCTTGATCATTTGAACTCTATAGTTTGATAAGTTTTTCATGATTTTTTTTCTTATTTTTAATGACTAATTTATATCTATATCACTATATATAAAATATTTCCAAAGTCATTTCATTAATAATATTAGGTTCTAGAATTTTTTTCACTTTATTCTTCCTGGCCTTTTTATTTTCTAGCATTTTTTTCATTCTATCTCTTTATATGCATCTTTAGTTCATTATTCAAAGTGTTTATTGACTATTTGATTTTATTGTTCACTTTTTGATTTTATTTTTTTTATTTCTTTTTTTTAGTTTGTTTTAGGTATATTACATGATGGAAGAGATTTTTTGGATTTTAATGCTATAATTTTCTTTTCAACCTAAATAAAATCTATCATTCAGCTTTTATTACTATTAAATTTGTAGATTTCTATATCTTTTTTGTTTACTACTTAGTTTATGTTATCAATTCATTTATTATGAGATTTATTAATTGCATTTAATATTTTTAATTTAATTTAATTTTTATTATTTACATTTTTCTCCTTAATTATTGATAAATTTTGTCATTTATTTTTTATTTTATTTGAATTATTATACATTTAGCATCCTTTTACTCAATTTTTGAATCAAGTTAATAATTTATTGTTAAATTTTGTAATTTAATTTTCAATTCACGTCTTTTTTTTTTTGCTCATCTAAGTTTATAGTTTTGTAGGATGAGATCTATTTTTTTGTTTTAATATTTTTAAAATTTATTTCATTTTTTGGATGTTTATAATTTTAGAAGTATGCCATTTAATTTTATTTTATATTCATATATTTGTAATTGTGTATGTATAAATATGTATAATTCGAACTCTTCTAAAACATTTTATATACTACATCAGTATATATTCTTAGATCACTTTTTATATATTTTAAAAAATTATAAGATGGTTATTTCAATTGAAAATATAGCTATTAACTTTTTAAGTTTATAACTCTAGACATTAGTCTATATATATATATATATATAAAATTTTAATTTTGATTGTTTGAAATGTTAACAACTTTTTTTGTTATTCACCTTTTTTTTTTTTTTTTGCTATTTACGAAATATAATATGAAGATCCAATTACATTCATACAAAAAAATTGAGAATGAACACCTCATATCCTATCACTAATTCCTATTTAAAATTAATTTTAAGTTTATAATTACTTTGTCAATTTACTATGATTTTAACTTGGCATTACTAATGTCAAACTTTTTTCTTCACTTAATCATTCGATAACTAAGCTATAAGTTAAATTAAAAGGTTTCTATAAACTTATATACTAATATTAATCTTTACTTTGTAGTTATTTTATATATTTATTTCAGTTTTTTAATTTTTTTTATCTTTACTATCATAGTTTTGTTTTGACTTAATTGATTTTTAATCAAAAACTAAAATTAAATAAGAATTTTCTAATCCTTGGCAACTAGTATATTATCAAATTCTTTATATTTGGAGTTTTAACTTAATATATATTCATCTTCTTTTAAGTTTAAAAAAATATTAAAACATTATAATTTTAGATGTTTTCAAACAACTTTCAAGCTATCAATCTTGTGTTTTTATAATTCTCATTATTTTTTATTTTTTAATGCAAATATCTGTTAGCTTTCAATCACATAATTTTTTTCTTTTCTTAATAAAGTACATAATCATATTCATAAATTTTTATCTTTGGATGTTTAATTATTTTCCTAACTTCTCGCTAAATAATTTTAAAATTTATTTTTTATGACATAATGTATATGAGATGTCTTTATATGTTGCAAACTTTTAAATACTAAATTTTAAAACTTTAAATTTAATTTTACTAATTACTTGATATTTTTGTGATCTTTTTATATTTTTATTTAGTTATATTTATAATTCAATTATTATATTAATATATTGTAATTTCAAAGAATCCATGCATAGCACAAGGATAATGCTAGTAACATATATAACAAATTATTCATCATCTATTAATATCAAATGCAACTAAACAATTATTTTTTTTATTTTTTATTTTTGCCTACGAAGCGTTTGCAGTTATCTAATCCTAAAGATGCTCCAAAATCTTTTGATTACTCATTCAAGAACAGTAGTTTTTAACTCTAGAACTAAAATATTTCCTTGTAGAAAAATTTCCAAATTAATAGAAGCGAAGCTTGACTGAGAAAATCATAATTATAAACGAAGAATAAACCATCTAAATTCACTAGAAAATTCTAATTCAATAAGTAGGTACGGTCAAGTACATTAACCCTCGTAGGGGTTATGCCAAATGAACAATAGATGTAACAAGGTCAAATAGCAAACTCTCACAAGGGTTTCCAACAAGCAATGAGTAAGCTTATACAAAGCAATAACCTAGAGTGGGAGAGCCAAATAGCAAACTCTCACGAGGGTTTCCAACAAACAATGAGCAAGCTTATACAAAACAATAACCTAGAGTGGGAAAACCTCACCTCCATTAGTTTAGGAAATGCAATCAAAAGTCACAATCACTGATCCTCAGGTTCCACCTCTTCGCCACCTAACCAAGATAGCATAATTATAGTCAAAACCCACATTTGACTTTTTAATAAATCATCATCATGCTTATTAGAATTCAAGATTACTAATTAATCCTATTAACATGATAATTTAAAGCTTAACAACTCTATCATCTCAGAAAAATAGCTAATAACATTAATGTTTCCCAAGTGTGTTTCAATTTCCACATCTATTTCATATATAAAAAAATACTAGCCCACTTTTATACCATTTCATCATTTTAACCTAATATCTCACTAATTGCATAGTTCCAAGATTAACGTCATCTTATTTACAAATCAAGGTCATCATAACCCTAAACAATCACACATATCTTAATTCCTAATCAATTTCCAAACCAGTTGCCATTTAACTTATAATATAGTCCTCAATACCATAATTAAAGTTCAATTTTGGCATTTTGCATAAGTTCGAGTCCACAATTCTCATTCCAAATTCCTAGCATAGGGATCAATAAACTTATATATATCATCCATATCCTATTCTTAAAAAGGTATAATGCTATAAAAAGAAAGTACAACATATATGGCACATATATATATAACATGGTACAATTATCAAAATATCAAAGTTCACCACTGAGAGTTTGAAACCACAAACTAATAACACCAGAGGGATTGTTGCATCGAGGAGAGCATATTGTATCTCCACTGCCGCCACACCGCCAATGTTGGAAAATTGACAACCACCACAAAATTGCTCCTCTCGACAAGAGCTATCCAACGTTGCCTTCAATTTTAAGTTTTAAGGTCTATAGCTGCAGAAATCGAGCTTAACAGCCAAGAATTTCACCTCCGCCACCAAGCTCCAGTCGCCTTCTCCCATCACTACTGCAATGTAAAATTCCCATGCAAGACCACCACTAAGTTCTCTAAGCTGAGAGCTCTCCAACTATTCTCCCAGAATCCCATTTCGTCCACTCAACCGTCGGCTATCGTGAAACCCGTGAGGTGGGTTTTCTTTTCACCTTCATGCTACCGATGGTTTCAGTCCCTAGAGTTTATGAAATCATGCAATTAGGTCCAGAAAATTTAGAAAATAATGCTGACCCCGCAATTGACTCAAGCTATTCCATGCAAACCCTCATCTTCCTAAAAATTGTGCAATCAAGTCTATAGAAATTATAATTTTAACCATAAAACTTTTACAATAATTAATAAAATAAAATTCATGAAAATTTCAAATAATGGCAAAGATTATAAATATAATCAAGAAAATTTTAGGGGTGTTACAATGTAATTCCACATTAAGCTGGTGGACCAAAAGACTCCCATGTCTTTTAAGGTTTCCTAACACTAAACTAAACAACAAAGTTGGATCCAAATAAACAACGAAAGTTATATTCTAAACTGTCACAAAACAACTCTCAATGGGACTAAGCAGATGAACATTGGTGACGCTCTTTCTTCCAACACATAAATAGACACACCTAGTTTCACCTTCTCTAAGAAATTCATAATAATTGCACGGACATTTTTTATTTTAATATCAAATCCAATTATAATATATATTTTTCCATTACATTCAAATACAGATAATATATGAAAAACAATAGTGGATTATTTGTAACAGGAAATTAAGTAATATTTGTACATATCAAATAATATTATATGTACATGTATGTATGCATAATATATTAAGTACATATGTAAATATAAATATACTTACATGTTTTCTGCGTTTAGAGATAAATATACAAATACACATGTATATATATCATAACACAGTTGAAATAACTGTGTTCTGATACCAGATTTGTTGGGGTTTTAGTGTGCAGAAGTGTGGTGAGAGTTTTAAGGATAAGAACAATGGTGGAAATTTTTAGTCAATAAATAGATGTAGAAAATTGTTAGAAGAGAGATGTTCTACTACAAAGAGAAACGAGTTTTACAAGAGTTTTTACTTGCTTGGTTTTACATGTACATTCCACGGATCTGATATAGTGTACAACATTTATGGTCGTAACTACATAGAGGGCATTATGCTATTATATTTTCCAAATGGTCGGAAAATTGAAGACTCCTTGAAACACCTTAAGGTTGCTGTAGAATTACTCAGACAAAGCTAGCTTTTCATCTTCCAAGGTAATTTCAAATCTCCTTGCCTTTCCAAAAAAATTACAAATTAAGTTTCAACATCCCCTCTTAATTTGTTACTTTCAACTACTTCTTAAACTTCTCAAAATTTTTAGTCGAAATGGCCCTGGTAAGAAAATCAACTGTTTGATCATTTGAGTTGACAAACTCCAAGTTGATTTCTCCTTTGCTTACTAGATCATGAATGAAATGAAGTTGTAGCTTAAGGTGTTTTGGCATTGCATGAAAAATTGAATTCTTAGTCATTATAATGGTCGACATGTTGTCACAAAAAAAAAAAAGTTGTAGGCTACTCTTGCTTTCTTGCAAATCTAATATAGTTCGCCTTAGCCAAGTTGCTTCACAAGCAGCATATATCGCAATAACATATTCAGCTTCACTAGAGGATAGTGCAACTATCTTTTGCTCTTTAGAACTCCAAGCAATCACTTTTAAACCAAGACAAAAAAACATAACGGGAAGTGTTTTTCCAATCATCCAATGATAGGACCCAATCACTCTATGTAAAACCACTCAACTTGTTATTTTTTTATTTCTCATGCTTGGAGCCTTGCTTCTTGGTACCCTGGAGATAACAGAGAATCCAGTTTACTGTAACATAATGAATCTTGCTTGGCTCCACTACAACAAATTGTACTTTACGTAACAAAAATTTTGGTAATAAAGGTAAAATTCGTTACAAATGTTAGATTTATTGTAACAAAATTGATTTTTGTTACAAATAACATTTTCTTGAGTAACAAAGTAAAAGTTTTGTTACCTTTAACTCAAATTCGTTTCCTTAATATTTTTATATTTGTAACTAAATAATAATTCATTACAGAAAATGTTATTTTGTTACATATAACATTTTTCGTCATATAACAAGATATATTTGTAACAAAATTTGGTACCTTTTGTAATAATAAAATATTTTTTACAAATAAAATATATTGTAACAAAGTTTTTAGTTACTAAACTTTAATTAATTTCCCTCCAAATATCAATTGTACACATATGGTAACAATGATTTTCGTTACTAATTATAAATGAATATTAAATTAAATTTTTGTTGGGCTTTTGTTCAAGAAATGGACTTCACAATAATAAAAATAATTTGTGAATTGAGCTTAACCAATTTTTTAATAAATCATTACTAAACTGAGTTTTATTTTAAAGAATGAGCTTGAAGAAATTTGAAGTGAATAATCGATTAGTTGGGCTAATTTCTTTAAAATATTGGACTTTATAATTTTTTTTTGAATTATTCAATGAATTGGGAGTTTTCATTTATGAAATAAATTTGACCAAATTTATGGCAAATTGAGTAGTGAATTAGGTTTTATTTTAAGAGTTGATCTTGAACAAATTTGAAGTAGGATAAATGATGAATCAAGCTTTCTTCAAGGAATTGAGCTTTTTTTTTTTAATTAATTGGGCTTCAAATTAGTTCAAATAATTGATTACATTGATTTGACTAGCTTTATTTCTTTTTTTTTTTTTAACTAATTGGGCTTAACTAATATTTTAGTGAATTGGCAAATTGGGCTCCATACTAATTTGAATATTTCGTTAATGGGGCTTTACCAACTTTTTTTTTCATTAATTAGGCTTTAATAATTCTCCTAGTAAATTAGTGAATTAGATTTCAAAATTAATTGGATCTGACATTAACTTAAAAATTGATTAATTGTGCTTTTACAACTTTTCTTTTATTGATACGAGTTCACCAATTTTTTAGTGAATTAATGTCATTTTGTAAATAATTGAGTTTGACATCAAATTGCAAAGTTGATTAATTGAGCTTTAGTAACTCTCTTTTTATTAATTGGGCTTCACTAATTTTATGATGAATTGGTGTCATTATAGGGCTAGCAATTTAGGAGGGTCATGCAAGTTTGGATTAGATTGAAGTAGGAGTATAATATTAATTTTCTCAGCTCTAACCCAACCCAACCTAATGACAACATGAAAATGCTCAACACTAACCCAACCTTAATTGTATTAAATCAGGTTTGGGTCGATCGGATTTTTATTTGGTCAACTCGCCAACTCAAATCATCCCAATCCAACCTACCAATCTGATTTAAAATAATTATTTCAAATATTTGTTTTAATTTCAAACCCTACTATGAAAAAATAAAATAAAATATATTTATATACACAAAATAGCTTCTTTATATTTTATAAAAGCACACACATTGCCTCCCTGCTCATATTTGTTGCCCACTTATTATAATTTTAATATAAAAAGACCAAGGTCAATCACATATTTACAATTTGATTTAAATAACTTTTTATTATCATATTTTATTTTATTTTATTTTTACATTCTTTTCTTTTCTTTTTATTCTTAATTTTCTCTTCTTTCTTCATATATTTCTCGTTTTACACATATATATAAATTTATCATTATTTCTCATTTCTCATTATTTCATATATTCTCATTTTATGGATATTTATATATATAAATTTATCTATAAAATTTTAAATAATTTTTATTTTTTTCTTTTTTCTTTATAATTATTGATACATGCATACTCATTTTTTCTATTTATACTTATTCACATATATATAATATCCATATATATAAACTTATCAATAAAATTTAAATTACTTTTATTTTATCTATTTTTTCTATTGATTCATTCAGAATTAAATAATATTTAATATTTATAAAAACATACATAATATAACTTTTTATTCATACTTATATACATATATAGTATATATACATATATATAAATTTCAATAAAATTTAAAGAAGATTCATCATATATTTTCATTTTATACACATATAAATTTATCATTATTTCTCATTTCTCATTATTTCATATATTCTTATTTTATAGAAATTTATATATAAAATTTATCTATAAAATTGTAACACCCCTGAAATTTGGTAATTTTAGAAAATAAATCAAAAGGAATTGATTGCAAACTTTTAAAAGTTTTGGGGGTAAATTTACAATTTTTAGAAACTTAATTGGACTAAACTTGGAACTTATGGGGTTTGCATGGAAGAGTTTTAGTCTATGGGGTCAAAGGAGTAATTTTTAAAAATTCAAGAACTCAATTGAAGCTTGCTGAACATTGTTAGGGCCAATTTGTAAAATGTAAAAGTTTGATTTTTAAAGGTGGCAGAATTTTCATTTCTTCACTATTCCTCTTTCTTGTTCCTTTTTTTTCTTCTTCATTTTTTTTCCTTCTCCAACCGTGACCACTTGTGACCACCATCGCCACTCTTACGAGCTTCCTTTGGCTAGCCTTTCACCAAACCAAACCAAACACTTCCTACCCCACCTCACCAGCTTCCTTCCCACACCTCGCCCATGGCGTTCTAGGCAACAGACCACTGAAATCGAGACGCTCGAAGGAAACCCACTTCGGCGGGCGACGGTAGGCGGTGATCGAAGCTTGGTTCTAAGGCTATAGTTTGGTAGATCTAAGTGAGGAGAGA
>JACGDI010005478.1:222824-236127 GCA_014898725.1 Jacaranda copaia | reverse complement strand
AACTTTTTGTAACAAAATATTTTGTTGCAATAAGTTCATCATTTGTAACGAACCAAAAAATTTGTTACCCAAATTTTTTGTGATAGGCTTTAGGCACTAAACTTAAGTAACGAAATTTTTGTTACCAATAGTTTAGATAACAAATTTCAGTGTTATGGTAACGAAATTATTCGTTACTAAAACTGTACTTGTTGTAGTGCTCACTCATGAATCGAGAAACGTAGCTAACACAGTGAACAATATTGGGTCTTGTATTTGTAAGATAAATCAAAGAACAAACAAGACCTTTAAATAATTTAAGATCAATTTTTTCAGCACAATCTTCTCGTTGCAATTTCTCATTCAAACTAAAACTTGTTGTCATTGGCTTGTATTTTTCCATATGGAACTTTTTCACCAAATTATCAATTTTTTTTTCTTAAGAGAAGAAGATCTCTCCTTTAGATTGCCTCACTTGAATTCCAAGAAAATAACTCATGAGTTCCAAACCTGTCATCTCAAATTCTTGCATCATATTTTTCTTAAACTCTTCACCATTTTTATGCTAGAGCCCAAGTAAATAAGATCATCAACATATAAACATACAACGAAGAAATCCTGTCTTTCTTACATCACATGGAGTGATGGCTCACTTGAACTTCTTTGAAATCCATTCTTGTAAAAAACATCCATCAATCTTGCTATTCCAAACCCTTGGTACTGTTTTAAGCTAGGAAAGGCTTTTTCAATTAGTACTCCTTTTTCTCCATTCCTTTGATTTCATAGTATTGAGGTTGCTACACATAAACCTCTTCTGCAAGATCTTTATTAAGAAATACAGATTTTACATCAAATTCGAAGACATTTAATTTCAATTGTGCTCCAAGTGCTGGAACAATGCGAATTGGCTCCATTCTTGCTACTAGTGCAAATGTTTCATTGGAATCAATTTTGGGCTGTTGAGAATAACCCTTTGCTACTAATCTCGCCTTGTGTTTTTGGATTGAACCATCTTCATTTAGCTTGATTTTGAGCACCTATTTCAAGCCAATCATATCTTTTCTATGGGGTATATCAACAAGCTCCCAAGTTTTATTTTTCTCAATGGTTTTAATTCTTCATTCATGGGTTTTCTCCAAACTTCGTCTTCTTTTATAGAGTTTTCAAAATTTTGAGGTTCACAACCAAAAAAAGCAACATCAAAAATTTCATAAAGATCTCTCAAAGATCATACCTTCCTTAGAAGTGATTCAGTGTTTGAACTTTCTTGACTTGAAGTGTTAGCTTCTTGTGTTTTTCCTGGATTTACTGCTATAGTCGAATTTGGCTACTGTAACAATCCCTGTGAAATTGATGGCTCCAAAAAACCATTTAATGGTGAACTTTGTGAAGATTTTTCCTCTCAACTCCAAGCTGCCTGCTCATCAAACATCACATCTCTTTAAATAATCAATTTTTTAGTCATTGGACTATAAATTCACCCTTTGACTCATAACAATACCCAACGAAGATGAGTCTTTCTCCTTTTTCATCATATTTATATCTATTTGGAGTTTAAATATGAGAGTATGTAGTGTAGCCAAAAACTTTAAAGATCGACAATTGTTTTTCTTTCATGCCATGCTTCAAAGGAGTTTTATTTAGTACCACTTTGGTTAGAGAACAATTAAGGATAAATAACTGTGTGAACTGCTTTTGCCTAAAATTTGTTGTGTAGTCCCTTACCTTTAAGCATGCTTCTAGCCATTTGCACAATAGTTCAATTTTCCCTTTTGGCTACTCCATTTTATTGCGGGCTTCCTCGAATTGTATGTTGTCCTTGAATGTCAATTTTTCTTGCAATATTCCTTAAATGAAGGATGATGAAATTCTCATTCATTAGTTCTCAACTTCTTGATTTCACATCCAATTTGCTTATCCAGAAGAGCTTTAAATTTGAGTAAAATTGAAAATGCCTCCAATTTTTCATGCAAAAAGTACAACCACATCATTCTTATAAAACCATCAATAGAGAGAATAAAATATCTTCTGTTACCAAGTGGTGAAGCTGTTATTGGTCCACAATATCATATACACCAATCCTAGAGGAGTTTTAGCTCTCCAAGAGGTTCTAGGAAATGGTAGTCTATGCATTTTGCCATAGATGCACCCTTCACCATATTTTTCCTTCTTAGTAATAGCAGCCCCTTGTTACTCAAGTGTCTATATCTCAAGTGCCACATATGAAATTTATTAATGACTTTACTATTAAAGGCCACTATCCTTTCCAAAGGCATGACAAGAGGAAAAACTTTGTTTGAAGTGATTTCAGTTGTAGCAATTGAAATATTATTTTTCTTGTTAATAATTATGTTGTTTTTATCATCAAAAGACATCGAATATCTTTTTTGCAAGAGTTGTCAACACTCAATAAGTTTTGAGTAAGATTGTGAACATAAAGAACATCACTTATAAATTTTATGTTACCTCCTTTTGCGTGGACTAATATTACACTTTTCCCTTTTATGCCTTGAATTTTTCCATCTTCAAGTTTTATGTGAGAAGTATGCTAGTATCCAACTATACGAACATCTTACGATTTCCAGTTGTATGATTGCTACAACCACTATCAACATACCACATATCTTCATAATCAACATGTTCATTCATACAAGAGAATAATCGATTACCTCCAGCTTTGGAGAAATTTGCTTATTCCTTATCATTTTTCTTTGGACAACGGCTATAGGAGTGATCCGCATTTTTGCAACTTTTACATCTAAAAAAACAATCATTTGTCTCATGATTTGATTTCTTGCAAATACAGTATCCAAAGTTAGAACCTTCATATTGTTGTTTTCCTTCTTTCAAATTCTTGCCTTATCCCTTTCCCTTTTTTTTGGAAGAGCCTAATCTTCCATCTTGCTGCGTTTTTGGACTTTTTTTGTTTGAAACATGAAGTATGGACTGAAATGCTTGCTCAAAGGGCTCATTTGTTGATATATTCAATTCCATCTTTCCTAATGAACTTGAAAAGAATTTATTAGTTCATGTAAGGTATAAGTGGGAAGATCTTTAGATTCTTCAATCGTTGCAACTACATGATCAAATGATAC
This sequence comes from Jacaranda copaia, assembly GCA_014898725.1. Lineage (NCBI taxonomy): Eukaryota > Viridiplantae > Streptophyta > Magnoliopsida > Lamiales > Bignoniaceae > Jacaranda > Jacaranda copaia. The sequence continues at coordinate 233,053 of JACGDI010005478.1, read as the reverse complement.
AGGAAGTCTTCTAAAAACGTTTTCAATAATTTTTCTTTCTTCAATAACACCCCAAGGCGTCAAATTTGTAAAACAATTCTAGAAATGTTATTGAGAAATTTTTGCATACTCCATCTTCTCTCATTGCTAATTGTCAAAACTTCTCCAAAGTGTTTGGAGCTTCAAAGAAATGACTTTATCACTTCCTTAAAAAACCTATTTTAGAATATCCCAAACTTCTTTTGCCTTTCGAATCCTAAAATGTCTTGGATAAATTGCTTTATTTACACTTTGTTCTATAATTCTTACAATAATTACATTTTTTCGGACACTCTTCTTGTATAATTTTTGTTCTTTCTCGGACCAATTGTTACTATTGCCTTGTTGAGGTGGCTCAGCATGTGTGTTCTCCACAACATCCCAAAGATCCATAGACATGAGTAACAACTACATTTGGTTGCTCCAAAGGCATAGTATTCACCAACAAAAATTGGTACTTGGATAGGGTTAGTTCCAAACGCTATAGAAGTAGAACTTGATCCATCTTGAGGATAAAGTGTGAGGTTTAACCCAAAAAAAAATGTTGAAGAGAACACAGTTGAAATAATTGTGCTCTGCAACCTGATTTGTTGGGGTTTTAGTGTGCGAAAATGTGGTGAGAGTTTCTAAGGGTGATAATAACAATAGTGGAAATTTTTAGTCAGTAAAGAGATCCAAAAAATTGTAAGAAGAGAGATCTTCTACTGCAGAGGAAAACTAGTTTTACTAGAGTTTTTACTTGCTTATATCTACATGCACATTCTATAGATCTGGTGCAATGTACTGTAAATACATATAAGGCATTATGCTGCTATATTTTCCAAACTGTTGGAAAACTAAAAGTCTCTTAGAAACATACTAAGGCTGCTGTGCAATTACTCAGACAGAGCTAGCTATTCAAACAAACATCCCTAAATATAGTACTCTGATTCATATATATATGTATATATTCATGAATATAGTACTCCACGTCATATATATAAATATCCAAGAATATAGTACTAATACTCACGTAAGCATAGTAAAATACATACAAAAATGTAAGTATATGTGTGTATTCATATGTACATATGTATTCATGTAAGCAATACACACACACACACAATATATTCATAATTCATTAACTAGTAAATATACATGTATATATCATATTCAAATTTTATATGTTTTATCATTATTACTTTCATGCAAAACCATCTAAACATATTCTCTAAAAACATTCTCTTTTCTTTAAACCAGTTGTATGCTCTGTTTTTCTTTGGACAGCATCCATTCTCCAAATATAGAAGCCAAGCAATTAGGACCCCGTCTTTTTGGCTAGAACAATTCAATCAGTGCTCAGGGCTGCGAAAGGTTGATGAAATAAATAAAAAAAAAAAAGCAGGTAAAGTATCCAAAAGCTTATTATCGTGTATCTCGTGACACAGGGCTCAACGAGACACTCAGGCAAAAAATTCACAAACTCAATCTAGGCACGGAACGTCAGAGCTTGAATTCATGCACACAGTTGAAAGAAAAGATTATTTCAATGGGTTAATTTACAATGGGTTGTCTTTGGTTTAAGAGGCTCGTACCTACTGGACCACAACTACCAATGATAGGCTGTCCATGATTTGCAGGAACGGTTGCAAGAATCGAAACAAAGGGTGAGGTTTCAGTTCCATTGTAATGTCGCAGAACAGTCACGGACGTTCTGCATAATTTTATTATTTAAAAAATTTTAAATAAATTATGAAAAATATTAAAACAGTCAAAACTCTATTGCTTGCTTATATTTCATAATTAATATAATTTTGGACATCATAAATTGATATTACAAATTATGTAAATTAATATTTTAGATTATATATGCTTAGTGAAGCTCAAAAATATTAGAGAAATTATAAAAAGAAAGAAAAAGAACAAAATAATATTAGAGAAGAAGACAAACTCCTGTACACACTTTTAGTTCCTCATGAATTTACAATCAAACTCCAACAAGTTATACATCATACAGCCAAATTCCACCCAAATCTCTTGTCATCGCGTGTTGATACTCACAAGTCATAATAGCCACTCTACATAATATAAGTAAAATAAAAAAAAATACAGTTATTGCAGATTCCAGAAGATAACCAAGGCCCTCTACCAGTAACAACTTTTCTTTCAGCCTTTCACACCATCTTCTTCTTCCATTTATCGTGTTAATCGCCGTTCTGTTCCGGAACGCCGCAACTATCCGATTTATCGGATTGTAACAGTGTTCCATCCGATAAATGGGTACTGTTACAATCCGATAAATCGGCCGATATCTTACTTCCTAATTTAACTCTGTTCTATACCGTCACCATGCAATGGAATCGTCCGTTCCGGCCAATATTTTGCCATTCCGGCGAACCATCCCTCCATTATTTTCAATAACTCAATAACATAATCTTTTGGTTTTATTAAGAATGGATACAACGCTGTTGACATTAGGTTGAAGGGCATGTTTATGAGAGAAGATTTGCAGCGAATATTAGAAATTATGTTAAGATGTAAGGAATGCCGTGGATAAGCGATAACGTGATTTGTGGAAGGGTGAAATTGAGGTATTGTCATTTTGCTCGGAACCTCAATGGTGGCTTATATAATGGGCAATTTGAGATAGGTGATAGTAGTGTCATAGAAGCTTGGAGAATGTTGAATTTAGATTGGAATGATGTTCTGGTAACAAAATGTGGCTGAATTGCAGTAGAGATATGGTATAATTTTTTGAAACAAGAAAATATTTAATCGTGACTAGTTGTGATGTGAATGTAGGCATGTTAGTGAGGGATTGCGAGCATTGAAGGTTCTGGCTAGATTTGACGATGTTATGTTTAGTGAGGCTTTCGAATGAAGTCAATGCCAGTCCAGGAGGCACTATTGACAATGAGACTCCATGTACAAGGGACACTAACATGAGATCACATGAGTGAAGAATTACATACTCCTTTGTCTTTCGCAAGCCTTATGCTGTTTTATGTAGAATAATTTATGAAATTCCTAATGTTTGATGAGATTAGGTGTAAAAGATGTGTTTGGACTTAAATTTTACATATTATTGTGCGATGTGGTCATTAAGACGTGCTATGTGATGAATAATTAGTTGGAAAATGAGATTGATGTCCTAAGGTATTATTATGCGTTGAATTTGAATGGTATGTGTATTAGTAATTAGTTGGAATGTAATCTGTTGTAGTAAGGAGTTGAAACTTAAATTGAATTGAATGGTAAATGCTTGGTGATTTTCCAAAAATGCACCTCACTGTCTGAGCATGCAAAGCAGTCTATATATGCTGAACACTGTCTCAAAGGTATACTCATCAGGATCAGATCTCACTTTTACCATGTCAACATAGGCCTTATAGCCTCTTCAAATTGGTTTCCATGCCTATATCATTCAACCTGAACATTACATAAATATTATTCTCTGGAATACCTAACTCACTCACCCTTGACAAAATAGCCTCATTTTCCTTATAAAGTTCCCCTCTTGCAAATGTATGAACCCAAGAAACTAAAGGTATCAATTTTTGGCCACTCCCCACCTCATTCATTGTACTAAGGCAACAAGAACCTCCTCATATAATATTGCCTAACCATATGCCTAAATCATCTTGCTGTATGCTGTGGAACTTGGTACCAATGCTTTCCTATTTATATAAAGCAAAGCCTCTTGGCATCATGGAGGGCCACCCTTCCCATATGTATAGATCAACTCTTCATAAGTCTCCGTATTTGGTTCCCCGCATTCTCCTCCACCATATCATAAAACGATATCATCACCTCCTTAAAAATAGTCTCCCTCGCCAAACACCTTGATAAGCATATTGTAGGTGTCTGCATTTGGCTCCATGGTATTCATCTTCATCTCAAGAAGTTAAAGCTCCCTCACCTTATGATACCTTCCATGATCCTCAAACAAATTTAGCAGAATATTATAAGTCCTTGCATTTCTGCATGCACCCTACCCTTTTATCTACTTGAAAACCCTCATTGCCTCCTTCATCTTCCCCAAATGTTCATACACCTCCAACAACGTGCTATAACTTATTTTCTTTGGGAAATTCCCTTGACTGTGCTTCCAAGCAACTAAAACACCTTCTCCGACCTCCCCAACTTTCTAAATGTGTTGACCAAATAACTATGTAAGAATATCCGGCCAACTCCCACTCTCGTTCATTGTCTTGAACATTATTTCTGCTATCCTACAAATGTCCCAATTTACAATGATTAGAGTTCCACTGGAAAGTAAGTAAATAGCAGTTCGTTAGGATGAGGAAGAAAATAAACAGACAGAAGAGTTTTAACTTTTAATGAAAAAATTTAATTGATTTCATTCATAATTTTCCATTACGAAGGCTGAAAAATAAATGCTAATGATTGGGTAATGAAACCTGGATTGACAAACATCCTCTCTTCGTCATCTGATAAGCTCTGCCGTCGGTAAATGAAAGGCAAACGTTCCGACTGTTGGTCAATTCTCAATTTCTAGGTCGACCGAACTTTTCTTTAAAGCTCTCCATCCGATGGTCAATTTAGATATCTTGGATTTAGAATGGCAAAATTGTAAAATTGGTTTGGCACTTATGTTCTTACGGTATATACTGACTTTAACTTTTCGAGACACAAAATTAATACACAATATTTAAAATTTGATAATTTGAAGACAAATTGAACCCAAATTATAATTGCAAATGGCTTGTATCTATGTGGTAACTGATTCAATACCAATTGGTGCCTCATTATCAAATATGTCCCTATTCTCCTTCATGGCACATGAGATGACAACTCACTTTGCTATTTTAACAAGAAGAAAATAAATATGAAAAAAAAAAGCAAAAAAATTATTGTAGAAAACCAAAATATAAGAATATAAAAATTCATATATCTTAAAAAATAGGATGAATTACGGCTACCACTCCTAAGATTTGGCGTGATTATGGAATAGTCCTCATATTTTTGGAAATTACAAAAATCTCCTTAAATCGACAAACCTAGCTGAAAATTGACTTTGATCGCTAAAGTCCTAAATGCCTTTCTATGTGTTATCATATATTAAAATTTTAAATTATGTTAAATAACATATATATTTAAAAGAATCTATTTAGTTAAAATAACAATAAATAAATAAATAAATAAATTATTAATTAATAAACATAACAAATAAAAAATTTAAAACTATATTAATTAGGAATAAATAAGAAAAAAAATTTAAAATATGTATTTTCAACTAAATTATTTGTTAATTAAAAAAAGACAAATTTGTTAAATTTCACTATATTATTTGTGTAAAAAAATTGTTAATTGATAAAAATAACAAATAAAAATAATGAATTAAAAATTAAAAACTATATTAATTAAGAATAAATAAGTGAAAACTTTAAGTATATGTATATTTAAGTAAATTATTTATTAATTTAAAAAGATGATTTTTTTAATTTAATTGTATTATTTATCAAAATAATATTCATATCAAAATTAAAGATATTTAAAATTATTAAAATATTTATTCAAATAATAAATCTATCTAAAATAACAATAAATAAGTAAAACAAATTATAAATTGATAAAAATAACAAACAAAAATTTACAAACTATATTAATTAAGAATAAATAAGTAAAAAAATTTAAATATATAAATCTATCTAAAATAATTAATGAAATGTAGTTAAATTTATTAATTAATTCAAAACAGATTAAATAAAAACATTTTTAAAAAATATTAACCTGGAATAAGTAAACAAAAAATTAAATATATATTTTAATTAAATTATTTATTAATTAAAAAAATATATATTTTTTTAATTCCAATTCCAACACCTTGACCTTCCCCTTCCCCCTCTCGGCGCCCCTACCCCATCCTCCCTTCTTCTGCCGGCCATCAGTTACCCAAAACATGGCTAGGCGGCCGCTACCTTGCTCCTACAGCAGGTCATGAGCCGGCCTGGCCAGTTGGCAGCAGCAGCGCCATGGCTTCGCCAAATCTGGTCGGTGGGGAGTTGGGGTCTGTGGGTGGGGGTGAGGGTGAGGTGTGGGCGTATATATATGTATACATATGTATATATATCATATATATATGTGTATATGTAATATGTACATACCATATATATATATTATAATATATATGTATGTGTATATATTTTATGCTTTAAGGGCATTTTGTACTTTCATAAAATGAGATTTTAAAGTAGATTATCAAAGGAAAATTTTGGAATTTCACATGGCATTTTTGATAGCAAAATGTAGAAACCTAACGGCTAGACTAATTTGTTGGATGGCGACAAATCTTTGGGTGTAATTTTTGAAAATACAAGGACTGTTTTGTAATTACACTGAACTTCAAGTTAGTAGTCGTTATGGCTGTGAATGGATTGGATTTTAATTTGGATTCAATTCAAATTTTAGAATTTTTATCTAATTAAAACATCTACTGAATTAAATCTGATTATAAATATTTGTACTTTGAAATAAGTAGATTGGATATGAAATTAATCAATTTGATCTGTTAAAGATCCAAATCTGAATTTTAATATTTTTATTAAATTAATGCTTTTGCATATAATATCAATAAAAATTTTAAAATAAAACTATATATTATATTGACCTAATGTCTAATCAACATCTATATTATACTATTAATATTGAATCTTTAACCTAAAAAATAAAAGAGATATTGATAAATGTCAGATATAATTATATATAATATTTCATCTATGCATTAATATAATATGAAATATGAGTTTAGTATTCAAATATTTAACTTTTAGATTAATATATAACAAAAAATTGTTAAAAATTCAAATATGATATGAATTTACTTTGTAAATACAATATTTTTAAAAAATTCAAAAGAAAAAAGAAGAAAAGAAAAAGAAAAAAATAAATCGGGTTAGATTTTTTAATCAAGTGTCAAATATCCATCAGATTTGGATATAACATTGACTAATAAAGATCTTATAAGATTTCGAATTGAATTCAAATATGCATTTTGTTAATCAAATTCAAATTCATATTCAGATATGACATATCTGACCCACTATCAGCCTTAGAAGCCGTAATTCACCCTAAGAAATATATACATATACATATATGCATATATATATATATATGTTCTAAGTACATAAATATAATATATATAACTTTCCCCCATCCACCTAGCCTCCCCAGCCAACAACGGGGCTACCATGGCTTGGCTGGTAGATCTGGCCAGTCTAGATCTACCTAGTAGCTGGCCATACAGTTGTAGCCAAGCAACTGCACCACTAGACTAGCAGTTGTCGCCGGGTTGTGGAGTGTAAACGGATATTAAACGGATCGAATATACTATTTTTTATATTTGTATTTGTTTAGCTTTTTGAATATTTAGATACAGATACGAATTTGATGAATATTAAAAAACAGTATCCAAATTCGTATCCGTGAGATATTGTCTAAATTCAACTATAATTATTTAGATTTATTCATATTTTGTTAAACTTATCCTTATTCAAATTATTTTTTATATTCATATTCGATAATAATTATTTAGATATCTATTTACGATTATCCAAATATGTAAATCTATGAACCTATAACAAATACATATTTTAATTAATAGAAAAAACTATATCAGTTCATTAAAAATAAAGCAATTAAACAAATAGTATAATTTTTAATTAATAATTAACTTTATAACTAATTATTTGTACTTATTAATAATAATTTTTATTATATTTAAGTATATTAATTATAAAGTCAACCAACAATAATTGTGTTGGTTGACTTTATTCTTCAATTTTTTCTCTATATTACAATAATTTTTTAAATTTATTCTTTTTTTTTTCAATTCTACAATTATAATTTTTATATATACATATATGGATTATGAAATTTTTATTAAAAAATATAAATAATATATTATTTAATAAATATGTATTTAGAGCGGATATTAAATGAATCGGATACGCATTTATCATACATATATCTATTTATAATCGGATATGTACTAATCAAATACGGATAATATCCATTTTCAACGGATACGGATAAATTTTATATAAACGAATATGAATACGAAAGATAAATAAATTTTTGAATATTCATTTATCCCTAATTAGGTGGCGGCCACGATGGTGAAGGGGGATAGAAAAATTTAAGGTTGCTGCTAGCCAATGGCGGCCAAGAGTGAGCTGAGGTGGCGGTTTGCGGTAGAGAGGGGATGGGGGGTAGGAAATTGTGCATGTTTTCCTTTTTAAGAAAAATTGTAATTATTGTTTATTATTAATTTTTAATTAATATGTAAATTTATTTAAATATTTTTATGATTTTAATATCATTAGAATATATAATTTAGTATTATAGACTATTATTTATGTAATTTAAAATTTACTTTTAATTAATAATAATTAATTAAATTATTTTAGATATTGTAGCGCCCTCTCTTGGGACAACATCTGAGCTAAGGCACTACTTTGATTCAGACTTATTTCTCAGAGTTACAATTCAACAATAGGTTCATAAATTCAAACATCTCAAAATTAATACTAATACAATTCCAACATTACTAAATAAACCACAAAACGAATATATTAAAAAAAGTTCAGGGAACTAAATTGTATTACAGTCTCTAATAGATTAAGCCATTATTTTCATCTCATACTACAATCTTCAAACAAAATATATACATCATAAAGTTTCTAAGGTCAACTAAACAGTTACAAGTTCCATACTTAATTTCGGCTCTAGTTCTATTGCAAAACAACTATATACTTCATTCCAAACTTGGCGTCCACTAGAGCCCATCCTTGTTTGAAAGATTATGAAATACAGGGGTAAGTCCAACAACTTAGTGAGGGACATGTACAAGTAACAACAGTGTTTACCGAGGAGAAACTCAACTTGATAAAATATAATTTTTTAGACTGAATATAACAGAATTCGAAAAAATAGACAGACAGTATGGAAAAGCAAATAAGAAACTCTCTTGCCTTATTGCTCCAAAAACATATTACAGACAAATAGAAATTATTTAGGCAAATCAAACCCAAAGCATATGCATTCCAAGAAAAGACTATAAAACATGCATTGTAGATTCACCTTATACCAGACAGATAGATAATTTACCTAAACATAATAGCTTGGTATGTGACAGATGCCTATACGGACTGTATAGTGCACCGCTGATACCTAGGGGGAAATCCCTAGTGTACCGGTGACATCCAAGAGAAAATCCTTAGCATGCCCCTACATAATCAAACAGATCGCTCAGTATGGCTCTTAACCCACATAATTACCATACAGATAATAGAATAACTGCTCATATAGATGCCCAGGGGGAAATCCCTAGCACACTGTCGATTTCAAATCAACAGATTAGAACAAAACAGAACAGTATGCCACCAAGGCAATAGAAAATGGTAATCAAAGAACAGATAAGCCAGCACGGCCAATAAACACAAAGCTGATAACAGATGTGCTGACAAAATAATAGATACAATACAGGTAGTACATATACAAAACTTATAGATATCAGAACAACAGACAATAGACAGAAGCTTTGGGTGATAGAACGGAGACATTAGAAATAACCATCACAGGGGTAATCAAGTCCGATAACAGATAGCAAATAGATCTCAAACAAATATCAAAATACAATTCAGAAATAGTAAAACCCACACAGGGGCTGATTATAACCATAAACAAAAAATGCAATGCCAGATCGACGGACCCTCATAGGGGTTACCAACAAATAAGAGCAGTTTAACAAGTAACAACCCAGAGTGGGAGATCTTCACAAGGGTTACCAACAATCTCAGAGCAAGTAAAACAAAGCAATAGCCTAGAGTGGGAGACCGACACCTCTTGTAGTCATAAACAGCAACAGCCAAAAATTGATCCTACTGCTCATTGTCACCTAATCAAGAAAATATGCCACAAGTCAAAATTCTGCAGATTCAATATTCACTCATAAATCCCTAGTCAAATTCCTATTTTGACATTATTTAACTTATAATGATTCCCGATATCAAAATTTATATTCAACTTATTATTAACCAACATACGAGTCCAAAAATCATATCTCTCATCTCTCTATTCCTCGCATAGGAAAATAATCATCGAAATACATATATAGGCTCAAATGCTTAACCCAGACAAGACTAGCAACTGCATGCATGCATGCACATATATATAACATGCCATAAATTAATAAAAATCCAATCTCACTA
>JACGDI010005478.1:189287-214450 GCA_014898725.1 Jacaranda copaia | reverse complement strand
ACAGATATGTTTTTAATACAATTGAATATATTTTTTATAATTGTTAATATTATAATTTCTAAGTTGACATATTTGAAATCTATATTCTCAATTTTCTTACTTATTTTATATCTTAATTAAGTTCAATTAAATTTAATTAAATTATCTTAATTACATTTACTACTTTGACATAATTATATATCTAACTCAAAATCATTAAAATCATATAGCCTAAACGGATAAATTAGAATTCCTTTTTTTAAAAAAAAAATTAAGGCAATAAATTTGTATAGAATGAATTTTTATAAATTTGGAGGATATTTGGCATTTTAATTTCTAATATGTAATTTGTAAATCACATCATAATCTCATTTTTTTAATTTTTATTACTTTTTTATATTTTTAATTTTTGAGGTGTGTCTCTTTTTCTTTCTTTCTTTCTTTCTTTCTTTTTTCGGTGTCTAGGTGTCACTTCTAAGTTGTCATGACAAGAGGAATTGCCAAGTCATATGCCATATAAAGGAGAAGTAGATGTCTAGATTGACAGGGTGCCACATGATGCCAAATCAGCTACCATGTAGGCACAGGGTACTCACAATTGTAATTCAAACCCAATTTATCCTCAAATTGTTAAATTTTTAAAGATGATGTACCAATTTTATAACCCGAAAAATTAAAGTCAATATTTGCCAAGAGGTCTAAGTACAAGACTAATTTGCAATTTTGTCAACTTTTTAATAATAAACAACAAACAATTAAGCTTTAATGAAACATGAAAATATTATTATGAGATCTCAATTGCAATTTTCCACATGAATTGAATTAATATTGAGCATCATTACTAATTAAACAGTTTTTTAAAGGAGCTAAGCAAACATGCATCTTGTATTTGTCAAGTTAGAAGTATATTTTATATCATATCTTAAAACTCTTATGGAACCAAAACTTGAAGAGAATAATTGTTTGAAAGCAAAAAATCAAAGAATATATAATGGTCTTGTCATCTCACAAACAAATGATGCACAAGTTGTTGAAAATATACCTATCAAGTTATTATCCTCAAGATATAGATATTTTAAGGAAGTGAGATTTCCAATTTATTTTGGTATACCACCTACAAGTTTTTTATCATAAAAGAAAATTTTTTTGAGAACACAAAACTCAAAAAAAGTGAGTTTTTAATGGTGTTAAAATAATGTATATACCTATCAAGCTATTTTTATTAAGTCCTAGATCTTCCAAGTAAATGAGGTTTCCAACTTCCTTTAGTATGCAACCTATGAGTTTGTGAAGTTTCCTAATAAATTATTTTCTTAAAGAAGTTATTGAACTTGAATGAAACACGAAAAATATTATTATGAGATCAACCAAAATTTTCTACATGAATTAATAAATTAATATTGAACATAATTAGTACTAATTGATCAATTTCTGATTAGAGCTAGATTATAAATGGCACTAAGCAAGCATTTTATATTTTCCAAGCTAGCTAGATATATCAAAGGAAAAATCGCACTTTTGGTCCCATAACTTAGGATCATTTTCAATTGAGTCCCATTCATTTCGAAATTATCACATCAAATCTCATAATTTAAAAATTTTCTCACATTTGGTCCCGCCTACCCCTTTCATCAGATACTTAACGGAAAATGCATGTGGCTTTCACATGGATGTTAATAGGTGGGTTTTGGAGGGAAAATTGACGAGGCCAAAGTTATGGGACCAATAGTGTGATTTTCGAGCGCACTATTCGTATTTATATTTTAAACACTTTCAATGCTTATTTTCAAATTAAAATTTAAAATTTAATAAATAAATTATTTTTAACTATATATTCCATAATTATCTAATGAAATTTTGTTGCCTAGTCTAAATGAAATTCAAGTACTTCTAGAGGTATAGCTAATGAAATTTTGTTGCCTAGTCTTAATTAAAATTTTCAACAAAAAATGCACGGTTAGTAGTGAGCTTGTATCTTTTGAGGGAAAAAAAATGGATATATACAATATTGGATGTTAGAATAATATTAGTTGATTTAGATATTCTTGGGTTGCTCTCCTAAAATTTATATATACAATTTATTTAGGGCTTGATCAATATTTAAGGGATCTTAATTGAAAATAAATATGGGATATAAATTGAATCCTTTTGGGGGTTATGAAGTATCCTATTTTAGGAAATTATCTTCATTCTTTTTCTTGCTATTTCAAGGACATATATTTTAGATTATTAATAATTTTGTAAGGATTGCTTGGTGATGATTGAAGATATAGAATTTATTAACTCAATTAGTTGATGAAACTTTATTTATTGAGTTTTATGTTAATGGTTTTAAGCTAGGCACTATGGTACCAATTTGTGGTGAAGAAAATATTAATCTTTAGTCCATATTTAATTAGCGATTCAAGAGGTATGAGTTAGCCCAAATTATTAAATTTATTTCAAGTTTTTCAACCCATAGCTAGTATAAAAATAAGCCCATAAATTATAGTTGCATTTTCATGGCTTAGGTCCATAATTATCAAGTTAAAGATGATGAAAATTAATTTTTATGAAATTTTTGAATTGTGGATAGATGGATAAATCTTGAAGTCTTCCCACCATTTTAAACTCTATTTGGATAGTTTTTGAGCCCCATAAAGTATCTAATGGTATCGGTTAGCCAAAACCATACAAACCCTCCTTTTTTTGTACCACTATATTTTCATGCAAAAAGTCATCATAGATATTCCATATTATTTAATTACTAAACTATGGTAATAGTTAGCTAAAATCCAAAATAATTAAATCATGAAAATTTATGATTTAGAATATTTAGTCATGAGCTTCAAAATTTTAGTAATTATTCAATCCTGATAAGTTAAAGATTCTAGGGATTTCAATAACTACCTAATATTGATAGAGTTAAGATTTTAGAATTATGTTTGCAGTTTTGAGCTATTGTTATTGGGATTGATACTAATCAAGTTTGGTGGAGTTAGGAATTAAAGCTATCTTCTTATCTCAATAAGATATGAATTTTCATTTATCTGGAATACCTAGCCTAGTAGTATAAATACCCATGTAGTAGGAAATAGAGAAGCCATATGCAAAGGTAAGAAAATACCAATTTTTCTATTTATTTTTTTAATCCGTAGGAAATTTTTACTCTGGGGATACTAGCATCCTATTTTTTTGTTGTGGAACTAGTGAAGAATTCTTAAGTGGTAGATCAAACTTGAGGGAAATTTTGGATTTTGGCGTAAGTAAATTTCTTTCTTCCTTCTATTGAAAATATTCTCTTAGCATAAATGTTTTCTACATGAAATAGTTAGTAAATATCTATTCTCTTTCTATTGAAAATATCTTTTTTGCATAAATGATTTCTATATCAAAATAGGTAATTTTGCATATTGAATTCTTAAATCTAATGATTTATTCGCTAAAGAATGATTCTGTGTGCAATTATTTAACTATTCAGAAAAACTTTTCTTCTCATGCATAAAGCTTCTTTTTAGGATTTGAGCATGTAAAACAAAAAAAACAAAAAAAAATTTGAATATTACATGAAACATAGTATTCTCTATTGAAATAAAAATAATAAAAATGATCTATGTCTGAATAATCAAGAAACTATTGATAGAAATTAGTTCCGTAACTATGTATGGAGTTATAGTAGCAAAAGATTTCGAAAGCCCAATAACAATGTTGTAGTTAAGATTCTGAAGCCACTTAACCATATTGTAGTCAAGAATTCTAAAGTCACTTAATGACATTGTAGTTAAGATCTTGGTCAAGATAACCGATTAGAATCCTGAGAGTCCATAAGCTTGTTTAATTAATGAATTGAAAGTTTCAAATAAGTTCTGTAACTTTTGTTTTGAATAACTCAGAAAATATGTCATGAAATTCTAATAAGATAACTCTTGATTTTTGCAACTTACTGTTATTTTTTTTAAAAAAAATAAAAGCTCATATTCTTGTCCTCAATGATTTCTTTTCTTCTATTTAATATGTATACATGCTCAAATCTAGTAGGAGAAGAAGGAAATTTATTTAATGGGCAAAGTGCCGCTTAGAAGATATTGATTCACCATTTTGCAAATAATTTAGTTCAGGATGAGAAAGATGAGCAATTTTGGGAATAGTGACATGAGATTGGTATTTCAAGAATAGGTTTATTTGATGTTTCAAATTTCTAATTAGTTGATTAGGAAAATTTCTTTGAGGCCTTGGTTACTCAATTTTGATTGTTAAGGCAAGTATTTGAATTATATTTCATTGCGACAATTTATTTTTGGGATTGCTTAATAAAAGTTTTGGGAATTTAGCATGCTCTATTAGATCTAAGGCTTAATATCTCTGAGTCTTTGGGTTTGGGGCATTGCTATGTTATATCTCGAATTTGGGGCGTGACATATAATTTTTATTATGTTTGGAAAAGAAATATTTAATTTATTTCTTTGAACACTTTTGAATATTTACTTTTTAAAAAAATTTTGAAAATTTTTCCACAACAAAAATAAATACTTTAATTTATAATATGTAACACCTCAATTTTTGAAATATTAATTTAAGTTGATTGAAATTTAATTAATTAAAGTTTAGGTAGAAGTGTAGGAATTGAGGGATTTAATTGTAAATAACAAAAAAATTAATTATTAAAAATTTTAAAGTTTAGAGGGTCAATGTGAGATAAATAAAAGCTTAAAGACCTTAAAATAAACTAGTTTGGACCTAATTGCCCAAAAATAGAAATCTTGGAAGGTTAATGTGCAAGAGATAAAAGTTAAAGGACTCAATTGAAGGTTGTGGACTAAATTGAAGTTGTTTTAAAAGCTCAAGGGTCCAATCGAAAGCGACAGGAAAGTTTAGGACTGAATTGAAAATGCTGGAAAATATGTTTATATATAGGATTGAGGATACAACATCTTTAAATTCCCAAAAATTACCCCATACCTACACCACCAATGAATCACCCAAAAATGACCATGAAACTCGAACTAAAACCATAGGAATATAGCCCTCAACTCAAGGAACCTAAACATACCAAAAACATTAGAAACCAATAGGCCTTTCGCCTGAAACAAGGAAGAGATGGCAGACGAGTGGCAATAGTGATGGTTCTGCTGCTTCTAATGGTGGGAATGGGACAACCTTTTGTGGTTTTGGTCAAAAAAGCATGGGCAGTCTAGTGGTGGGGTCAATTTGAGGTTTCAAAGGTAGAAAGAGGAGGAATCAATGCTGTGACTGATGCCAGTAAGGTTAAGGTTCCATAGTGGTTTTTGGTGAAATTGGACAACCAAATGGTGGCCGATTGAGAAATTGTTCGAGGGGTTTTGCTCACCTCGACGAGACGTACCAACTTATGGCAGTGGTCTCCATCTTAGCAGGGGTGCATAGTGATTCGATGGTGGCATGTGGCGGTGGCATTTGGATAGCTAGCTCAGATTTGAATTCCAGGCTCACCTAGGCTATTCTCGGCTTAGGATTGGATCCTAGTTCAACCCAATTTGGATAAATTTCAATAATCAAATTTTAATTCGATTAAATTGTTGAATGTAATTGGATTTTCAATTTGAAGTTTAAATATGTCATGAATTGAGACCATTAAACTATAGCTTAGCCCAAGTTATGGATTAATCTTATTGAATCAAGATTATTAGATTATAGTTTGACTCATGTCAGTAATTTAATTTTTTAAGTGTTGAGCTAAAAATCGATTATAAGATTTAGGCTTGGTAAGTTAAGAAAGATAGTTTTATATTTGTATCCATGGACCTGACAACTTAACATGTTATAAACTAAGTAAGATTATGTCCAAATCAGAGTTTTAAGTTATGTGAATATTGGGATGAAAATAAATCGCCAGATTGTTGTTGAGACCTTAAATAAGATTTTAACAACCAATTTACCAACTTATTGAGTTAAGGACTATGATATGTGATTACCTTGAACATTCGAGTGTAACATGGAATTTGAGAATTATGGTTGAATAGTTAGATTAATTAGGAACTTGATGAGAATATTTAAGTGTAATAGGAATTGTAATTCAGAAATCATAATTAATGTTAGGGTTTGGGTTACTTACTATGATCTTTAAAGTAATTGGGAAACTAGGTCATGGACTATTTAAGCATCTAACAATTATTCAAACTACGTTAGAATACCCTTAAGTTTGATAATAACATTCATTATATTTATAGTTAAGACTTAGAGGTTTGATGACATGATAACCTGAGTTATCTTATGACAATTCTCGGATGGACTAGGAAGTCAGGAACTAAGCAACCACACAACTAGGAATTTCTCTGCCTTCGCTAGATAGGTTTATATTATCCTTCATTGCTGGGGAAAGAACATATATAATTACTATTTTGTCCTTGTTGTTTGATCTTGATTTTGTTGAGATTCAATCGTGGAAGTTTATCTATTCTATAATATTTATTGATTCTTGTGTGGAAGTTGATAATCTATTGAAGCAGTTCTTTGGTTGTAAATATTCGTTTGCTCATGACATCTTGATCCTTAATTCCTGTACTACTCTTGATAGTTCATTTTGTCTCCTCTTCAATAATTCCTAAATCATACCTTCTTGACACTCTTACCTGTCTGAAATTGTTGAGTCCTGGTTGTGTACATGAGTTTTGATAAATTAATTGTTTGTGAAAATAGTACTCCACATCGCCCCTTCTCATTGAGCACTTTTGTTAGTATTGATTTATAGCACTAATGGGAAATTTGTGATTGTATTGAGGAAGCTAAAAATGATTTTGAAATATTGCCATGTTATGGAATCTAGCCTAGTGCTAAATTTAATTGTGTATTAGTTAACATGGAAAATGAGATATTATTTGAAATGCTATTGGGCATACTATATGACAAGTATGAATATGTTTGACACTCTTGGGAACGGGCCTTGGGATCAGTTACGAAATATGGTTGGGCAGAACGGACTATAGTAACAAATCTTTCGATTGATTCCCATACATGATGTACATAACCCAATCTTATAGCCAGCTAGAGATAGCTATCTATGAATTGATAGGGCACATAGCTAGCCATGCCTAACGTTTGATTGTTTGTCTAAACTGATTGCTCAAAAATTGGAGGAATATGAATTTTCATATTTTCAAAAATAGAATGATAAGGTAGAAAAACCACCAATAGCTTTTACTTGAAAATGTTTGCTAAATTGTCATCGATTAATTTCTCCGTCTGATATCTATGCTTTAAACCTTGAATATCAATGAAGTCTCATTACTGGTATAGGACAATGGTGAGATAGACCACCTATAATTTTGATTGAGACCTTCTCTCACAACTTCAAGCCTTTTACTGTCTTTATATGTCTCTTGTATGATAGTTGAGAAATTGTCACTTTGTTATCACTACTAAACTACCTCACTAAGTCATTCGAACTTACATTATTTTTTTTTCATTTTGTTGTTATTTTTTGTTCTTTACCCCAAATGAGAACAAGTGACGAAGATAGATTAGCCCAGATGCTGCACAAGGTAATGAGGATGGCTGAAGTGCTATGTATGACTTGTGATATTTTGGTTTATAGTTGTATCTTTGTTGGAGGTTGTTGTAAAGGTTAAATATGTTGGATTTGTTTTTCAGAAATGTATCTTCTATTATTCAAAAGATTTGTGATACAAAGCGAGTAGCATCGATCGGAAGTAGGCGCCTCCCAGCCAAGGCGTTACATAATTATTAAAAAAATTAGATATTTATTTTTTGTAATTTAGAATATCTTAAACTTAAATTTATAAAAATCATTAAATAATTTTAAAAGAATTTCCCATTTTCCCCTTTTTGTCATTTTTTTCCTCTTATTTAGTTGATTTTCCCTCCAAAATGAAGAGTGAATAGTATCGGGCCAATTTTTCCTTTAAAACCCAATCATTGACGGTGTACTTGAGTTTTCTATTCCTTATTTAATAGAATGGGGGAGGTGAGACCAAATGTGAGATTTTTTAAATTATGGGACTCAATGTGATAATTTTGAAATAAATGGGACCCAATTGAAAATGGTCCTAAGTTATGGAAACAAAAGTGCAATTTTTCCATATCACAAATATTGGAATATACCTATTTCCTAATTAATGTATATTTTACATTTAGGTCATAGATTTCTTTTTGAATAAAGTGAACAAGAAGAATCTACTTTTAATAAAGTACAATTTCAAAAAAAATTAAGTCAAGTAAATGAAAGTTTAGATGACAAAAAGAATGATCTCACTTATCCTTTGACTATAGTGAACACCTAAGTTTAGTTATCTAATGAAAAAGATACACAAGTTTTCAAATAAATGTTAAGTTTTTATCATTTAAGGTATAAAATAATTTTTTTAATGACCATTTGGCATGGTGGCATAAGTCTTATATATATATATATATATATATATATTGTGATGTTAGAAATTCAAACTTAACAAATTTTTGGCATGCATGTGAATAAATAAGAATAAAATTACAAAGTAATTTTCATTATTACGATTCTTGGCTAAAATCCATAATGATAATTAATTTTAGTGGTGATCAAAACTATATATGTAATTCTTCTTCTTTTCATATGTTGCGTTTGTCTTATGATTAATATGTGGTGTAATATTTCAATTAGATAATGAATAAAAATCATTAGGTCAATAGTAAATATTTTATAATTGCGTAGTTAATTAAGTATAATACAAAATATGTTTGATGTGCTTCCAAACTCATTTATTTGGGTATAGATTTAATTAAGTAGGACAGGTCATAAACATTTGTCAATGTAACACCACTAAATTTCTAATTGCAGAAGGTAAGATTTAAAAATCAAAGTATTAATTTGCCAAAAGTTTTGGAGATCAAAATGTAAATAAAAAAAGACTTAATTTTAAGGAATTTGAAAGTTCTTAAGGCCAAATTGCATATAAATTGGGTCAAAGGGGCTAATGTGAGGCACCAATAAACTTAGAACTAAATTAAAAATTGAATAAAACTTTTGAGTCCCAATTGCAATTTTTGGAAACCCGCTTACAAATAGTAATTTCCACCCTCATTTTTATCAAATTTTCTCCATGCAACCCTAGCCATCTCTTCAAAAATTCCACTATGACAATAGTGAAACTAAAAACCAAACCAACCATCAACTTTCTCTCATTGCCGTGAACACAACCATACCTACAACAACCTAAATCGATTGGCAAATCGCTAGGAATTACAAAAGCAAGGCAGAGGCATGGTGGCTTGGGCAGTGGAAGCTTGAGGTCGGATGGTGGGTCTTCATAGCTTCAACTTACATGGTAGCTTCAATTTCCAGTTTTGACCATTGGCAGAGAGGCGAAATTAAGGAAAAACAACACGGCAGAGTTGAGTAGCGCTACACTATTTTTGGCAAAATTGACCGGCCATTTGACATATGATTCAAAACTTGATCAAGGTATTTTACTCATCTTGTTGAGGTGCATCGTGTAATAGCCGCCGCACACAGTTCTAATGGCGGCACAAGGTGATGATCCAACAACGTTAGGGCAAAATCTCTGGCTTAACAATCTGATTTCATGCAGACCAGTTTTACGTGATGAATTGGCATTAAACTTGATCGATTTAGGTAAAACTTTAATTAATTGATTCTTGATTTAATATAGTTAAATTTTCATGCTAATTTTTGATGTAAATACAAGTTATTGGATGAGAATTATGGTTATCGACTAAAATGATTGAATAAGAATTTGGTTGTAAGTGATGTATGGGCCTAGATTTAATAATAAAAGACTAATAATTATCAACTGAGCTAATTGATGCATTTGGGAAGTTAGAATTATGGAACGATAATAAAACTTGAATATTATGAATACAAATGTTAAATTCATGGATGTGGGCTAAATGTAATTAGTTATGGATCGAGAATAGTAATCTAAATATTAAAAATGAAAGTAAGCACTAGTCTGGAACCAATAAAATATTTAATCAATGAAATTTGATCATACCAGCACGCTTAGGAAAACAAATGGCAAATTAAGTTTGGGGGCAAAAATTATTAATTTCCTGAACGAGCTAGATGTATAACAAAACTGGTGATACATACTAGGTGATTGAAGAAAAATAATGTATAACTATGTACTCTAGTGCAAAGACAAGATAGAATGATAATCAAGAAAACAAGTGGGCTAAAGTAATTAGAACATGCGATTAGCCATAATTATTTATAGTAAATGCTATACTATAGCATCGATATTCATACGACATTCTGAATGAAAATAAGTGATGAGGATTCGGCATCCTGGACTAGTAAGGGCCTTTTAGCAAACATTAGGACTCAAGGAGAAAGTCAAACATTTCTTGCTTTTGGCAAGTGAATGATCACCGTTGTTGAAATTCTCTGTTGTCTATTTGTTGGTGTCCAGAACCTCCTGTCGTATTAATAGTTTATTATCCTTTGTACCCCACAGCCTTGCTGGCTTACCCTGTGTTCATTGCTAGTTTCCTGTGAATATGTTATTCGATGTGGTCTTACCGACCTATATGTACTAGTATCTCCAAGTTATTATTCTTTGTGTCCTTTGAATGGACCTTGCTAGCAGATATAGTGTGGGAATTTCTATCCATGCCTTGCATCAGTTATATTCAAGATTCGAATTTTGGATTTACATTCTTATCTATTGGTATAATGTCTTGTCACCCTTGGAACACCCTTTGGTCATTCATACCTAAAAGAACTGAAAGTTGGCCCTGGGACAAAGCTCAAAAAGATGATTGGCAGAATAGACCAATGGTGACTAGTCTCCTAGCTAGTAACTATTCACAATCTTGACTTGCAGATAATTGGTGCTAGCTATCTACGAGTGGCAGGATCTAGCATACGATTAGTCATGACACATGCCATGCTATTACCTGTCGAGTTGAGTGCTCAAGCAACAAAGTGATAAGGGAAACTTGTTTGTGCTATATTTATATTCTATTTTTCTTATTGTGTTATGTTTTGGGAGCAATAAGGTCGGATTTGCCAACAATATGCTAAATTTTTGTATAGCATCTGTTATATTGTGTCATTACATCATGTCATAGTTATAGCATGTCTTGTTTACTTAAATCCTTACTATCAATATCTTGCTTATTACTATATTCACTTTCAATAGTTTCCCTTCGAAAAATACGACAATGAGTAAGATAGAGAGAATAGCCATTCAAAAAGGATAAAGTTTTAAGGAAATACTTTGCTAATTCGTAAAGAAGATATAGCACTAGGCATAGGATACAATTCCTTAAGAAATAGGTACAACATTGAAAGAGGGAGTCTACAAAATTGCAAGGTGATTAACAATCAACGTAAAGGTTACCAACTAAAGATAAGAAACCTAAAAATTAAAAGAATAGTTTGATAAAAATAGAATAGTGATGAGATAAAAGGTAAATCAATGGATTATATCACCCATAGATGTGTCTTATACGAGATCCTAGATTTATTAGTTAGGGATTGTCCTTGATGCATTGTGTGGTGTGATTTGAACGACATAGTTACATGAAAAATTAGTGTGTGAGTAAGAAGATTAATTTATATGATTGTGAAATAAAGGTGAAAAGAAAATGAATAAAGTCTTGGAGATTTGAATGAAAGAAATATGGTTCTAATGAAAGTGACAGTTATTCTGATAGGCCTGAAAGGCATAATATACTAGTTAAATGAAATAGGATGGCATCATAGGGATTTGTAAAGTTAGGTTGTTAGGAATACCTTAATGATAGAGAAAAGAGGGTAGAAGAGGACACAGAAGAGGAAAAGAATAGAGAAAAGAAATGAGAAAATAAGGATGTGCGATAGAACCTTTGCTAAGATTGAAAATAAGTGAAAAGGGCCACTAGATACATATGTATATGTAATGTACCTAACGAGATTGTTTGCAAAGCAATAATTCTAGACACCAAAATTAGTACATGTTGAACAAAAACTATCTTAGACCTAGTTGTGACTTTCTTGTCGAAGGTTAGGCTATTAGTTGGTTTAACACCTATTTCATAGACACCAAATGAGGAAAAAAAGAAAAGCAAGGAAAGGGGAACCTTTGATGTTAATGCTAATAGGGAAACTAATTGAGTTCTAATGTGTCCTGTGTTTAGAAGAAAAATAAAATAAAATATATATTATGTATGTATTTGAGTCCTGCATAATAAGAATTAACAATGGTTGGATGCTAATTAACAAACATTTTGTTAAGCATTACTGGTAAGTGTGGCCTACGTAATTGAAAAGCTTTGCATTTGTTGAATGGCACCACAAAACTATCCCCAATACATTCACTTAGTTAAGATAATCCAAAAAAAAAAAACACTTTAAAATGAAGTCATCCAATAAGTGTTGAGGAAGGAATATAAGACTCATTGGTACTTCTAGCTACAAAAGGAGAGATTATGGAACAAATGGTTGCAATGTGGCAGCAATTCATGCAATCATGTCAACAATAAGGTTAGTTGAATACCCCCGAGAGAAGCAATGAGCCTCCAGAGTTCAAAACCCTAGCACATTCCACCCCCAATTCTTATGGGTGAATCGGATCACCAAAAAATGAAAGCTTAGATCAGAGAGATTGAAGATATTTTCCAAATGTAAGGTTACCCGAATAACCATAATTTTATATTTGCTATTTATCTATTGGAAGGAGCTGCAAGTTAATGGTAGACCTTGGTAAGTCAACGATGGGAATATATGACAATACCTTGTACATAGGAAAACTTAGTATGGGAATTTAAGGATAAATTCATACCACGAGGAGCAAGAGATGCCCAGAGACAAGAACTTGAGGGTCTCACCCAAGGAAAGTTGACAGTGTGGCAGTATGAAGCTAGATTTAGTAGCTTAATTCAATACGCCCCGCAGACATTGAGAGAAAAAGGGTATAGGACTAAGAAATTTGTTAAAAGACTAAGATCTAAACTCAAAATCACTACTGGCAAGGAAAGTGGTTCAGGAAAGAAACAACCAAAAGTCCAATCTAGAACGCCAAAAAAGAATTATGGATTTTGTAATAGTTTAAATCATAAAGAGTCTAACTACTGGAAAAGGCTAGGAAAGTGCATAATGTGCAATAGTAGTCAACATTTTACCTAGGATTGCACTAAAAGCAACAATGAACCTCAAATGCTCAAAAGGATAAAGGGAAATAAGTAGTTGAGGGTACTATCTAAGTTCTTGAACATTAGAAGAGAGTCTAATCCCATATATTCTTGGCTTTATTTTTCAGATGGAATCAAAGAAATAATAGACGTATTGTTCGTGACTATATCTAGTATGTATAGTTTTTGTGAACCTATAGTTAGATGTATGGAAATGTATGACTTGTTATGAAAAGTGAGCATGTCAAGTTTATATTGGCTACTCTCTAATGTAAATATCAAGTAAATATGAGCTTTGGTATTAATGATCATTTATTGCCATAGTAGTTTTGTGATCTCTTAAACAACAACATGTACTCTATAAGGGTGAAATGGAGAACCTTTTAAGTATTGATAAGGGTAAAAGTTGTGTTTTACTATATTAGGCTAGAATTTGGGGTAGGTCGACCTATCTAGTCGGATGGTCAAACTCCAAATTTATTTAGGGCAAGATCTGTAATCACAAGCAAACTTCAAATTAACTGAGGTTTCCTTAACTAAGGCATCCTAACACTCAAGTCAGTGTCTGATCAATTGAAAAACTGAGCAACAGAGTGAGAACTTTTATTAAAGAATGACATACCTATGAGAGACTAGCAATGGGGCATTTATAGCCTTCTCAGATGGTTAATATGTCTAGGATGCCCTTGACATTCAAAAAGGGCTCTTGTCCCTTTATAGAGGCATTAAGTCTTCTCATATTTGAGTACTATTCCAAGTGGCTTCATTTACAGCTTTCATGGACATGATAGTACATAAAGGTGGCATTCCTTCTGCCTAGCATGGCAAGATAAGAAGTACTATGGCAACATACACCATTAATATGGAGGCATGCTGCACCCTTAAATGCGGTAGAGAAAGGATTCTGCAGCAAGTCAACCTATCGAATTGACATCCAAATTAGAATATGAACTATTTACATCCTTGTGGGGCTAGTCGACCTCAACCGTGTGACCTGTGCCCTAGTTGAGTGGAACTAATGTAACTGAGGGCACAAATGTGGATAGTGTCTGGGAGGTCAAATGAGGTCGACACCAAGCTTGGGCCCTAATCATGATATGGGTTTCACACATCATTCATGAGTTGATAGCAATTGGGTTGGGCCTGTTAAGCCCCCCATATCAAGTATAGAAATGGGAAAAATCACATTGTTGGTCCGACAACTTAAGGTCATTTTCAATTGAATCCCATTCATTTTGAAATTATCACATTAAGTCCCACAATTTAGAATTTTTCTCACATTTGGTCCCTCCTCCCTCTTCCATCAAATACTTAACGAGAAGTGCACATGTTATGCTCATGGCCGTCGACAAGTGGGATTTGGAGGAAAAATTGACAGTGCCTAAGTTATGGGACTAAAAATGCAATTTTTCAATAATTTATGTAGTTAGTAAAATAATCATAAAAAATTTTCAATAATTTTCATAAATTTAAATTTACACGAAACAAATATCCCATTTTTTTTAAATATTATAAATTAAAGAATTCATTTTTATCGTGTAAAAAGTTTCAAAAATATTCAAAAGTATTTACAAAACTAAAATAAATATTTCTTTTCCAAACACAATAGAAATTATAATTTATACTTGGTAATTTTTTGTGTTTGGAAATTTATTTAGTTATTAAATTCTTAATTTTCTTATGTTTAAAAATTAGCTAATTTAGAAATAAATTTTAAATTACAAATTATTTTTAATTTTATTATTTCTGAATATAATTAAAAATAGTAGAATTTAAAATATAATTTAAATATAGAAATAAATTATCTAACAGAATATAATTTAAAATTATATTTTAATTTAAATTTGGAAATAAACATGGAAAATTGAAAATTTATAATTTCTAAATTAGTTAATTTTTCATTATTATAATTGAAAATATAAAAATAATAAATAAATTTAAAAATTCATTTCCAAATTTATAATAACTAAATTTAAACTTATAAATTTAAAATAAAAAAAATTATAAATTTTAATTTTAATTTATAACCAAAAATTTATATTATAAAATCTAAATTTATTTTCAAATTAACTAATTTTCTAAACAAACCAAAAAATTAACAAGTTAATAACTAAATATATCTCCAAACATGAAAAATTATTAAATATTTATAATATCATTAAATATTTTATTTAAAATATTTAAAAAATTGAATATTTATTTTGTGTAACTTAAAAAATTATGAATTTAAATTTCTAAATATTAATTGAAAATTTTTTATAATAATTTTACTAAATACATTAATTAATATCATGTTACAAGGATTAAAAATTAATTCAAATTTAAATCTAAATTAAAAATTATCTTTAACATTAGATTTAAATTAAAAATTATTTTTAATTTTGTTATTTCTAAGTTTAATTGAAAATTAATATAATTTTAAATATAATTTAAATTTAGAAAACTTGTTTAATAAAACATAATTTAAAATATATTTTTCATTAAATTTTAGTTTGAAAATAAGCATTAAAAAGTGTTTAAAATATAAATATGAACAGCGCTTGAGAAAATCACACTTTTGGTCCCATAACTTAGGCTCGTCAATTTTGCCTCCAAAACCCACCTATTAATAGCTACGCAAATAGCACATGCTTTTCCCATTAAATATTTGACGGAAGGAAGAGATAGGACCAAATGTGAGAAAATATTTAAATTATGAGACTCAATGTGATAATTCTCAAATGAATGGGACTCAATTGAGAATGACCCTAAGTCATGGGACCAAAAGTGCGATTTTTGCTATAGAATTGATGTGCGATAATGTGTGTGAGGATTACCTAATAGAAAACAAGCATGAAGCGCTCAATGATTTTATGGGATCACCAAAGAGGTTAAATCCCATTTCAGTGTAGTTTAATTTACTTCCTATAAACTCAATCGTAGAGATCAAAAGAAACTTTAAGAAATGACAAAAACCAAAATCATATTTTTTGGAATTATTAGTCAATTCTAGAAATATAGGGTGACACCACATGCCTTGGTAAGAATGGATATGATGGGATAACCTAGAAAGAGAATATTTTTATAAATCTTAGTGAAATAAACATCAATAGGGATTGGAGGAAGTATATGGTAATAATGGGAGAAATCAACATGTGATCAATGCAACATGGGAATGAGAGCAATGTATGTGCCAATGTTAATTGATGTTCTTGTAGACAAAGATGAGAATCTAAGGACCAGATTCTTTTAAGAAAGGGAGGATTGTAACCACCCTAAATTTTTGATTAGAGAAGGTAAGATTTAAAAATCAAAAATTAATTAGACAAAAATTTTGGGGCTCAAAACATAAATTAGAAAAGACTTAATTGTAAGGAATCTGAAAGTTCTTAGGGCCAAATTGCAAATAAATCGGGTAAAAGGGGCTAATGTGAGGCACTAGTAAACTTAGGACTAAATTGAAAATTGAATAAAGCTTTTGAGGCTTAATTGCAATTTCTAGAAACCCACCTATAAATTTCCTCCATGCAACCCCAACCATCTTCTCCAAAGATGGCAAAAACCCAAAACCAAACCAACCATTAGCTTCCTTTCATCGCTGTGAGCACAACAATACCCACAACACCCTAAACTAACTGACAAATCACCAAGAATTACAAAACTAAGGTGGAGTAATGGCAATGGTGACAGATGCAAAGCCTCAGGCAGTGGAAGCTTGGGTTTGGACAGTGGGTCTTGATGGGTTCAACTCGGCCATCAACATAGTAGCTTCAATTTCCAATTTTGACCATCAATAGCAGCAGAATTGAGGAAAAATGACACAACGCATTGGTTGGTGTTGCAATAGTTTTAGCAAAGTTGACTAGCCATTTGACATCCGATTCAAAAATTGATTAGGGCATTTTACTCGCCTTATCAAGGCACATTGGGTAGTAGTGGCCATGTATAGTTCCAACAGTGATACACGATGGTGGCCCAGCGACATCAGGGTGGAATCTCCAGCTTGACAATCTAAATGCATGCCAACTACTTTTGCATAGTGAATTAGCATCAAACTTGGTCAACTTGGGTAAAACTTTAATTAATTGATTCCTGATTAAATATGATTGAATTGTTAGGCTAATTTCCGATGTACTAGTTAGTTGGATGAAAATTATGATTATAGACTGAAATAATTGAATAAGAATTTGATTTTAAGTGATGTATGGACCCAGATTTTATGATAAAACACTAATAATTGTCAACTGAGCTAATTGATGCATTTGGGAAGTCGAAATTGTGGAACGGTAATAAGACTTAAATATTATGAATACACATGTTAAATTCATGGATGTGGGCTAAATTTAATTAGTTATGGATCAAGAATATTAATCTAAATTTAATAATTAATGTAAGTACTAGCTCGGAACTAACAAAATATTTAATCGATGAGATTTGATCGAAGCGGATGCTAAAGAAAACAAATAGTAAACTAAGTTTGGGGTAAAATTCTTGATTGCCTAAATGAGCTAGATACATAACGAAACTAGAGATACAAAGTAGGTGGTTGAAGAAAAACAACGTATAACTAAGTACTTTGGTGCAAAGACAGGATAGAATTATAATTGAGAAAATAAGTGGGCTAGAGTAACTAGAATGTGCGATTAGTCATAATTATTAATAGTAAATGGCATATAGTAGCATTGATATTCATATGGCATTTTGAATGAAAATAGGCAGCAAGGACCCAAGCATCCTATACCAGTAAAGGGATTTTGGCGAACACTAGAACTTGAGGAGAAGGTCTAACTTTTCTTTCTTTTAGAAAATGAACAATCATTGTTGTTGAAATTCTATGTTGTCTATTTGTTAGTGTTGATCGTACTCATTCTGGTGTCCAAAACCTTCTTTCGCATTATCAATTTATTATCCCTTATACCCCACAGCTTGTCGGCTAACCCCGTATTCATTGCTAGTGTGAATATGTTATTTGATGTGGTATTACCAACTCATATATACCAGTGTCTCTAAGTTATTATTCTTCATGTCCTTTGAATAGACCTTGCCAGTAGATATACTATAAGAATTTCTATTCATGCCTTACATTCAGTTGTATTCATGATCAGATTTTTGGATTTACACTCCTATCTTGTCACCCTTGAGGATGCCCTTGGGACATTCAGACTTGGAGGGACATCACGAAAAGTTAAGCCTGAGACTAGGCCTTGAAAGATGGCGGGGCTGAATGGACCGACGGTGACTAATCTCCACCTAATACCCACTCACAATCCTGACTTGCAAATAGTTGGAGGTAGCTATCTGCAAGTAGTGAGATCTGGCATGCAATCGGCCATGCCATATGTCATTTTATTACCTACTGAGCTAAGTGCTTGAGCAATGGAGTGATAAGAGAAACTTGTTTGTTCTATATTTGTATTATGTTTTGCTTGTTATGTTCTGTTCTAGGAGCAATAAGGTTAGATTTGCCAATAGTCCATTGAATTTTTGTATAGCGTTTGTGATATTGTATCATTATGTCATGTAATTGTTATTGCATGTCTCGTTTACTTAAATCCTTGCTTATCAATATCATGCTTATTGCTAGATTCACTTTTAATAGTTTCCCTTTAACTACTTAGCATATTCCCCCTCACTAAGTCCTAATTAGGACTTATCCCTCCTATTATTTCTTATTTCCTTCCCAAATAGGGTCCAATGGAAGATGGAGGTCTAAGGCATGCTCCAGTGATGATATGTGTGCTTTGTACTAGAATAGGCATTTATGTATTTAAGAACTTGAATTTGTCTACTTCATAACTTGTAATTATCTAGCTTTGGGTGTGTGTGTATGTATCTATGGACTTGACAAGGATGCACCTAACTATTATGCTTAGGTTTTTAGGTTTGATATGTAAATAATTAAGTAAGCTTGACATTTTCCATCTTGATGTGAATGTTATGTAAACTTGTAGCTTGAAGTTCGTGTTGATGTAGAATATTATACAATAGGATGTGATAAAGAATTAACATAAAATGGTTTTGGGTTGCTATGATCTATGCGAACTGAATATTTTAGAGGTGTATGTTTTTTTTTGAATTATTAAATTTAATATCAAAATAGCACCTCAGCCCGACACAAGCGCCTCCCAAGTGGGGCGCTACAATCAAATTAGAAAATTAATTTAGAATTAAAGAGTATTTAGCTATGCTTATTTAAAAGATCTTTCCCAATAAAATGCATAAAGCATAATAATGTCTGTTGAACATTGAACTCAAGATTGATTTTTTAACTACCTATAAAGTTCTTCTTTTAAAATCTAATAGTTCAAATAAGTGAAGTTTCCAAATGGAACACATAAACTTGTTATTATGTAACAATACAATACATAAAAAAGAAAAATTATTTGAGAATACTGAAAATGTGTATACGAGTGGCATTTTACTAGATGAAACTTTTCCCATGTGAGCGTTTTATTACATTATGAGCTTAATATCTAGCAAAGTGAGATTATTTTTAAATAGTATTGTTATTGAAATATACAAATAAGTTTAAAAATATCATACATGTGAACTCATTTCACCATAGAGATAAGATCCTAAGCATGCGCAAACTCCTAATTTCACTTGCTATGTTGCTAATAAAGTGGTTCTTGGGTAAGCGAAGATCCTCAAGCTCCCTGCACTTGTATACATTTGGTGGAATTCGCCCATAAAATTGACTGATCGAGAGAACTAGTATTTTCAACTTTGGCATATTATTGTTGCATATATAATCTGGGAGCCCAACCAATGGATTATTATATTTGAGAATAATTACTTGCATTGAAGACATATTAAAGATACCATATTAGGCCCCCACCTAATGTATTATGCTGTAAATTTACAGTTTCAAAGGAGGACAAGTTGCCTATCTCATGTGGAATATTTCCACCAAGAAATTGTACCCCACATCTAAAGTTTGTAACTTTGAAACATTGAATAAAGATGGAGGGATGTTGCCCAAGAAGGAGTTCTTATTCATATGTATATATTGAAGTTCTTGTAAGGCTCCAAGCCATGATGGTATCTCTCCACTTAAGAAGTTAGCTCCTACATAAATCTCTTTCAAGCGGTGCAAATTGGACAACTCATTTGGTATAGAGCCTATGAAATTGTTGAAACTTATGTCTAAAGATCAAAGAAATGTTAAATTCCCAAGATGAAGAACAATAGTTCCTCCAAGCTAGAAATGAGGAAAATTTAAAGCTATAACTTTGTGGTGTTTGTTGCTAGCTACAAGAGACGCCAATCCCGTGGCAAATGGATGTGTTATTGGACCAACTTTTTGTCAAAATGCCATATGGATATAAAGTGATAGTATTTTTAAAGACAAGTAATGCATGTTGATTTGTGGTAAGATTGAAAATATTGTGGCTAAATAGAGCACAATGCTATTTAATAACAATAGTGCAAGAGCAAAGAGAAAACAAAAATTTCCCATTGAATAGGTATCTTTTCTTGTGAATTTGTGTAGCTACTAAGCGAGGTACATTAATGCATGCTCTAGTGGATATATATATATATATATATATAAACATATGTTTATACATAAAGAAACTTCAAGTGAAGTTATTTATCTCCAGCACATTGAAAGTCTTTGTTTATTGCCTGATTGCAAGGCAAAAAGACCAACTCAAACAAGATGTTACAATATAAAAAATTAAATTAAGGATAGTTTATAGATTTGAGTGAACTTTCC
The DNA here is from genome assembly GCA_014898725.1 of Jacaranda copaia. Lineage (NCBI taxonomy): Eukaryota > Viridiplantae > Streptophyta > Magnoliopsida > Lamiales > Bignoniaceae > Jacaranda > Jacaranda copaia. The sequence goes on along the minus strand of JACGDI010005478.1, from coordinate 193,695 downwards.
TATTCTTGCACCTTCATGAGTTTGCATGGGTCTTTGTATGGGAAGTGCAACAATTATGATAAGAAGAAAATCGCCCTAAGGGAAAATTAAATTTTCTCATTAATTCTCTAAAATTGATTGACCATTGTTATATACCATTGATTTGATTGGTTAACTTAAGAAAAACTTTATTAATAAAGATATACCATTTTAAAACTAATCTATTTTACAAAAATGAATTCAAGTGGTAGGAAATAAAACACTAATAAAATTGTTCATGATAAGATGTGGGGAGTGGTCGAAAATTTGATATCTCTTGTTTGTCTACGCTAGGCACACACATATATGTATATATGTATATATGTATATATGTATATGAATGTGTATAAAATATCTTGGAAAATATAACAAAATAATATTTTGTAGAAGTTAACGACTTAAATCAAAGAGGGCCCTAGCATAATTGAGAAATTAATGACTTCAATGGATTGACCAATTGAGTTTGAGTATCCGCTACATAATTAAGAAGTTATACCACAATTTGTTTTTATTTTCGAAGGCCATTAATTTCTTTTTTAATACTAATTGGAAATCAAAAGATATTTGTCTATGCTCTTTCTTATCAAAAATATCACTTATGTTCATTTTTAATATTTCTTAAACTTACTCTATCATTCCATTAGCTATCACATCAATAAAATTTAAATTTAATTTAATGTAAAGTACAAATAACCATCACTCTAAAATTATTAAAACATACATATATATTGAAAAACACGTCTTTTAGCATGAAAAATATGAATCGCCAAAATTGTCATTCTTATGCCAACTCGAATCATCATTCCAGAGAAAACTTCGAAATATATTTATATTTTTATATAACCATCTGTAACTACTTTTTTTAACTTTTGAAAATGTTGGAAACTAGAAATAAAATCGAACAGGATCTCAGTAAACAAGAAGAAACTACAATTAGATTGTGGAACATTTGGAAGTAGATTGGCTTCACATCTGCTCTCTTAACCAAATTGTTTCCAGTATTTTGTTAATTATCTAGAATGAATTAACGTTTCAAATCATAATATCAAACTAATTAATTATATTATATTTATTTTCAATATTTTTTACTTTATCATAATAATAGGTTTTGAAAACTTAATATGCATAAGAATTGTGTATAACTGATTGGTTGTCAATATTAAAAATCAATTACAAAAACTATAACAATTTGTCATGATTAATATATAATAATATATGTTCCGTGATAATAAAACTATCCACAATTAACTTGTGATTAGTATATTTGTGTTGTCAGTGATAATTTATGTACTCAACTTTTTTCACTATAAATTTGACAATTCACTCTAAAAAAAATAAGATAAATTAGTGATAACATATTAAAGTGACAAAATATAAACAAATATACTAAACTTTTCAAAATATTTTATATCTATTTCTCCAAAATATAAATAAACATTCATTACATTCTTCAATACCAATTTCACATTTCCCAACCCACTTCCAAAATGTATTTTCCAAAAACATATATCATAAACATCCCCAAACGTAACCAAACATTCTCTTAGATATTATTCAATTTCTAGAAATTAATGGAAAAAAAAGAAGTGATATCATTATATTGGACTTGTAATAGTAAGCTATACACACTTAACTCTCGTGTCCCCACTGCATTAGTGGAAGTAGAAGTTTCCATCGGAGTAATCATGCCATTACACAAATTCTTATTAGAATTTCAAAGAAAAGTAACTGTTAAAAGGCATCAAGAAATGAGATGTAATCGTTGCAATTCAAATCGGGTGCACAAAAGTAAGTGGAATGCTACGTGATTGGTGTCGAGTTTTGCATTTTCACTTTCCATAGAATTAATTCTTCTTGTAGGAAATATAGATTAGTGATTTTAATAGAATCTTTCAAATTGATTGAAAAGAATTCAGATTACTCTTTAGTGAAAGAAAGAAATTAATGCACTAGATATTAATACTTTCGAATATCAAATTAAAAATGATGTACAAAAGAAGTATGATATATAAATTATTGGACTTATGGTCAATGACAAGACAGAGGAGAAATAGGGATAAAAAATAAAATGAGAAAAAATCAAATGAAAAAACAGGAGAAGAAAATAAAATAATGCATGAAAATTGGAAAATATATATCAAAAAAAAAAAAAAAACACTGAAGAAGAGAAGGAAAAAGATAGCAAAAATGTAGAGAAGAGAAAGGGGAAAAAATATAAAAGAACCGGGAATTTCACTTGGTATGTTGCCATTGAAATTGTTGAGGGATAAACGCATGTCTTCAAGGTTTTTGCACTTATATATATTTTTTGAAATTTTCTCAAAAATTTGATTCCTTGAGAGATATATTGTTCTGAGTTTTTGGAATGTAGTTGAATAAATCACTTGAGAGCATACTTCTTACGCTATTATCCCAGAGAGTAATAAATCTCATAGCAGGTAAGTTGAAATTTTCCTATGGTATGGAGCCACTAAGATGATTAGAACTTAAAATTACATTTCGGGGAAGAAGAATTGGCAATCTCACGTGGAACATTTCCGTTGAGAAAATTGTAACTCATATCGTTCCACTGTCGCTTATTATCACTACTTCACACCAAGAATTATTAGCATAGCAACATCTTGCATCAATCAGAAATATTGATATTTCAACCTAAGCCTGTCAATGGGTAGAGTTTCACCCTATTCATATTTATACTTTAAAATATCCATATGATAGGGCCTTATATTTTACCCTACCCTAAAATACCCATACAATGAGACCCTATACCCTACCCTATTCTAAATAATTTAATACCCATTGAGTCTAACTTCTTGAATATAATTTTTTAATGTTTTGAATTTTTTTTTCTATTAACAAATTTTTCTAATATACGATAACAAAAAAATATAATTGAAATTTAATTAGGATAGATTTAATTAATTATATATTTTTAATTTTATTATACTAAATTAATAAAATAAAAAAGATACTATTTTTCCTTTTAAAATCTGAATTGGTGAGTAAGATATCATGTATTAGTCCACTTTCTTATATTGTTGGTTTGATCATATACTAATTAAGCAGTATGTTTTAAAAAAAAATTATTTCTTTTTTTAAACTATTTATAATTTAGATTTGATCCAGTAGTTTCTTCATGTAGATAAAAGATATTACAAGTGTCAAATAGCTCTACTTTCTTTCATAATTTTTTTTTCGCATTTTTCTCTCTAATTATATTTTTTATCTCTTTAATTTTTAATTTTTAATTTTTTTCAAATAATTTTTTAATATAAAAAATTTAAAATCACATTAAACTTTAAAATATATGCCATACTTTATGATAAATAGATTAATCTTTCATCGTTATTTTCTTAGATGCCATGGTGGACTCATATTTTATGAGCATATTTGCATATGCTATTGATTTTAAATGCAATAATTGACTAAAGAAAATTGAGATAAAAAAATGCATGGTGTGAATAAAATAAAATATTTTATATTAAAACGAGGATCTATAAATTATTGAAAAAATGTATTATTGTATAGAAAAGATAAATTTTTTAATTATATTTATATGTATATTAAAAATTTATCATTAGTTTATTTTTAATTTGGTGTATGAATTTTTAGGTTAATGATTAAATTTGAGTATTAGAATAATGGATAATTATTGAGTATGAGTCTATGAGTAATGCATGGGTATAGACCCTATCCATACCCATTGCATTCTTTTTAATGAGTATGGGTGTGGGTAGGACGTGGGTATTGAAAAAATATTTTGGGCGTGGGTAGGATAAAACCCACCCATTGATAGGCCTATTTCAATCTTTTTTTATGTGGAGTAAATAAAGAAAGAGGAAAGTTATCTTGGAATAGATTAAACAACTATTTGATAATAAAAACTGAAGAATTGGTTCAAGTACTAACGTTTATTTTGAACATGAATATATATATTGTTATTAAGCTACCATAACACTGTTTTTCTAGCTCGTAACATAGCAGCCAACCACAGTAATGTTAAAGCACACTTGCGGCAAGCAAGTATAGAAATTTATTTAGACCATTTATTTTCATTACGCATCATATATATAAGAACGGTCTATATATATTCATAAACTGGCACAGTTGCAAGTATACTTAACACTCCTCAAGTAATGAATATTATACTTTGGGAAAAATACAAAATCGGTCCCATAATTATATCTTATTGGGAAATTTTGATTTTGTATTTTCAAGCTATAATTTTGGTATATTAGCTTTTGAATTTTGACAATTTGAGAACAAACTCAGTCCAAAGTCATTTGCAACCACCCCAATCCTACATGGTGCATAACGTGGCATCACGTGTCCTACGTATGCATAGCAACGGGGTGGGTTTTGGGGTGGGTTTGGTGGGTTTAACCCACTA
>JACGDI010005478.1:158144-183806 GCA_014898725.1 Jacaranda copaia | reverse complement strand
TGGGATGGGGCAAGGGTGGTGAGGGGCTGGAGAGCGGTGGGCATGATGTGTGTGTATATATTTATAGCTATATATTAGATATATAGATACATATATATGTGTGTTTAAATTATATTAGGTATATGTATTTATATTTATGTACTACGTATATCTACTCAAATATAAGAGATGCAAGTATATGTATCTTTTATCTTTTTTTTTGCATTTTTATTTTTATTTTTCAAGTTTTATGCATTTTTATTTGTGTTTTTTTTCCCAAATTTTTCTTATTTTGGTTTTTACATGTAAGTTTATTTTATTTACTTTTTTTTTAGTTTTTTAGTTTTATTTTTTTGTTTACAGTGGCAAGTTGAATTGCCACATCAAAAGCCACATAGAAAGGTAAAGACCACATAGTGCCACGTGGTGCTAAATCAACTACCACGTAGGGGCGGGCCGCTCATGAATGTAATTTGGGCCAATTTGTCCTGAAATTACCAAATTTTAAAGATAATGTACCACTTTTGCGGCCCAAAAAGTTAAAGTCAATTTTAGCTAGTAGGGTACAAATACAGGACTAATTTTGCAATTTTGCCTTATTTTTATAAGAAAATATTTATTGCATTTAGCATGTATTTCTATAATAGAATAAGAGATAAAATATAAATTCGAATACAGGATTCAAACTGTTTTACCTTAACAGGATACATATGACCTGGAACAAAATTAGGAAATGGGATATCGTAGAATCTTAAAAATTGACCCTCCTCTCTTACACAAAATTCCCATTCCTCCTTTGCTTATCCACACTACTTCACAGCAAAAATTACTAGCATTGCATAATCGTACATGAATCAGAAACATTAATTTTTCAATCTTTTGACAATGTGAAGTAGATAAAGAAAGTTGAAACTTAGATTACGCAATGATGATAAAAATTAAAGAATTAGATAACACAACTCAAAAGTTAGTTCAAGTACGTACCCTTATCTGTAAACTGAGTACATATATTGCTATTAAGCTACCTTAAGAATATTTTTCTAGCACATCACATAGTAGCCGACCAGAGGAATGCTAAGTGCACCTGCAACCAAATGAGTTTACAAATTTAATTAGACCTTTAATTTTCATCAAGCATCATGTAATAGTCTATATCCATAAATTTGCACGGTCACAAGTGAACCTAGCATTCCTCGAGTCATGAATGTTATGCTTTCCACATGAACTGAACAACATAAGATATAAGAATTGTCATTGATTCAATAAAATGAATCTGATGACTATTGATATTAAGAGGGTGTTTTAATTATAAGCTCCTTAAATCATCATGTTTATAAGATATTAAAAAATGTTCGATAATGTTTTTTAAAAAAAAATGTTTATAAGCTCCCAAAATAAGATATTACGATCCACAAGTTCTTTTATAAAAAAGTAAGAGTTTCCTAACTTATTTTTAACATAAGAAGAAAGTACTCTCCTTATTTTAACCATATTAATTACTTACTAACATCTTATAATTAGCTCTAACTTCTTATTTTATCCAAACACTTCAAGAGATTATTTTTAAAAATAAGACCTAACATCTTATAAGCTTCAAACTGTTATAAAATATTGGAGCTTAAAAATCTTTTAAATAAGTTTAGTCAAACATACTATAAACATTTAGTTTCTTTTATGTTTAGAGCCTAACTTTGAGCTCCTTATCCAATTTGGTGGTTGATATATAAAAGTGAAATGTAGCCTTCTCATACGTAAGTATGGGATGTGAGGAAATCATAAAATCCCTCTTTTAGTCTTTGTTAATTCTAGGCTTCTCTTTTCATGAATTTGTTGAAGAACATATTACCATAGGATGCAGAGCTTATCTTTCAAACTAGGATATTTTATTGTATCCCTAATAAATTTGTAAGTATTAACAAAAACAAGCCAAGAACCAAGCATTTGAGGCCTGATAGCTCTACCAAGTTCTTCAATTGGGCATTGAACATATGAGCTGCTCTATTTAAACTCTGTATACAACCGCCTTCAAGTGTTGGAACCCTGGCCATGACTATTGGACTACAACCATTAAGATTTATTTCCATGATCACAAACTTGCAAGCACCCAAATTGTGCAACCTCTGCATGCTTAACATAAGAAGTCAAGCAATTCATGGTTAGACAAGCAGGGGGTGTTTGCAAGAACTTTTGCTTTTGGAGAAGTAAAAAATCAAATTAAAAGTTGAATGTGTGAAAATAATAGTTAAAATGCCAAAAGGTTGCAGACGTTTATGCCTTTTCAGCTTTTCTTTACTTAACTTCAGAAAATTAAAGGCACAAGTGACACTTCAAACACTTGAAAACACTTAACTTCCACTTTAAAAGGTTGAAAAGTACTTTTTTGAAATTATTGCAAATACTTCGTATTATAAAAGTTACTTCAAAACTGAAACTAGTGCAATAAAAAATATCTAATTACCTTGAGTAGTTGAGAGAATGTGGCGGTCAAATTGGCAATAAAATTCGTGGTTCATTGTGCATTCTTATCTACATTAACATTGATTTTTTTTCACTAGTCCTACAGGTACCTCAAGCAACTACAAAGTTGGCCAGCAACCTCACTTGTTTACTAGCGCTAGGAATTTTTTGTTATGCTTTCTTCTACTTTAGAGTTGTAATTGTTTTGACTTGGTAGAGAACCTCCAATCCCAGTTTTCTATATTTCAGAATTTTTCCCCTAAAAGCTCACTTGAATTAGTCTAGTTGAAGGATAGTTTTTCACATATTGGACTTCATAGGGCAATTTCGATTTGAAATTATTGTTTTAAGTCCTTAAAACTCTAGATTATTATAGCACATACTTTTTACTAATGAAGGCATGGCAAACTATAACACTATCCTCAAACAATTGAAATAATCAAATCTAGACCAAGTGGTAAAATCGATCAGTTGTTGTTTGAGATCTATCCAGATCTAAACACAATCAAATTGCCCAACTTAGAAAGCCCAATTATGGATGGTGTTTTTTCGTCAACTTTCCTTTGCAAACCTAAAAATTAGAAAACTAGAAAACCAATCTTTTGATATCATAAATAGATTAGATATGGCCTATATCATCCACTAATCACACATCATCAAAGTATATTTATAGTATTCATCAACATACTGCAACATGAGATAATGATAAAAGATTCACTTATCATATCCAAATGCATAAAAGTCTGTGTTATGTGCTAAGTACCTTTAAATATGATGTCGAGACATTTTGTGCAAATGATGGAAGGAAAATGCCAATTTTATATGATATTTGGAATAGAATAGAAGCTTAACAACAACATATATTTCTCTACACCCTTAAACTATATATCAGATTCATAGACTAAAAACATACAATACTTCAAACCAAATTCAAGCAGCCTTATTCTTTTTGACAGAAGCGATACAAGAATACTATTGTTATCAATTACTATTACCTCCAATAGTGGAAATTGCATTTATTTGATGCTTTCTAGTCTTTGCTAAAACTCTAGCTGTGATCCTTCAAAGAGCAACCACTGTTTCAATCATGTTAATTCTTTCCTTAGGTGAAAAGGCTAAGCATTCCATTAACAACCGAAAAATAGATGAGATGCATTGCTCCTTTGCATTGAAATGTTGATCTTCTCTTGGTAGTAAACTAGGGGCCACAACTTCCATTACTGCATTTTCTTGTAATGCTTTACTTACCCAGTCTATTAAGCTCATTTCTTCACTAAACATATCATTTGTTAACTTCTTCCTTGTAAACATCTCTAGCAACATTATGCCATAATTGTAAACATCTCCATCCGCATACACTTTCCCTTCTAATCCATACTCTAATTCAAGTAATAGATATTTCATTATTAGAGGATCCAATTTTTGAAAGTGACATAAAATAAACGAAACATAGAAAAGAAACATATTGAAAGAAACTGTTAAACATCACCTAGTGTTATGTAATGAATCGTCCTCAAGGTTTTGGTTTGAATCACAAACTCTCCTTCATCAAATAGCTTAAAAATACCAAAATCATCAACATGAGCAGTCACATCTTCATCAAGCAACATATTGTTTGCCTTTATATCACAATGGACAACTGGGAATATATGGCCATGATAAAGATATTCTAAGGCCAATGCAACTTCTATTTCTATTTTTAGTCTTTCCATCACATTTAGACAACAGTTGTCCACATATAACCATTTCTCCAAGCTCCCATTTAGCATGTATACAAGAATAAGGGCTTTAAATTCTGTGTTACTACAATAATCAATTATTTGAACTAAGTTTCTATGTCAAATGGTGCACAATATTTTGCATTCGGTATTAAAGCTCTTAGCTGCTCCTTCTAACTGCAAGTTAGAGACTTTTACTGTAATATTTAACCCATCTGAAAGTGCCCCTCTAAGCACTGAACGAAAGCTTCCTTTTCCAAGTAGGTTGGTGTCACTAAAGGCATTTGTTCCTCATTAAAGTTCTCTATGGGAAATTCTTCTCCAAGCAATACTTAGTGAAATTTCAGCCAAGGCAACACGTGGTATTTTGCTCTGTGCTCTTCTTCTTATGAGCATAAGTACGATAATCAATAAGATGATGGCTAAAATAACTGGGGGCATAATGTACTTAATAAACAAACAACTTTCTTTGGTCTTGAATTTGTTTGATTTTTAAGGCAAGGGGGAACTTGAAATATTTGTGCTACACCACGAAGCGCATAGTTATGAGTAAATGATTGAGCAATGAAATTAATAAAAGGCCCTGCAATAGGAATCTCTCCTTTCAATCTATTATAAGGTACGTTAAAATTTTGAAGATAGCTGGGGTTCTCCAAAGACGTTGGGATAAATCCTAAAAGGTTATTATTAGATAAATCTAATATCATCAAACCTTTAAGATTTCCCAAGGATTGAGGGATATATCTGTCAAACTTATTATTTCCCAAAGATAAGATTTCTAATTCTTGACAACCATCAATTAAGCTAGGCATATTACCTAAAAATTGGTTGAAAAAGATGTCCATTTGGTTGATTGCCTTCAAACTTGCAATCTCAGATGAAAGTTGACCACTCAAATTGTTTGAGGACAAGTTTAGAATCACAAAGTATCTTAGATTCCAAAGGTTGGGAGGTATGGTGGAATTCAACTTGTTTAAGTTTAAGTAGATGTTTATTAGGGATTTAAGTTGATCAAAGCATTAAGGTATTGGACCTATGAGCAAATTGTGACTCAGGTATAAGTCCCCTAAATTGCTCTTCTAACAAATATCGAGGAGAATATATCCTTGTAGTTAACTGTCATCTAGAGCTGTTCTTTGGAGATGTTTTAATTTCCCAAGTGCTGTTAGGATGAACCCTATCAACTCATTTCCAAATAAATGTAAATATAGCAAACTGCTCAAGTTTCCAATCTCAGAAATAATTCCACCCTTTATATTGCATTAAGATGGCATAAACATCTGAAGAGAAGCTAATAAATTCCCAATTGAAGTTGAGAGGATCCCATTCAATGAATTTTCTGATATGTCAAAGATTTACAGATATTGGCTATTAGACAATGAAGAGAAAATGTAAAATCCCTTGCCAACTTATTTCCCCAAATTTTCAAGAATCTATATGAGTCTTAAATTATCAAAGTTGGGGATTGAGCCACTGCATGAATTATCACTTATTCCCAGGCTAGTAAGCATAGAAGCATTGCTGATAGAGTTTGGAATCCCCCCGCTCTTCCCAATTGAAAAGTGAATTAATCCCCATGGTTGAAGGAACACTACCTAAAAAGCCATTGATGGTAAGTGAAAAGAACTTCAATGTCGATATGTTGAAGATGGAACACAGAATAGGGCTAGATAAGGAATTTAATTCCACAATTAACTCCTTGATGTAGGCTAAATTAGCAAGTTCTTTCGATAATTCACCTACAACAATGATTAATATAACAAAGAATTAACTACTTAGTACTTATCTTTATCATGCATATACTGCAAATGATTAAACTTGATCAATGAAACATGAAAGTGTTACATATTGTGAGATCTGATCAATGGAAATTTGCTACACGAATTAAATTAAAATCAAGCATTGGTACTAATTAATCAATTTCTTGATTAAATATTATGTTTAATAGAGCTAAGCATCTTATATTTTTCAAACTCTTGTGGGGCCAAAATTTAAAGAGAATTAATAGATGTTTGAGAGCATGAAAATCAAATTAAGGATATTATATAATGATCTTGTCATCTCACAAAAAAAAAATAATACACAAATTGTCAAAAATATATAACTGTCAAATTATTACATCCAAAATATGGATATTTCAAGGAAGTGAGATTTCCAATTTATTTTTGTATACCACCTGCAAGTTTGTTGTCATAAAGAAAAATTGTTTGAGAACATAGAAATCAAAAGAGTGATTTTTTAAAGGTGTTAAATTAATGTATATACCTATCATGCTGTTTCCATAAAATACTAGATCTTCCAAGTAAATGAGGTTTCCAATTTCCTCAATTTAGCATGCAACCCGTCAGTTTGTGGAGCTTCCTTACAAATTATTTTTTCAAAGTATAGTGTGATACCCCACTCAGGGTAACCCCAAGCTGAGATATCAAAACAATTCAATCCTAAATCAGGACCTAAAATACTCATAATAACCCCAGAACATTCTTTTCAATACCATCATACCATAAGTAGTCAAAATAATCATCTCAATCATTACTTGCAAACGATAGTGATCAAATCAAAGTTTATTCTTCAAGATCATCAAAGTATATATGTACAATCCCAAAGTACTCATAGTAACTCTGACATATCACAACATCTCACGTCCATATGCAACATTCTTAAAACCCATAAGTGCATTAACACATCTAAACTATTACAAAAATGGAGCTTCTCTTCCTATCAGGTCAAAACTTTCATGTCTATTCAGTCTTGTCTTCAAAATTTAAGGGAAATAGGAGTAAGTCCAATGAACTTTATGAGGGATATACGGTTAAGCAATAATAAGAATCTATCAAAGAAAGAAAACATCTTAATAGATTTAAAATCAACAAGCAGTACAAGTATAATTACGATTCAAGTAAGAATGATAATAACAATAGGAAGCTCTCTTGCCTTATTGCTCCAAGAGGAATTACAAACAAGCAAGAATTAGTATAATGAGCAATCCCTTACAGTGTATGCATTTCAACAGAACAAGTAAGACATGCATATCGATTCACCTTATACCATTCAAACAAGTACTTTCAAGCGTAACAGCTTGACATAAATTGGTGTGCCCATGCAAACTGTATAGCGCACTGCAATGCCCAGGGGGAAATCCCCAACACACCACCGATACCCAAGGGAAAATTTCTAACGTATCATGGACACCCGGGTGGACTACAAAGCATGTCCCAGTATCCCAGCATTCCACATAGGATTGGCACTCAGCCCAAGTACTATCTCCAAGCAAGTACGACAAGTACAATGAGTACAACAAGTGTGTTAAGCATGAATCAAGCAATTGAATATGCCAACAAGGCAACTAATAACAGAACAATACAAGAACTGAACATAACAAGTACTAATAAAATAGATAGGAGTTCTAGGCACCAGAACAAATAAGAATGGCTCAATAGAGTGATACAGGTACTAACCCACACAGAGGTATACAATCAAATGATTGAGTATAATCAAGTGCACAATCAAGTACAAATCTCAAACAAACAAGCAAGTACAATCAAGCAAGTTATGAATAGGTATAATCAAGCACATTAACCCTCACAGGGGTTAAGCCACAAGAACAAATAGATGTAACAAGGCTAACTGGCAAACCACCAAAAAGGTTTTCAACAAGTAATGAATAAGCTTATACAAAGTAATAACCCAAAGTGGGAGGCCCTCACCTTAGTAATCCCAATGATGCAATCAAAAGTCACAGTTTACTGATCCTCAATTCCTAACTCCTCGTCACTTAAACAAGAGAGCATATTTATAGTCAAAATTCATGTTCGACTCTTTAATAAATCACCATCATGCTTATTATTAATCTAAAATTACTAATTATACCCATCAACATGATAGTTTAAAACTTAAATGGTACTACCATCTTGCAAAAGGCTAATAACATTAATTTACCCAAGCACGGCTCGAATTCCACATCTATTTCACTTAACAGGATATACTAGTCCTTGTTTGTACAATTTTTCATCATTTGACCTAATATCTTAAAATTGCATAATTTCATAATTAATCACATTCTTATATACTAAATCATGGTCATAACATAATCCTAACCACACACATGGTTAATTCCTAGTCAATTCCCAATCACATACCATTCAACTTATAATATAATCCTGAATGTCATATTTAAAGTCCAATTTTGGTATCATGCTTAAATCCGAGTCCATAATTCACATTCCTTATTCTTGCGTGAGGCTCAACAACACATGCATGTATATATAAGCATCTCATCTCATCCCCAAAATTCTATTTCAGCAGGCACAATGCTAATTAAGGAAAGCTACAACATGCATAGCATATATATAGCAAGGTATAACTAAGCTCAAATCCAAATTTGCCACCGGAATTCCAAAACTACAAATCAATAGCACAGGTACAATCATCGAGTCAAGATGAGAAAATTATCTCTTTGCTACCACCAAAAAGTTCAACACCACCACTTAGAGACTTCTTTTGCCGAGAGCTTTCCAACGGTACCCTTGCTTCCAATAATAACCACCTGAAAACCCTCCGAGAACTGCCCTAAAGTTTTCATGGTTTACAAGCTCCGCTGCCAATTTTTGTGCTCTCCACCGCATTTCACCACCATACAATGCTTCCACAGTGTTCCCCTCATCGAGTACTACCTAGACCACCCTTTAGAACTGTCATTAGTCACCAGAAAACTTGAAACTCAATTGCTTCACTATGAAGCTCCCTCGATCTCCTCTCCACTTGTGGTTGTCAACTGTGCATGTGGATGTCGATGGAGTGCTAAAGTTGAGGGGAGCTCAACTATGGTGTTGTTTCATAAAAATAACAGCCATCGTCGATGGTTGCTAAAAATGGTTGGTCGCAGTGAAGAAGAGGAAGAAAGGAGAAGACAAGAAAGAGAGATGGAGAAGAAAGGAAATGAAACCGGCTGCCTGTTTTTAAGGTCCAAATTTTTATTTTTGCAATTTAGTCCTCAAGAAATTTAAGTCATGCAATTGAGTCCATAAATTTAGGGACAAAATACAGTTGAACCCTAGTTGACTTAAGTTTTCCATGCAAGCCCCAAACTTCTCCAAAAATTGCAATTCTACCTCAATATTTTCAAATAAATGAAATCAAGTTTGTTAAAATTATAATTTTGACCACAATTTTTAAGATAATTAATAAATAAAATTCATAAAATTTCAATTAATAGTAATATACATATAATTGCAATCATGAAAATTTCTAGGGGTGTTACATATAGAGTTATTGAATTTGAATGAAATATGAGATTTTCTAAAATTTTAATTCCTTTGTTTTATCTAATATTATGTAATCGTTTTGTTTTATTTAATATTTATAATCAATTTGTATTACATCAAGTGTTCATTTATTTTGGTAAAATCAAACAAAGCAAAATTTAAACATTTGTTCCTTTTCAAATTAATCAAATATCTTATTTATCCTTTCTAATTTGTTTGACCATTTAGTATTTTAATAGATAATTTTGTTTAACCTCTCTCATTTTTTGTAATAATGTTTTTCTATTTATATTTTAGTACCCCATCCCATTAATCAACTAAAGCATAGCAATCCTAAAATTTTAGATAATATCTTTTTTCATATTCTAACTAAATGATACCTACAAAGATAAGTAAATCATGCGATTTAATAATAAATTTTGCAATTAAATTTATTAATAGTGAAACTATGTCTTCATTTATTATTTATATCAAATTATTTTAATTTTATGATTAAATCATATGCGCAATTCGAATATAGAAACATAATCAATTAGTAGGCAAAATATAAACTATTCATTTCAGTCAATCATGTAAATATTTATAAATACTTATGTAATATGTAATATGTGTGTGTGTAGAATAATCAGATCATGTCTGGTACCCATGCATTATATAACACAGGCGTATTAGTTAACCATTCATAGTAATGTCATTGCAAACCTGCAAATATATGTAAATATAACAAAAATAATTACATTCCTATAATATTATGTATTCAAGTGAACTATTAAGAATAATTACATGTATATGCACACGTATGTAAATACATACCTATTTGTATAGACACATACACTCCTCCCCCAACCCGACAGCCATGGCCTAAGCTGCCTGGCCAGGTGGCCGCATCTGCCATGACCGTGCTGGCTAGGCAGCTGGCTGCTGGCCATGGTCAGCAGGCTATGGCTGGCTTTGTGGAGGTAGAGAGAGTGAGGGCTAGGGGATGTGGCTAGATCGGGTAGTAAGGCCTGGGAAGAAGAAGAAGACGACGACCTTTTTCATTTATTTTAATTAATACATAAATTAGTTAAATTGTTTTAAATATATTTGTTATTTTAACATTTTAAGTATGTATTTTAAAATTATTAAAATTATATTGTTTAAAATAATGATTTTATGTTTTTAATTTTTTACTAAATAAATTTAATTCGATAAATAAAACTAAACAAAGGGCAAATTTGGGTAAACAAAGTAAAAAAAACGCTAAATTCATGTTTTGAAACCAGACGAAGTCAATAGAAATTGTTTGAGAAGAAAAGAAAAATTGTTTTAAGACAAACATTATTGATTTAATGAAATAAATATCAAACCTAACCAAGTGATTACATAATAGATAAAACAAAGTGATTAGACCATCTATTTTCATTTTCAAACCTCATTTTCACATTTTTTACTATTTAAAAATTGAAACATATCACTTTTTATATATTTTCATCCAATATTATTTTCATTTTCATTCTCAAAACACATTCCCAATATGACCTATATATTTTTTCTCAATAATTTATATATGTTCTCTCTCTATTTTAATATTACTCTCTCTCTACCTACAACCTACTAAAACTAACATAATCATTACTTTTCCAACAACTTATTCAAGTACAAACTCATTTTCAACCCACTTTTATTATCTATCTTTTCAAATTTTAAAAATGTTGGAGATGAAAAATGAGAATGAAAATGAAACCAAATAGAGCCACATTGATACCCCATGAAAGATGAAAAATGTGACGCCCCCTATCGGGATGACCCCTAGTTGAGGCACCATTCAATTCAGTCTTAATTCCAAATCCATAATAAACAATAAGCCCTCAAAATATTTCAAACTCGTCAGAAAAAGCAATGGATTTTAAAATTAACCGGCCTCAACAAAAGTATCAGAGGTAACAACACACTTCAACTTAATCAACTTTTACAAAATACTATGACATACATATAATTTCCAAGTACATACCATCAATATTTCCAAAATGTTTAACATAATATATATAGATACCCTGCAGATGATAAATTCAGACCTAACATATCACAACATCTCTTGGGTTTACAAAACGTGCCTAAGTATGCCCATAAGCAATACACACGAGTATTCTAGTACAAAATCATATTTGCCGACCCAACTGGAAGTCCAAGCTTATCATTCAATCTTGTTTGAGAAAAATTAAGATAAAATGCATGATAAGTCCAAAAGACTTAGCGAGGAATATTTATAATAAGGAACAATAAGGATCTGTTGTGGACAAATCAATCCAACAAATCATCACTCAATATTCAATACAGAAACATATCAAGAACAAATAGAACAAACAATAGCAAGACCAATAGATAGACAATAACAATTCTAAAGAACCAATCATATTAAATTTAGGATTTCTAGTAGGTACTAGCTCAAGGTTGTACTAGTTGGCTCGAACGGCCCAGGATCATCTCAACCAATTCTGCTTGGGAGGTATAGAGCATCTTAATTGATCACAGTCGGGAGGAAATACAAACAGCTCGTTCGACTTGGACAATTGCCCAATCTAGACCAAGAAACTTAACTACCCTTGATGCTCCATGAGCAGGGTACAAATAATCAGAATATGAATCAGAGCAGAACGGACTTATCAAATTCACCTTATCATAAGTTTCGGGCTTACCACTTATCCCATGCACACGGCAAGGATTAACATCTTGTTGCTTAATCTAAGAGTTTTGGGCCTACCGCTTATCCTATGCACACTGCAAGGATTAACATCCCTTCACTTAATATAAGAGTTCCAAGCTTACTACTTATTTCATGCACACAACAAGGATTAACGTCTCGTTACTCCCAAATAACAATCACAAACAGTAACAGATAGCAAAACTATTGGATAACAAGCAACCAGATAACAAATAGATAAGAACAAGTGTAAGATAAATAACAATCAAAAGTTCTGGGCACCAAAACAGATAGGAATCAAAATCAAACTCAACAGATAACCCTCACAGGAGTGAACAAATCAAATAACAAATAATAGATAACAGATTAAATTTTAAACAATCAGAATATGTACGAAAATAGAAAACCCACACAAAGGCTTATCATAAGAACAAATAGAAATATTCGAGGCCAAAGTGGCAGAACCTCACTGGGGTTTCTAATAAATATGAGTAAGCTTATACAAGCAAATAACCTAGAGTGGGAGAAACCTCACCTCTTGCAGTCCCAAACAGCAACAGCTAATAATCAATCTACTACTCGTCGATGCCTAGCTCGTCGTCACCTAATCAAGAAAATATGCCACAAATCAAACTTCTCTAGATTCAACATTCACGCATAAATCCCTAGTCAATTTCCCATGCCAACACCATTTAACTTATAATGATTTCCAATATCAAAATTTATTTTTAATTTATTATTAACCAACATACGAGTCCAAAATCATATTTCCCATTACCCTATTTCTCACATAGGAAAATAATCATCAAATATCTACATCAACTCAAAAGCTCGATCCAGATAAAACTAACAACTACAAGCATGCATGCACATATATATAACATGCAATAATCAAACAAAAATCCAATCTCACTAACAAAGGCTCGAAATCATAAACCAAAAGCACAAGGATGATCACCACGTCGAGACGAGGAGACTATCTCTCCACCACCACCGGATCACCACTGCCAGCCGCCGGCCGCCACTATTGGAAAATAAAACTTCACCACCAAATTGTTCCTCTCATCGCGAGGATCCTAACGCCACCTTCTGTTTCCAATTCCAAATAGTCTAGACACCAAACAGGCCAAATATTGCCACTTTCTCCTTTCTCCGATGAGCTTCGATCACCGCCTTGCTGTTGTTAGAATTGCCATGCAATAACACCATTGCGTTCCTCTCGTAAAGAGCTTCCTAACCCTAGCCTCTAAATGGAGAATGGTCACGGGAAAAAGAGAAACCCGGCAACCACCATGATATGCTCTTCTCGGTTCTCCTTCGTCTACCACTGCTCTGCCACCCGGTTGGTGATTTTGAAGTATGGAGGGTGTTGATTGTGGAGAGGGGAAGAGTTTGGTGGTTTGGAGTGGTGAAAAAAAACCGCCGGAGATGATGGCCGGAGATAGTGGTGCTCTCAGTGAAGAAGGAAGAAAAAGAGAGGAAAAGGGAGAAGAAAAGGAAAGAAGAAAAAAAAAGGAAGGAAAAATGAAAAAGAAAGGCCTGCTTGATTTCTGAAAATCTAATGTTTGATTTTTCTTTTTTTTTTAATAAAATTTTTAAATTATGAAATTTTATCCCAAATTTTTAAAAAATTGCAATTAGCCCCAATTTATTCAAAAGTCAACACAATTGAGTCTACAAAAATTATAATTTGGCCCACAAAACTTTTAAAATAATTAAAAAAATGAAATTCATAAAATTTTCAAATAATGATAAAATTGTATATTATAAATAAAATAAATAAAATTTTAGGTGTGTTACAAAAAATTATGAGATCAATCACAATTTTCTACTTGAATTAATAAATTAATATTTAACATAATTAGTATTGTTTGATCAATTTCTTATTAGAGATTATAGTGGAGCTAGGCAAGCATCTTATATTATTCAAGCTAGCTAGATATCTCAAATTTTGGAATATATTTATTTCTTAATGAGTGTACATTTTACATTTAGATAAATTTTTTTCTGAATAAAGTGACTTGGAAATAAGTTACCTTAAGAAAGTAAAATCTTCACAAAAATATTAAGTCAAGCGAATAAGAGTTTAGAAAGTAAGAAAGATTTTGGTATTCTTAGACTACACTACAATTAACACTCATTTTTAGTTATTTTTCAAATATATGTTAACTTGTTATGATGTAACGTATAATCAGAGTATTTTTTTTTTTTTGAGTAGTTATTTAGCTTAATGGCATAAGTCTCACACACAAAGTGTGAGGTTAAGAGTTCGAACCTAACGAACCTTTGATGTGCATATGCATAAATTACAAAAAAGGTATAAAGTAATTTTTATTACAATGATTCTTTGCATAAATTCATAATGATATTTTTAGAGGATGATCAAAAGTGTAAACGTAGTTTTTTTTCCTCACATTTTGCGTTTGTCTTGTTATTAAAGGGTGGTGTTGTAATTCTATTAGATAGCGATCGCAAGCCTCAGTTGCATAGGCCTATGACTCTAGTGGAGGCAATGCCAGCCAGAACAATTTCGATTGCACCAATCCTAGTCTTAGATGGAGGGTGGGCTCAAGGCCGTAGGGGGTACTCAAATCAAATTGGGAACGATCCTCCCTTGAAAAAAAAAAGAATTCTATTAGATAGTGAACAAAAATCATTAAGTAACTAGTAAATATTTTATAATTAAGTATAACACAAAATATGTTCGGTATGCTTCTTTATTTACTTGGGCATGGAGTTAATTAAGTAGAGCCCGTTCATAAATATTTGCATAATTAGAAAATTAATTTAAAATTATACAGTACTTGGTTACACTAAGTTAAAAGATATCATGTAATAAGATGTATATAAACTATAAAATAATTATCTGCGTATATGTAAATCAAAGAGTTATTTTTCGAGGTATTAAATTTACCTATGAATTTGTTCATTTGAAGGTCTAGATAGTTTAGATAAGTGAGGTTTCCCATTTGCTTTGGTATGATACCTGTAGGTTTTGTAACATCAATAATTATTTGAGAATATGGAAAATGTGTATAAGAGTAGTATTTGCAAAATGAAACTTTCCTATATACATATGAGGATTTTAGTAGATAACAGCTTAATTTGTTGATTGCCATGTTAAATGAGGTAATTTTCAAACAATACTATTACAAAACTATAATGGGAAGAAGTTAGAACATGTATATCATATATGTGAACTCATTCATCTCTAGAGAAAAAATTCTAAGCATATTCAGACTCCAAATTTCACTTGGTGTGTTGTCGTTAAAATGATTTCTTGTTAAGTGAAGATCCTCAAGTTCCCTACACTTGTATATATTTTGTGGGATTTTCCCATAAAGTTGATTTGATAAGAGAGAGTGATTTAAGCTTTGGCATATTATTGTTGCATATAGAATCTAGGAGTTTACCTATTAGATTATTAACTCTAAGATTAATTGTTCTCACAAAAGACACACTGAAGATACCATGTGGTATGACGCTTGTTACTTTATTATGCTCTAAATTTATGCTTTTTGAGAAAGACAAATTGTCTAGCTCTTGCGGAATATTCCTACCAAGAAAATTGTGCCCCATATCTAAAGTTTGTAACTTTGAAGTATTAGATAAAGAGGGAGGGGTGGTGCCTGAGAAAGAGTTATTATTCAAATGTATATGTTGAAGTTTTGGAAAAGCTCCAAGCCATGACGGCATTTCTCTTAAGGAGTTAAGCCCCATGTAAATCTCTCTCAAACAATGTAATTTAGATAGCTCATTTGGTAAATAGCCTCTGAAATCGTTGAAGCTAATATCTAAAGATTGAAAAAATGATAAATCTCCAAGATATTGTTCAATAGTTCCTCCAAAGTTGAAATAAGAAAATTCTAGAGCTACGACTATGTTGTTTGGTACCATAAGAGACACCAGACCAGTAACAAATGGATGTGTTACTAGATCAATTTTTGGCAAAAATACCATGAGGGTTTGAAGTGATGAAATTTTTGAAAGCAAATAATGCATGTTGATCTATGGTAGAATTGAAACTTATTTTGGTTAAGCAAAGTATAACGTTGTGTAACACCCCGAAATTTTATGATTTATAGAATTTAAATTTTATTATTTTTAATTTAGTGAGATTTAATTATTCCTTATATTATTATTATTTTATTTAAAATTTTGGGGCCAAATTATAATTTTTGAAAAGCTTAATTGAACAACAATATATAATTTAGGGGCCTGCATGAAACCCCTCAGGTCAACTAGGGTCAAGACATTATTTTCTTTAACTAAAAGACTCAATTGAACTATTTACTAAATTAAAGGTTAAATGTCAATTCTTACAAATTGAATTTTATTTTTAAAAAAAGAAAGAAAATTTGCATGAAGTGAAGATGTATCTTCATTTCACCATTTCATTCACCACCTCACCATTTCTTCATCTTCAACAGCTTCACCATTTCATTCACCAACATCGGCAACCACTCCTAGTGATTTTCTCCACCACCCAAAAACACCAACTACCTTTCCCACCCTCAACAACACCACCAAGCTCGACTGAAAAGCTTTCCAGTGAACCATCGAAAGAGTGGCCAAGAGTAACTTATAGTGAGTGATGGGTTTATATTTTTTTAGCGACCAACAACAGTTTTGAAGCTATGGTTTGGTAAAGTTGAGTGAAGGGAACACGGTGGTGATCTTACATGAGTGATCGAAATAGTGACAGTGGCGAAAACAGCCATTATAGGCGCGATGGTGAGAAGTAAAAATTGAAACTTTTGGGCCATGGTTGAGGACCTTCCTGACCTCAAATCTGAAAACTAAATGCACCGTTGGACTTATAAGGAAGAAAGGAAGCAAATGATGGTGGTCTTACCCTTTTTCGGCGTTGACCAGCGGCCGACGATGGCAGTGCAGCGACGGTCATGGGTCAAAAATTCCTGCTCGTTGTGGTGGTCATGATAGTTCGATTGACTTATGTTTTTGAGATCCAATTGTGTAATTTTAGATAAAACTTTAATTAATTGATTCCTAATTTAATTTCAGTAAATTGTTAGGCTAACCTATAATGTAAATAATAGTTAATTGAACCAAAATTTTGATTTGGGACCAAGAATTGAGACATACATGGATGAGATACAGATTAATGAACTTGGGGTTTATATTCTTATTTGGTTGAGTTTGATCAAATGGGAATAATTGATGAAGAAATACCTTAGATTTATGATTTGGGGTAATTGGCATTAATTTTGATTTGGGACTAATTGATATTAAGTTGAGATTCAATATAAGATTTATTATGCCAATAGGCAATTTATAGTATCGAATACTTGAATCGCTCAAAACCTTAAAGCTAGCGTAAATGGATAAATCTAAGTAATTTTAAACTACTAAATGATATTATTATAATTATTACGGAATATTAGAGTTGGATAAGATTTTGATTATAAGGATATTTTGATCAGGTGACGAAGGTGTAGACCCAATGGAGTAGTAGACCGCAAGTTGTACTTAACAGCACTGAGGTCACAAGGGATGAGGGTCTACCACTCTAGTATTTGACTTTATTATAGCTTGTTCATTAATTGTTGAACCCTATGAGGGTTTCTCCCGCTTTGGGTTACTGCTTTTCATAAGCTTACTCGTTGTCTGTTGAAAAAAAATCTTGTTAGGGATTATGCTAATCTGGCACCTCTTGCACTTATCGTTTCATTAATAAACCCTTATGAGAGTTGGTATTAACTTGATTATTGTACTTTGTTAGTTATTATTTCCCCTATGAAGGATCTACCGATTGGTTCTTGCTTGTATGCTTTATTCCATGACATCGTTGAATCTATTAGGTTATGCTAATTTGATATTTGTTCAACTATTATTATCATTATTCCTAAATAGACCCTGTGAGGTTATTCTGATTTGAAACTACTTGATATTTTACCATCTTTTAACGAACATAACTGTTTTAAATCGAACCCTATGAGGTTCTTATGATTAGAAATTACTTGATATTTTATTATCTTTTATTAGAAAGGATTGTTTTAAATTCAACTCTGTGAGGTTCTCTTGATTAGAAATTACTTAATGTTTTACCGTTTTTATTGGAAAATGATTGTTTTAAATTGAACTCAATGAAGTTCTCCAAGTTCGTAGATCTTATTTGATATTGAACTATTGTCTAGTGGCATTATATTCTACTAACCCATGGAAGTCATAGGCGAATACTAACCCATGGGAAGTCATGGGCGGATTACTAACCTATGGGAAGTCATGGGCGGATACTAACCCATGGGAAGAAATGGGCGGATTACTAACCCATGGGATGTCATGGGCAGATATCACTCCGAGGGATGCTAGAGGGGGAATTATGCCTAGGGACTAGGTCCAAAAAATAGTTGTGCAGAACAAACCGATGGACGTAAGCCTTTCTAGCTAGTACCCATCTATAATCCTAGCTTACAAGTAGCTAGAAACAACAAACTGTGTGTGTAGGGATTTGGCATGCAGTCGACCATGTCATAAATAAGTTATTACCCGCCAGGCTGAGAGCTTGATCAAAATGGAATGACAAACAACTTACCAAAAATTGATTTCATGCTAACTATGTATACATTGTTGATTTCACTGAACTTATTATTATCAAGCTGTTTATTGAAAATCTTACTTCATACACCTTTCTTTAAAAATTATATTGTTCATTTCCCTCACTAAGCCCTTAAGACTCACCCTCCTTGTTATTCCTATTTTTCTCAGACAAGGTTGAGTGAAAGATATGGATTCCTGGCTCGAGCTGGAGGGAAACATGTTTTGTATTAAACTGAGTGATACCTGTGTTTATGGGTTCCTTAGGATATTATGTTATAAGTTAGAGATAATTTGATATGTTAGAACTAATCTAATACGGTATTGTAACATGTTAAGTTTGGATTAAAAATTGACAGTATGTACATATTTTGATGAATGAAGTGGGATCCCTGATATTATGTACATAGTACTCTTGTTGTGGTTACTTAAGTTGACAACTATTGTCATCTTTGATCATTTTTGAAAAGATTTTCTAATGGGCCTATTAACTGTAATGACTTTTATTGATCTTTTGGGGATGATACGAATTATTTTACTTTAAGTTGAATTGTACTTTAGGACTGAACTAAGTGACACCTCAACTTGGATGTTGTCCCAAAAGAGAGTGTCACATGCTATTTAATAATAACAATAGAGCAAGAGCAAAGAAAAAACAAGAATTTCCTATTCTATAGGTATTTTTGTTATCGAATGTGTTTAATTACTAAGAGAAGGGTACATTAATGCGTGTTCTGCTAGATATATATAACATTAGAATATAGAAAATTACATTAAGGAGAGTCTTTTTTAAATTAATTTAATATATCTAATATATAAAGTAAAATGATGTTCAAACCTATTTTAAGTATTTTTATTATGTGGCAATAATGTGAACAAGTTATATCTATTCCTTTTTGCCACATCAAACATTTTCATATATAATATATGTAACTCCTTATTATATGTATTTGAATATTTTCATATTTCTCTTCTCTTCTCTTCATGTCAACATATTTCCATATATAATGTATATATATAAGTTTCTATATTAATTTTTGTAACTCCCAATTTTTATATACTCTTTTTCTAACTTCTTCATTATATATGGAAATATGTTGAATAAAATTTGTATATTCAATATTGATATATTTATAACAAATATACAACTTTTATTTAATAAGTTTTGTTTTCAAATGATCTTTTCAAAATTTATTAATATAACTTTTTATATGTTTAGTATGTACACTTTTATTCCTCCAATTACAATTTCAAAATTGTATATATTAAGAAATTTTAAAATCTTGCCTTTAATCCGTGCTTTAAATATAAATGTTCTATTTGTATAAATAGAACCCATGAAAAACAATTCAATCAATACACAAAAAGAGAATAATCCAAAAAAGACAAAACAAGCATTAAAATCTTACCATTCCAACCAACTTACAACTTCTTATTTCTGAAAAAAATGTAACGCATAAATCACTCACCACTCACCACTCACCACTCATCCCATCAATTGCCGTCAATTGAATAGTTATATGTAGACTGGTGGTTTGTAATTTGATTGAAATCTTGTCATTAATCAGCCATCATTACCTTTAATATCTAAGAATAATTAACATATCATAATTTAGTTCAAAAAAATTTATCTTAATATAATATTTTCTAATTATATTTTATACCATAAATTGATATTTTAATTAAGTTAAATTCCTTAATTTAAGCTCATAATCCCTACAAGTAATACATACTAAAAATTGACAAATATGCAATACACTAAGTTAGTTAAATATTAGTACCAAAAAAATTTTTTGCTTTTGTCTTCACCTTTATAGGATCATTTGCTTGGTGAGGTTCTTTTTTTTTGGAAAATTTTTTTTTTTTGCATATTTTTTGTAATTTTTTATATGATTTACTAATATTAATATTTTTTATGCTTATGATCTAGGTTATTTTATGAAAGAAATTAGAAGTCTCTTTTTTGTGGTAAATTAAAATTATATATATATTTTTTTTTTTTTGCTTTTGGCCAATTTCTTTTTAACTTTTTCCATATTATGACTTTCCTTCAACCCATAATTTATTTATTTTTTATAGTGAATTAAACTTTTTACATAAAATACGAATTATTTTTTTTACATATTTGTAATTATCTTCACTAATCTTTTTAAATTTACTTATAGCAGAAAGGAATTCAAATATTTCATATTTGTTTATACATTAGTTAAAAACAAATCGATCACTAATTAGTTAAAAACAAATCGATCACTAATCTTTTTTTACACATTTCAAATTAATTATAATTTTTACATAAAATTATCTTCGCTAATCTTTTTACATCATTTGTTTTTATATAAAATTTTACCCTTTCAAAATTATAAGTAATTATTTGTAATTATTTGTTTTTCGTTTAACCCATAATGTAACTATGAAATTTGAAAAGTAATTTTCATGTATTTTAATAATAATTATAGTGAATAATTGTTGAGAGGACCTATAAAATTTATTTTCTTTCTTACAATCGTTTTGTTTGATTTTATTCTTTTAAAAAGAATTTGTTTGTTTTCGATTATTGAAGTAAAAGTGTGGGAGATTGTCCTACCTCATATATGGAAAAAATTATTTGAGGAATAAACAGGCATTAGATATTTATTTTGCTTCATGTTTATTGTTATGCTGATTTTTTGTTTTGTAATTTACATATAGTTTTCTAATTTTATAAATTTTTATATTTATGACACAAGTTAATTTATAAAAAAAAAAATTAGAGTTTCAATTGTGGGGTAAGTTATTTTATTTCTACTAAGTACATATTTTTTTGTCATTGGTTGATTTTGTTACCCCTTTTTGTGTTATGAATTTACTTTAATATGTGGTTTGTGTATTTTTACTATTTTGTTGATTCGATATTTTGGTGGAAACTTATAAATTATCTTTTTATGATTAGATTAGATATTATCAAAGTTATTTACTTTAAGCTGTTTACCTTCACTATCTATCTATGTAGGGAGATTACATTAGGTATTTTCGTTCTTTATTTTTTTCAACTGATAATGGAAGACATTATCTTTTTAATACTCCATCAAGTTCGTTCCTCCTATTTTTTTTCTTGGGCCCTTAAAGTGAATAAAATAATATATAATTTTTTTTATTTTGCTTAAAATGTCTTATCAAATTCTTTTAGAAAAAAAGATTTATAATTTCAAATTTCAAAAATAATGAAAAATATACTATGTCTTTTTCAATTTTTATTTAATATGAATATGTACTTTTTATTTATCTTAATACTACAATAATAACTTAGAGGCGTACATACATACACAACTATATAAGTTTGATGTAACAAAGAGTAATGAAATAAGATATCTACAAACAGGTATATATATCCTTAAGATCAGATACATATATATAAAGATATATATTAATGCAGTATTAATAAAAGTAGAAATAATGTGAACAAAATAATACATTATAGTTTATCATTATTTTACTTAAAATTCATCATCAAATACTTTTTATTTAAAAAAAACTTATAATTTGAATTTTTTATTTTTCCACTCTTTTTCTCATTCATGAGTCATTTAGCTAAATAGATGAAAAGTAGTATATTCTAATGTTAGAAATTTTAAAATATTATTACTCTAATTTTTATAATGGCATCGATTTTATATTCATAAATTTTCTCCAAACAACATGAATTTAAAAATTATTTATTTGTTCCAAAAATTTATAAAGAGATACATATACATTAAGATAATAAAAATTAAAGTAAATAAAATAATAAATTATGATTTATTTTTATTTTGCTTAAAATTTTTTATCAAATCCTTTTTTAGAGGGTATTATTACTTATAAATTCAAATTTCTAAAACAATGAAAAGTATTCTATGTCTTTTTCAGTTTTTATTTAATACGAATTAATAAGTACTTTTTATTTATCTTAAAACTACAATAATAACATAGAGACATATATATAGAAGTTTGATGTAACAAAGACTAATCAAACAAAATTTTCTTACCTAAATCGGCGATTAATGTGATATACTCATGGAAATTATTGTTCTAATATCACTCTTTTTCTAATTCATGAGACATTTAGCTAAATAATTTCTAAGCTAGCCAAACATTTACATTGTGCATGTTAATTAAATGCTTTTATTTTAAGTTCAGTTAATACATATATTTCAATTTTTCTTCAAATTTAATTTTATTCTTTTTCCTTCATATACAATTATATATATAAAGATATGAAAAGGTATGTATATCTTTAAGATCAAGGACACATATAAAGATATATATGTATGCAGTATTAATAATAATAAAAAATAATGTGAAAAAAATAATAAATTATAATTTATCATTATTTTACTTAAAATTTATTATCAAATATTATTTTACTTAAAATTTATTATCAAATACTGTTTTACTTAAAATTTATTATCAAATACTTTTAAAAAAACTTATAATTTTAAATTTTTATTTTTCCCCTTTTTCCTCATTCATGAGGCATTTAGCTGAATAGATGTAACACCCCCTCTTAGGACGGCACCTAAGTTGTGGTGCTACCAATTCAATTTTAATATTCTACTCGTGACACGTAATAGGCCATAAAATTTCTCCTCAAGTCCTCCAAGAAATGTGCAATATTTTAACTTAACACACTCTAAGCAAATATCCAATTACATAACATTTACAATCTCATGCCTTCATGAACATTCATGGCATATCACAACATCTCAAACTAACTTAACATACATGAAGTTACATATATATACAACCAAAAGTCTAGTATTTTACAAAATGTATTCATACTTGAGGACCTCGGTCACCATTTGTACCTATTTGAAGGAAATCAAAATAATGTAGGAAGGTGAGTCCAAATGATATAGTGAGGCAAACATTTGCATATAGGAGGAATTAGAATGAAATGGAATGCAATATCCAAATGTAGAAAAACATTTATGCCAAATTCAGATAACTAAAATACAAGTCACAACATCTGGATATTGGAGATTTGAAAGAGTTTACAGGATCTATGAACTAAATCCAAAAATGGGTATTTCTTGTACAACACTTTGTGAGCTAACTCAATGTCGTCCCATACCGACAAAGAGTCATTTCGCATTTAATACATTTCATAGGAGATTTCAAAACTTATAGGCATGAATAGTTTTAAGAAACCCAGTGAACAAGTTATTTCGTGAAAACTCAAGTTTCAAAATCCAGAATTTTGATTAATTTTATAAAACAGGCTAGACAAGAATATTTTATAAAATCAATGATAATACTGTATTAACGATACAAGAGCAAAACGGCCTACCCACTTATATCGCCTCAACCGTAAGATGGCCTACCCCCTTACATCACCTTGATGAGTGGCCAACTCACCAAACTGCTCCTGCACAAATCAAAAAAATCAATACTTGTTGATCAAGTCTCACCCGAAGACAAGATCACAACCACATGAATCAGTTGGATCGATGCTCGCCGATCAAGCTTTAGGCCACAATCAACCCCTAACTGCCCAAAGTCAAGATTGCAACCCAAGTTAGCCAATAACATTATTTTATCACCAATTTAATGGTTCCAATCTAGAAGAGTTCTAGTACTGAACTCCAGCGATGCTAACAAGAACATACTCAAGAAGGGGCCCCTACTGGACATGCCCTATCAACTAGTGTGGCCCTTTACTCTGCCTAGCACATATTTTATAATACTAATCAAACAAGACATTTCAACAAGTCAATAATACAACAAGGTAAAAGTTTGGAACAATCATTATACACAATATACTAGCTGGCAAGGCCATTTCAGGTTGCAAAATGATTCAACAAGCAATACAAAGTCAGCCGACAAGGCTATAAGGTACAAGGAACAAACTGTGAACGTCATAAATAAAATTTCTAAACACCAGAACAAAAATAAGCAATAACCCTCACAGGGGTTTATGAAACAAGTAACAGATAATAATTAAGAACACAAACAATTCACTGAGTACGATAACCAAGATGCAGTTACAAAATGAAAATGAGTTTAACCCTCACAGGGGTTTATCGCTACAATAGATAAATATAAGAAAGTGCCAGATTGGCTGACCTCACTGAGCATATAAGCAAATACCCAAGAGTTTAGATCATCACCTTAATAGCCTATTAGTCTGTAGAACCCACTTCTTTGTCACCAAATCCAAAAGAATAGGTCCACTATCAATATCGTCATTTAACCCTATTACATATAATCATAATATTAATAATCTAAAATCGACAACTATTTATCTAGTATGGCAGTTTTAGGCTTCAATCAACATGATTATATGGGTTCCACATGTACTATCTACACAAAGTACCTCAACAAATCAAGTATTCTAGAATTAGTCACGATGGTATATATCGGTTCCAAAATAGCATGATATCTTTTTCTTATTTATAAAGTCATGACCATATCATATCATTATCCTAATTAACATAATATAGTCCAATTCCCCACATAATTAATACTAAGCAAATACCATTTAGTCTTACAATACATAATCCTTATTATCATGTTTAAATCCAAATTTGGCATCTAGCCCAACATGTCTGAGTCTATTGTGCTTACATATATACTCCTGCATGTCTCAGTTCTTGGTCACAAATTAAAATTTTGGTTCAATTAACTAGTATTTACATCATAAGTTAGCCTAATGATTTACTCAGAATAAATTAGGAATCAATTAATTGATGTTTTACCCATGATTTGATCAATGAAATCTCAAATTCACGAACCAAGCACATTACTGTGATCATCGCGTTAAGGAGAGGAAACTACTTCCCCGCCGCCGCTGCCGCCACTAGAAAACTTGGTGCCACCACCACAATGTTCCTCTCAAGCTCCTGATTCTAAATATCTACTTAGTTTCAAGTTTTGACACTAGGAAGGCCTTCAAAATCCACCTGAGTCACTGCCACCACCTATTGCCGCTGCTTGTTTCTCTCTAATTTTCATTGTGACTACTACGTCGATCACCCATGCAAGCCCACCA
>JACGDI010005478.1:94463-158044 GCA_014898725.1 Jacaranda copaia | reverse complement strand
AAATAACAAAATTTAAATTATATAAAAACATAAAATTTAGGGGTGTTACAATAGATAAAAAGTAGTATATTTTAATGTGAAAAAATTTAAAATATCATTATTATTTTGACTTTTAGAGTGACATTGATTTTATATTTCACGAATTTTCTTCCAATAGCATGAATTTAAAAATTGTTTAGTGATTGCAAAAATTTATAAAGAGATACATATACATTAAGATAATAAAAATTAAAGCGAATAAAATAATATATAATTTTTTTTATTTTGCATAAAATTTCTTATCAAATTCTTTTTTAGAAAAAAAAGACTTATAATTTCAAATTTCTAGAACAACGAAAGTATACTATGTCTTTTTTAATTTTTATTTAATTCAAATATGTACTTATTATTTATCTTAATGCTACAATGATAACTTAGAGACATACATACATACATACATACACACCTATAGAAGTTTGATGTAACAAAGAGAAATAAAATAAGATTTATATAAAAACATATTTATCTTTAAGATCAGGTACATACATATATAAAGATAATTATAATGTGAATAAAATAATAAATTATAATTTATCATTATTTTACTTAAAATTTATTATCAAATACTGTAACACCCCTAAAATTTTATTGATTTTATTTATAATAATAATATACAATTTTATCATTATTTGAAAATTTTATGAATTTCACATTATTAATTATTTTAAAAAGTTTTGTGGGCTAAATTATAGATTTTGTAGACTTAATTATGTTGACATTTGAATAATTTGGGGTTAATCACAATTTTCTAAAAACCTGGGGTAAAATTTCATAACTTAAAATATTAAGGGACTAAATTAAAAAATAGAAAAAATGAGATTTAAGAAAACTGCGCAGGTTCTCTTCTTCCCCATTTTTTTCCTTTCTTTTTATTTCCTCCATTTCCTCTCTTTTCTTCCTTCTCACTGAAGTACCACCACCTTCAACCAACTTTCCCGACAACCCTCTCAATCCCCTAAAACCATTAATCTACTCCCCACACCCTCATCTCCACTCTCAGCTGGGTTTCTTACTTTTCGGTGAGCATTGATAGCTCTGAGGGGTAGGACAAAAAGAATTCAATGAGAGGAATGCGTTGGAAGCATTACATCACAACTCAGACGATGACGGAGTGGTGATTAGAGCACGGTGGAGGAAAAGATAACTCAGTTGTTTTTGGCCTGTTCCAGCGTCTATGTTGCTCAGATTTTGAAACAGAAGGTAGCATTGGAATCCTCTCATCGAGAGGAACAAATCTATGGCAGCATTGAGTTTTCCAGCAATAATAGATGATGACCAATGACAGAGAGACAGTTTACTCATCTCGACACAGTGATCGTCCTAATGCTATCGGTGATGATGAGCTAGGCACTAAAGAGTAGTAGATTTCAATTTTGATTGTTGTTAATTGATACTACAAGAGATGAGGTTTCCTCCTACTTAAGTTATTGCTTTGTTAAGCTTACTCGGATTTATTGGAAGCCCCTGTGAGGGTCTGCCAATCTGGCACTTCTTTTATTATCTGTGGTTGTAATAAGCCCTTATGTAGGTTTTAGTATTTCTTAACCATACTCTAAATTTTGTTCAAAACCTATCTATTATCTATTATCTGTTATCAAATTTGAATACCCCTGTGAGGGTTATCTCTAATGTTGGTTCTACTTTTCATTTGTTCTGACGCCCAGAACTTCTATCTATTGTCTACTATTCTAATATCAGTCTGTCTCATATCTATATTATATATACTATATCTATTGCCTTATTAGCATATCTACTATCTATTCTGTGTTTATCGAATATGCTGGCTAATTTTTATTCTATTTACTATTTTTGATTACCTTGGTGGCATTTCTGCTATGTTCTATTCTAAACTGTTGATCTGAAATCGATAGTGTGCTAAGGATTTCCCCCTAGGCATCTGTATAAGCGGTTATTGTATTATATGAATGGTGATTATATGGGCCAATGGCTATACTGGGCGATCTATTTGGTTATGCAGGGGCACACTAGGTATTTTCCCTGGGTGTCACCAGCATGCTAGGGATTTCTCTTTGAGTACAAGCAATATTCTAGGAATTTTTTCCTAGGTATCAATGATGCACTATACAGTTCTGTATAGGCATCTGCCAAATACCAAGCCGTTACACTTAGGTAAATTATCTATCTGTCTAATAAGGTGAATCTACAATGCATGTCTTATAGCCTTTTCTTGGAACGCATATGCTTTGGGTTTGAATTGCCTAAATGAGTTGTCTGCCTGTAATTTGTTCTTAGAGCAATAAAGTAGGAGAGTTTCCTATAAGCTTTTTTATACTGTCTAATTTTCAAATTTGTTATATCCATCCTGATATAAATTATGTTTTATCGAGTTGACTTCTTCCTCGATAAACCCTGATGTTACTTTTACTTATCCCTCACTAAGTCTTTAGACTCACCCCCTTATATTTCATAATCTCTCAAATAGGGATGGGCTCTTATGGATGCTAGGTTTGGAATGAAGTGCATAGTTGTTTTGTAATAGAACTAATGCTGAAGTTAAGTATGGAACTAGTGAATATGTCGTTGACCTTAAAGATGTTGTGATGTGTAAATTTTATTTTGAAGGTTATAGTGTAAGATGGCATTGAAGGCATGAATTGTCAGAAGTTGAAATTTAACTAAGTTTCCTGAATCTCTTATGATATATCTATTTTTCGATTTTACTTAGCCTTGTTAAGATGAATCAATGTTAAATTTTTGGACATTTGAAATTTATGGGCCTACTGTTGAATTGTAACTCTGAGAATTAAGTATGAATCAAAGTAGTACCTTAGCATAGGTGTTATCCCAAAGTGGGGTGCTACAAATATGGTATCAGAGCCTAGGTTTAGACGACCTAAGTGTGAATGTGTGATGGAACTCACAGTAACCTCTACTTGGGTGATTTCGAATGTGCACTTAAGGTACTATTAGGATTGTTAAGTTATAACATAACCGATAGAGTACAATAGGATCCTAAAGCATGGATTTAGATTATATTGCTTGATTTTATTGAGATAAAATTCTTAAATTATTGTAGGATGGCCAGCAGATTTGACAAAGGAAAGGTACATGTGAATGACCAAAATGACAAAACTCTAGAGGACGAGAACAACGTGTTGAAAGAAAAAAAAGAAGAACCTTCGAAAGATTTGCAAGACTTTGGAAAAAAAAATTTTATGGGCAAAATGAACATCTTCATCAAGTCCGAGAATAGATACGCACTTTGAAAGACATGCTAGGTGCTCAGGACTACCTAGATGATTAGGTTGTGGGTGACCTCGAGCAGGAGCTCCTTCAAGTTAGTATAGGGAAAACACAAATCCAAGAGCTTCGACCCTTGTGGGCTAACATAGAGGTAATATTTCAAGCTTTGCAATCTGATTATAAAAGATCAATACAGGTTTCTCACCCAGTGGTAGATGAGATGGATTGAGCAATGGACTACTATTGCAAAGCTATCAATGAAGCCAACGGTGCTGGCCCCAAGATAGACGTAGAGCCTAATCCATCAGGCATTCATTGATTCCCACTCTTGATCAAGAATAGTGTTGGCAGCAGTAGGAGCGAGCACCAGAACCTAAGGTAGAACTAGAAGCTGAACCAGAGAAAGAATCAAATGAAGAGTCTGAGGAAAAACCCAAAGAAACCCTAATACATATATCATTCTAAAACCTCCAGTCATGGCACGACTTGAGATAGATGATAAAGAAGATCAGTGGATGACAGATGAGGTAAGCAAGCTATCTGACATTACTGATGAGAAAGATTAGATACAAATCTTGGTGTTGTAGTATCATAGTATGTTAAGAGTACAGTAATTGATGGCTTCAAATTGTCGAACCTTATAACCATGGCTGATAACTTTATAACTGTGACTGATATCATTTTTCCCCCTTTTCCTTTTATCTACAACTAGTCATATCATTAACATAGCCAATTTTACTACCTCTAATTTATATATACGCTTATGTAATCTGCTATTGCTAACTTATATTATAATAATGTATAACTTTTGGGAAAATTATTTTTAATCTTTCTTTCCTATTATGAGTTTTGAAAGTTTACTTAACTTATATTATTTTCTTTATTGGAACCTGAATTGCTACAGGGATGTTGAGAATTGAGATGTTGACTTCAACTTTCAATTACAGGTTGAGATATTCCCAAAATCTTGAGACTATGATGGCATCCCATGGCAAT
The DNA here is from genome assembly GCA_014898725.1 of Jacaranda copaia. Taxonomy (NCBI): domain Eukaryota; kingdom Viridiplantae; phylum Streptophyta; class Magnoliopsida; order Lamiales; family Bignoniaceae; genus Jacaranda; species Jacaranda copaia. The sequence goes on along the minus strand of JACGDI010005478.1, from coordinate 153,805 downwards.
GTCCCTAGACCTGCACCACCCCAATTTGTTCAACAAAAAGACCTCCTAGGTAGTGATTTCAAGACTATTGTGCTCCCAGAAAAAAGGTTCCAACTTATTCTCGGGTTGAGCAGAGAGAGGAGGTATCAAAAATGCCTTCAGTTGGGTAGCCAATGGGACCTACATATCAAAGGGAGCGAGAAGTCAGGCCACCAACTCAACCCTTGGCTAAAGACCGAGCTCTAGAAAGATTCCTTTGTTTTTAGCCCCCTAAGTTCTATGGAGAACCAAACGACTAAAAGACCAAAGAATAAGTTGAAGACCTTGAGGTCATATTCGATACTTTGCATTACCCCCAATGAACAAAAGGTACAGTTTGCCACATTTCTCCTAGCAGAATCTGCTAGAAGTTGGTGGAAAATGATAGATCGTCATTGGGCAACCTCAGGAACCTAGAGAACAAAGGATAATTTTACCAAAGAATTCATGGATAAATATATACCCGTAGTGGTCAAGTAGTCTAAGAAATGTGGGTTCATGAATTTGATTTAAGAAAATCAGACTGTTAGTCAGTATGAGGCAACCTTCAACAGACTTATTCAATATGCGCCCTATGTCCAAAATGATGAAAGTTGACAAATTCAATGATTTACTCAAGGATTACAGCCAGAGTTAAGATGGGGTCTAGCCGTCTTTGATTTGCCAAATTTTAACATAGCAGTCAGTAAGGCACTGCAATTGGAATCAGAGCTATAGGAAATTAAGAAAATTAATGAAAAAGGTAAAAAGGGGAGACCATCTCCTGGTGGACCTAGTGGCACCAATAAGAAATAGTGGAGGCCACAAGCTGAGGGTGTGGCTCAGAGGACTATTTTCATAGATTGGACAGTGACTCAAGATCAAGAAAAGGCATCGGCAGTATGTTGGTTCTGTAGGTTAGCAAGGCATGAGGAAGCAAACTATTGGCAGCAATAGGGTAAACGCTTATGGTGTGGTAGTGGCCAACATCTACTGAAAGTTTACCAAAGAAAGAAAGCCCAGTTTCAATAGAAAAAAAAAAAGCAAAAAATCCAAGCCTATGCCTTTACCCTCACCAGAGAAGACGTACCAAATCCCAATGAGGTATTGAAAGGTATGATTACTATCTCTAAAACTCTTGGTAAAGTATTATATGATCCCAGTGCTTCCTATTCTTTTATATCTATTAAATTCTCTACAAAACTAAACATAAATCCTAAAACCATGGTATACCAAGTAAAAGTGAGAACACCGTTAGGAGTAAGGTTAGTCACTGATGTCATGTATCAGGATTGCCCAATTATGATTGAAGGCCGAGGGTGTACAGCTAATTTAATACAGATGCCCATCTAAGGATATGATGTAATTCTTAGAATGGATTAGCTGTACAACCACCAAGCATAAGTGAATTATTTCACTAAGTGCATTACAATCGGGGGGAAGTAGATATCTTCACATCCTTCCATAGATAAAACTTCTCCAATACCGATCATATCAGCTATAAACATTAGGCAGATTTTGAATAAGGGTGGGCAAGGATTCTTAGCATACCTCATCAACAAACCTTAAGACATGATCAAGATTGAAGAAGTAGAAGTGGTAGTGGAATGCCCTAAGGTATTTCCTGAAGAGTCAAATTCGCTACCCCCTAATAGTGAGATAGAGTTTGTTATTCACACTCTCCCAAAGGCTACGCCATTTTCTAAAACTCTATATCAAATGGTGCCTACCAAACTTAAAGAATTGAAGAGTCAACTACATGAGTTGTTAGAGAATAAGTTATCAAACCCAGCACATCTCCTTGGGGAGCTCCAGCGCTGTTTGTCAAGCAAAAAGATGGCTCTTTGAGAATGTACATCGATTACCAAGAATTGAACAAGGTCACCATCAAGAACAAGCATACACTACCCCATGTGGAAGAGTTATTTAACCTCCTGCAAGGATCAAGAATCTTCTAAAAGTTGGATTTGAAGCAAGGGTATTACCAACTAAATATTAGAGAAGAGGATATCCCAAAAATAGTTTTCAATTCTTGATGTGGCTACTAAGAATTTGTGGTGATGTCATTCGGCCTAACTAATGCCCCAGAAATATTCATGGATTTGATGTTCTAGATATTCAGACCCTATTTAGATCAATTTGTGGTCATCTTCATTGACGATATCTTGGTTTTCTCTAAGTTCGAAGAGGAGCACAGAAAGCACCTACACATAGTTCTGAAGACTCTAAGAGAACATCATATGTATGGAAATTTCAATAAGTGCAAGTTTTGGATAGAGAAAGTAACTTTCATAGGTCATGTAATCACTCAAAATGGGATAAAAGTTGACCCCTCTAAGGTAGAAGTGATTGTCAATTAGAAAAGACCTGAGAATGTTATAGAGATTCAAAGCTTTCTAAGATTGGCTTGTTACTACCAAAGATTTATTCAAGACTTCTCCAAGATAGCCAACCCACTAACCAAGTTAACCTAGAAAGATGACCCACTTTTTTGGACTAAAGAGTGTGAGAAGAGCTTCCAAGAACTGAAGAACTATTTGACTACGACTCCAGTATTAGCCCTTCCACATGGGTTGAAAAATTTTATGGTGTATACAGATGCCTCATATAAGGGGTTAAGATGCGTATTGATGCAGAAAAGGCATGTTATTGCCTACACATCTAGGAAGCTAAAACCTCATGAGAAAAACTACCCCACACATGATTTGGAGTTGGCAGCGGTTATCTTTGCACTATCGAAATAAAGGCACTACCTCTATAAGGCTACATTTGAAGTGTACATAGATCACAAAAACCTCAAGTATCTATATTCACAAAAATATTTGAACATGAGACAGCGAATGTGGATGGAATTCTTTATGACTTTTTCATCAATTATCATCCTGGGAAAGTGAATATAGTAGTAGATGCTCTGAGCTGGAAGGCATGAATGGCTCATCTGCAAAGCACAAAGACATTAGAAAAGTTGAAAGCAAGTGCTATGATAAGACTAAAATAACAAGTCTAAATTGTAGGAGTGAGAGTACAACCTGAACAGTATGAAGAAATCCAACAAGCTCAAGCCAGAGAAAACCAGATGTTGAAATAGAAAGAAATGATTAGAAGCTCTGGAGATTCTGAGTTTGATACGGATAGCCAAGGTATCCTACTCTATTGAAATAGAATCTCTATAAAAAAAAAAAGATGAAAGAAAGGTTATTGGAAAAAGGGCATCGAGTAAAATACACCGTACATCTCGAAGGAACAAAAATGTATCAAGACTTAAAGAAATAATTCTAGTGGAACGGGATGAAGAAAGATGTAGCAGACTTTGTGCAAAAATACTTGACCTGCCAATTGGTGAAGGCGAAATACCAGCAACCGTCAAGTTTGTTGCAACCACTCCTCATCCCAGACTGGAAATAGGAACAAGTGACTATGGACTTTGTGATCGATGTGCCAAAAGCTAGAGGAGTTTGTGATAGGATTTGGGTGGTAGTAGATCGATTGACAAAGGCCTCATATTTTCTACTAGTCAGAACTGACTATAAGGTCAAGAAATTAGCAAAATTATATATTAAGGAACTTGTCAGGTTCCACAAAATCCTAGTGAGTATTGTGTCTAATCAGGACCTAAAATTCACATCGAGACTTTGGAAGGGTTACAGAGACATCTAGGAATAAGATTGCAATTTAGTTTGATAGCTCATCTTTAGACCGAGAGACAGCTGGAAAGAGTTATTCAAATTTTGGAGGATATGCTGCAAGCATGTGTTCTGGACTTTGGTAGGAGTTGGACTCAACATCTATCTCTAATTGAATTTGCCTATAACAATAGATATCAGTCCGTTATCCAAATGGCACCATATAAAACACTGTATGGTCAAAAGTGTCAATCCCCGCTATATTGGGATTTAGCAGAATATAAAGGTACCACTGAAGAGTCTCCAAGAATTATAAAGCCTGAACTAATCCAAGAGACTATAGAAAAGGTACATATTATAAAATAATGGATAAAGGCTGCTCAGGACCAACAAAAAATTTATGCTAATAGATAGAGAAAGGACCTGGAATTTGAGGTTAGCAACTGAATGTTTCTCAGATGTCGCCATAAAAAGGGATTAGAAGAATAGGCAAAATTGGAAAATTAAGTCCAAGATAAGTGGGATCATATGAGATATGCGAAAGAATTGGACCAGCTACTTATCATTTGGTGTTACCCCAGAGACTAGTCGAAATACATGATGTCTTTTATGTATCGTAGCTACGAAAGTACTATCCAGACACATATCATATCAAATCTCATGAGCACATAGAGCTAGAAGACAATCTGACATACAAGGAGCAACCAGTTTGTATCATAGACAGAAAATTTTGAGATCTTAGGAACTAAAAGATTCCTCAAGTGAAGGTGATGAGGCATAATCATAATATTGAAGAAGCAACTTGGGAGCAGGAGGATCTCATGTACCAACAATATCCCGAGCTGTTTCAATATTCAAGTGAGAATCTAGGGACCAAATTCCTTTAGAGAGGGAGGTTTGTAACACCCCTAAAATTTTATTGATTTTATTTATAATAATATTCGATTTTATCATTACTCGAAAATTTTATGAATTTCATATTATTAATTATTTTAAAAAGTTTTGTGGGCTAAATTATAAATTTTGTAGACTTAACTATGTTGACATTTGAATAATTTGGGGTTAATCACAATTTTCTAAAAATCTGGGGTAAAATTTCATAACTTAAAATATTAAGGGATTAAAATAAAACAAATGGAAAAAATGAGATTTAAGAAAATCGGGCAAGTTCTCTTCTTCCCCATTTTTTTTCCTTCCTTTTCTTTCCTCCATTTTCTTTCTTTTCTTCCTTCTCACCGAAGCACCACCACCTCCGACCCACTTTCTCAGTGACCCTCCCAACCCCCTAAACCCATCAATCTACTCCCTACACCATCACCTCCACTCTCAACAACACAAACACCCTTATCCAATGGCAGAGCAGTAGTGGTGAAAAGAGATCAAGAGAACGAGCTATGGTGGCTAGCTAGGTAGAGCAGTAGTGGTGAAAAGAGATTAAGAGAACAAGCTATGGTGGCTAGCTAGGTTTCTCACTTTTTAGTGACCATCGACGGCTCTAAGGTGTGGGACAGAAAGCATTCAATGAGAGGAATGCATTGGAAGCATTGCATGGTGACTCTAACAACAGTGAAGTGGTGATCGAAGCACAATGGAGGAAAAGATAACTCAATTGTTTTTGGCCTATTCTAGCATCTATGTTGCTCAAATTTTGAAACAAAAGGTAGCATTGGAATCCTCTCATCGAGAGGAACAAATCTGTGGTAGCATTAAGTTTTTTGGCAACAGTAGATGACGGCTAACAGCAAAGAGATAGTCTATTTATCTCGACACAGTAATCATCCCTGTGCTATCGGTGATGACAAGTTGGGCACTGATGAGCAGTAGATTTCAATTTTGACTATTAATTGACATTACAAGAGGTGAGGTTTCCTCCCACCTAAGTTATTGCTTTATTAAGCTTACTCGTATTTATTAGAAACCCCTATAAGGGTCTGCCAATCTAGCACTTCTTTAATTATTTGTGGTTGTAATAAGCCCCTGTGTAGATTTTAGTGTTTCTGAACCATACTCTAAATTATGTTTGAAATTTATCTGTAATATGTAATTTGTTATCTGATTTGAATACCCCTGTGAGGGTTATCTTTGATGCCGATTCTATTTTCTATCTATTCTGGAGCCCAAAACTTCTGTCTGTTGTCTCCTATTATGATATCTATCTGTCTCATATCTATATTGTCTGTACAGTATCTATTGCCTTGTCAGCATATCTGCTATCTATTTTGTGTTTATCGGCCATAATGGCTTACTGTGTTCCATTTACTATTTTCTATTGTCTTGGTAGCATTCTGCTCTATTCTATTCTGAACTATTGATCTAAAATCGACAATGTGCTAGGAATTTCCCTCTAAGCATCTATATAAGCTATTATTCTATAATATTTATAGTAATTATGTAGGCCAATGGCCTTATTGGGCGATCTATTTGGTTATGTAGGGGCACGCTGGGAATTTTTCCTCGGGTGTCACCTATACGCAAGGAATTTCTCCTTGGGTGCCAACTGTAAGCTAGGGATTTCCCCCTAGGTACAAGTGATATGCTAGGGATGTTTCCCTAGGTATCAGCAGTGCACTATACAGTTCCATATAGGCATCTGCCATATACCAAGCTGTTACGCTTAGATAAATTATCCATCTATATGGTATAAGGTGAATCTGCAATTTATGTCTTATAACCTTTTCTTGAAATGCATATGCTTTTGGCTTGAATTGCCTAAATGATTTGTGTCTGCATGTAATCTATTCTTAGACCAATAAGGCAAGAGAGTTTCCTATATGCTTTTCTGTACTGTCTATTTTCTGGATTTGTTATATTCAACCTAATATAAATTATGTTTTGTCGAGTTGAGTTCCTCCTCGATAAATCCTACTATTACTTTTACTTATCCCTCACTAAGTTTTTGGACTTACCCCCTTTTATTACATAATCTCTCAGACATGGATGGGCTCTGATAGATGCCAGGTTTGGAACAAAATGCATGGTTGTTTTGTAATAGAACTAATGCCAAAGTTTAAGTATGAAACTTGTGAATGTGTCGTTGACCTTAGAAATGTAGTGATATGTAAATTTTATTTGGAAGGTTATAGTATAAGATGGCATTGATGACATAAACTGTCAGAGGTTGTAATTTAACTAAGTTTCCTAAATCTCTTATGATACATCTATTTTTCGATTTTACTTAGTCTTGTTAAGATGAATCAATGTTAAATTTTGAGACGTTTGAAAGTTATGGACCTACTGTTGAATTGTAACTCTGAAAATTAAATCTGAATCAGAGTAGTGCCTCAACTTAGGTGCTATCCGACGGTGGGGTGCTACAAATACTATTTTACTTAAAATTTATTATTAAATACTTTTTTAAAATAAAAAGCTTATAATTTCAATTTTTTTGTTTTTCCACTCTTTTTCTCATTCATGAGTAATTTAGCTCAATAGATGAAAAGTAGTATATTATAATGTGAGAAAATTTATAATATCATTATTATTTTAATTTTTATAATGGCATCAATTTTATATTTCATAAATATTCTTCCAACAGCATGAATTTAAAAATTATTTATTTATTGCAAAAATTTATAAAGATATACATGTACATTAGGATAATAAAATTAAAGTGAATAAAATAATAAATTATGATTTATTTTTATTTTGCTTAAAATTTCTTATCAAATCTTTTTAGAGGGTATTATTACTCATAATTTCAAATTTCTAAAACAATGAAAAGTATTCTATGTCTTTTTCAGTTTTTATTTAATACGAATTAATATGTACTTTTTATTTATCTTAAAACTACAATAATAACATAGAGACGTACATATAAAAGTTTGATGTAACAAAGAGTAATCAAATAAAATTTTCTTTCCTTAAAAAGGTGTTTACTTTGAGAACCTTTACCTAATCGGCGATTAATGTGATATACTCATGGAAATTATTGTTCTAATATCACTCTTTTTCTAATTCATGAGACATTTAGCTAAATAGTTTCTAAGCTAGCCAAACATTTACATTGTGCATGTTAATTAAATTCTTTTATTTGAAGTTCAATTAATACATATATTTCGTTTTTTCCTTCAAATATTATTTAATTCTTTTTTTTTTCACATTTTATTTTCCACCTCCATAATGTTACAAACATATTCCACTCTTTTTCTGATTCATGAGACAATTAGTTGAATAAATAAAAAGGTTTATTCTAATGTGAGAAAATATATATAAAGAGGTTTGTCTATCTTTAAGATCAGGTACATATATATATAAAGATATATAAGCATGCAGTATTAATAATAACAGAAAATAATGTGAATAAAATAATAAATTATAATTTATCATTGTTTTACTTAAAATTTATTATCAAATACTATTTTACTTAAAATTTATTATCAAATACCATTTTACTTAAAATTTATTATCAAATACTTTTTTTCTCATTCATGAGTTATTGTTCTAGTATCACTTTTGGATTGACAATGAGACCTAGTGACTCTTTTTTTTTATTATTTATTTCACACTTTTTAGTTTGTTTGTTACAAAGAGATCTTATTGATTCGATCTTTCACGTTATTTTTTGTATAAATAATATCTAACTATACTATATGCAGCTTGGGAGACAAAAACATTACATCCATTGAAAATTTGTGACCTTCTGTGTTAGAGTTGATGTTCCAAAATAGAAAGATGGTTGTAAATCATCTGCTGTAAGTAAATCTTATTTTTGGAGGAAGCTAACTCTGGCTTATCAAATAGCATGGTGAGAGATTCTTCCACAAGTGACTTGCAAGATGATGTAAATCATTTCTGGAGGGAGCTAACTCCGGCTTATCGAATAGCATGGTGAGAGATTCTTCCACAAGTGACTTGCAAGATGATAAATCTCTAGCAAAGAAAATTTGTGTTAGGAGGTAATTTATTATTAACAAAATTAGTGTAGATAAATAAATTATTTTTTTAAAAGTTATCTTCACTAATCTTTTTCCGTTCCATTACGTCATTATAGAGAAGATGACAACAATGAAGTTCATGATCAAAATTCTAATATGGAGGAAAACTTTATTTCAAATTTGGATAAGGACTTTGTACAAGCAATTTAGATGTGCAATCATGTGTAATGTTTTTCTTAGAATATATAAACTATTTTGAAGTTCAATAAGATCTTTGTAGAATCAAATAAAATTATGGTCTTTTTACAGCATCTTGCTATTTTTTAAATTGGTGGAGTTATTTCATGATATTACTCTTAGTCTCTTAGTACGAAAATAAATACACAAGTGACTACATTGTGTATTCTGTAGTAGTTGACAATCCCTATCACCAAATTTTTTATATGAGATTCATTTATTATGTTTAGTTTCTTCTATTTAAACTTGGACTGGAATTATATCATTTCGTTTTTGAAGTTTTACTTTTGAAAAGCTTGATTCTAATTCTTATTTTGTCTAGTACTAATATTTAATTAAATATATCATTAGCTACAAGCTCAATCACTATTTGTGTGTGATGGCTGAAGGATGGCCCATTTCAATCTGCATGGATTCAACGACTTTGGGAAAATTAATTTTAAAGGAGTGGATAAACAAATAGGATGAAAGGTAGCATAGGCAATTTCATTGTCATATATGCATAGGTTGTAATTCTTATGGTATGATGTGTTCTTTTTTAGGAAGCATATAAATAACCTTTTAACTGGTGAATGTCAAGAATTGAGTCTAATTGGGATGAAGAAGTTATTAAATCAATTTATAATGTGAGGTATGTATGATAATTGTTGTTAGATAATTGAGTGTTTAGTTTATATTATATAGTTATTATGATCAAACATCCAATTGTAATTTCTTAGGAAAAAAGGTTGATAAACGTCATAAAGCAAAAATAGGCAAGGTATATTCAATTTACTTCACTTAACATATTCCTATTAGAGAAGTAATTGATACATGTAACACCCTTAAAATTTTATTAATTTTATTTTTAATATACAATTTTATTATTAATCAAAAATTTTATGATTTTCATGTTATTAATTATTTTAAAAGTTTTGTGGGTTAAATTATAAATTTTGTAGACTTAATTGTGTATACTTTTGATCAAGTTAGGGTTAATCATAATTTTCTAAATATTTGGGGTAAATTTCATAATTTAAAATTTTATAAAATTTTATAAAAAAAAATGAAATGAAAAATCAGATTTTGAGATCTAGCAAGCCCATTTCTTTCCTCACTTTTTCTTTCTTTTTCCTTCTTTCCTTTTCTTCTCTTTTCTTTCCTCTCTTTTCTTCCTTCTTCACCAAACCTTCACCACCATTTCCGGCCATTTTTTGGCTGCTTTTTCACCACTCCAAACCAACCAAACTCTTCACCTCATCACAACCAGCACCCTCAACACCTCAAAACCACCAACCAGGCAGCGGAGCAACGGTGGGCGGAAGAGAATTGAGAAGTACATGTCACGGTGGTTGCCGGGTTTCTCCTTTTTCGGTGACCAATCTCCATTCTGAGGTTAGGTTTAGGAAGCTCTTGATGAGAGGCATGCAACGGTGTCATTGCATGGAAATTTTGATGACGGAAAGGTGGTGATCGAAGCCCGTCAGAGAAAAACGAAAGTAGCAATTTTTTGCCCATTATGGTGTCTACACTGCTCAGAATTAGAAACAGAAGATGGTGTTGAAATTCTTGCAACGAGAGGAACAATCTAGTGGTAAAGTTTCATTTTTTGGCAGCAGCGGAGAGACAGTCTCCTCGTCTCGATGCGGTGATCATCCTAGTGCTTTTAGTTTGTGATTTCAAGCCTTCGTTAGTGAGATTGGATTTTTATTTGATTATTGCATGATATATATGTGTGTGTGTGTGTGCGCATGCATGTAGTTGTTAGTTTTGTCCAAGTTGAGCCTTTGAGTTGATATAAGTATTTTGACGACTATTTTTCCTATGCAAGGAATAGGGTAATGGGAGATATGACTTTGAACTCGTATGTTGGTTAATAATAAGTTGAATATAAATTTTGATATCGGGAATCATTATAAGTTAAATTGTGTAGGAATGGGAATTTGACTAAAGATTTATACATGAATGTTGAATCTAGAGATGTTTGATTCGTGGCATACTTTCTTGATTAGGTGACGACAAGCTAGGCACCAACGAGCAGTGAGATCAATTTTTGACTATTGTTGTTGGGACTACAAGAGGTGAGGGTCTCCCACTCTAGGTATTGCTTTGTTAAGCTACTCTAAATTATTGGAAAAGCCCTATGAAGTTCTGCCAATTTGGCATTATATTTCATATATGTGGTTATAGTAAGCCCCAGTGTGGGTTTCCCTATTTTTGAATTATATTCTGATCTGTATTTGGAATATGTTTGCTATTTGTTATCTGTTATCTGATTTGAATACCCTTATGATGGTTCTCTCTTATGTCGGTTTTCTTTTCTGTCTATTCTGGCATCCAAAACTTCTGTTTGTTATCTGTTATCTTGATATCTATCTGTCTCATATATATACTATCTATACTATATTTTTTTTCTTGTCGACATATCTGTTATCAGCTCTGTATTTATTGGCCTTGCTGGTTTATATATTCCATTTACTATCTTCTTTTGCCTCGGTGGCATTCTGTTATGTTCTGATGTAATATGTTGACCTAAAACCAATAGTACGCTAAAGATTTCCCCCTGGGCATCTGTATGAGCAGTTATTCTATTATCTATACGGTGATATATGAGCCAAGGGCTAGATTGGATGATCTATTTGGTTATGTAGGGGCATGCTAGGGATTTCTCCCTGGATGTCACCGGTACGCTAGGGCTTTCCCCTGGGTGCCAACCATACGCTAGGGATTTCCCCCTGAGTACGGGTGATACGCTAGGGGTTTCCCCCTAGATATTCGCAATGCGCTATACAATTCATATAGGCATCTGCCACATACCAAGTTGTTATGCTTGGATAAATTTTCTATCTGTCTGGTATAAGGTGAATCCACAATGCATGTTTTTCAACTTTTCTTGGAATGCACATGCTTTGGGTTTGATTTGCCTAAATAATTTCCGATTACCTGTAATCTATTCTTGGAGCAATAAGGCAAGAGAGTTTCCTATTTGCTTTTCAATACTGTTTGTCTATTTTTCTGAATTTTGTTATATTCAGTCTGAAAAATTATATCTTATCGAGTTGAGTTTCTCCTCAGTAAACACTATTGTTACTTGTACATATTCCTCACTAAGTCTTTGGACTTACCTCCCTGTATTTCATAATCTTTCAAATAGGAATAGGCTCTAGTAGACATCAAGTTGGAATGACATATATATAGTTGTTTAGTAGTAGAACTAGAGCCGAAATTAAGTATGGAATTTGTAACTATTTGGTTGACCTTATAAACCTTGTGATGTACATATTTTGTTTGAAGTTTGTAGTATAAGATGAAATAACAGTTTAATTGGTCAGAAATAGTAATATGACTTAGTTTCCTGAACTCTTTTGGTATTTTCATTTTGTGGTTTATTAGGTATTATTGGAGTTGTATCAGTATTAATTTTGAGATATTTGAATTTATGGGCCTATGGTTGAATTGTAACTCTAAGAAATAAGTTTAAATCAGAGTAGTGCCTCAACTTAGGTGTTGTCCTTAGGGGGAGCGCTACAATATATACTTAAATCATCTATATGTTTAAGATTCTATATATTTAATGCAGTTCTACAAGTATATTGTTAGAAATAAGATTAATGAATATGAAAAAGATATTGAGGTTTGTATACTTTTATAAGTAATCCATTTACTTTATAAAGTAATTTACACTTAGCAATAATTTCTTTCTTTCTTTTTTTTATGGAAAGGCAATAACACATGAGCTTTGACAGCTAATATATGGATAAAAGACATACAAGGTAAGTTTTATATATTTTGTATTTACATAATATATATTGAATTATAGATATTAAAGTTTGTATTTCATTATTGTAAATGTTGTTTTCTTTTAATATATATATTTTTTGGGTGGGTTAAATATGAAGATTTTTAGGGAATGGAGCAACTGCAAGAACATTTGATTTGATGATTATAAATCCCACTTAAATGAAATATTGTTACATATTACGTATTTTGACTATTAAATTATTTGCAATAAAACTTCAATTAGTTTTTTCTAAGTTAATGTTTTTATTTAATATTTGTAATATTTGCATGATTAATTATAAGAAATACAAGTATTAATTATAATTAATATTAAATATCATAAAATTTTAAATTTTAAATAATTTTCCAGTGCAACGCATGGGTTAAAAACTAGTATAAAGTAAAATGATGCTTAATCCTATTTTAATATATTTCTTATGTGGCAATCATGTAGATAAGTTAGTTTTATTCATTTTTGCCATGTAATATATTCCATATATAACATATGTAACTCCTTATAACATATTTCCATATTTCTCTTTTCTTTATATATGTCAACATATTTTCATATATAATATATGTGTAACTTTCTATATTAATTTTTAGAACTCCCTATATTAATATATAATTTTTATAACTCCTTATTATATTGTTAATTTTATTCATGTTACCTATGTCAACATATATATCTACATATACAATATTATATCAACATTTATTTTAATATTAATGTAAAAAGATTATATTACTTCATCTATTGTAACTATCCATATTTAATATATATATATATATATAACTTTATATTAATTTTTGTAACTCCTTATTTTAATATATAATTTTTGTACTCCTCACTATATTGTCTAATAGTTACTTTTAATATTTGTTATTTACATTCTCAAATTTTATTTTTTAAATAATCATGGGCGCAAACACACGCATGCATGTATATGTATGTGTGTATAACCAGATATATATATATATATATATAAATCTACATGTCAATGTAACTTAATTGATATGTCATGCATAAGCTAAAAATTTCTACAATACTTTATATTAAAAATAATTTAAAGATACAATTTACTATTTAAAAGAAGAATAATATTTTTCATTTTTTCTCAACCTCTATAAAATTATTCTTTTTATGAGTTAAAATTTATTTTTCTTGAAAGTGCATGTATTTTATAATATTTATATTACTTTTTTATTATTTTTATTTTTTATATTTATGAACCAGGATAATTTAAGAAAAAACTAAGTCTAAATTTAGACTTTTTTTTATATAGCAGTGATGTGGATAAATTAATTTTATATATTTTTGCCATGTCAACATGTTATCATACTCAATTCCTATCACCATTTGTTTTAATATTAATATAAAAAACTATATTATTTCATCTTTAAAACCAAGTGTTTAATTTTAATAAATACTCAATATAACATATATATAACTTTTCATAAAACGTTTTGTAACTCCCTATTATGTTTTTTAATAGTTATATTTTCAGTATAATTACAGATGAATACACACATATATTAACGTGCATCTGTATAAATATATATGAGTGTGTATGAGCAAATTTGCCAATGCAATTTAATTATATGTCTTGATTCATGCTTATCGTGTATATGTATATATAGATATAATATATAATATATATTATAAGTTAATGATAAGTATTATATTACGTTATTCTATGAGTTCTCTCTTATTCTATAATTTAACATGTTAATTAAGTAAAATCATAGCTGAAAAAACTCCTAAATTTAAGCCAAATTACTAAAATAATCTAAATATACAATTCACTATTTAAAAATATAAAAATATTTGTCTTCTTTTTGTCTCCACCTCTATACGATCATTCTCTTGATACATCAAAATTTACTTTTTGCTTGAAGATGAATGTATGTATAACGCTCATATATTTTTTTTTAATATTTAATTGTTATACGAATGAACCAAAGTAAATTTATAAAGAAATTTGAAGTCCTAATTTTATGATAGGTTAATATATTGTATTTTCTACTACCTAAGTTTATTTCTCAATGTTGAATTCTTTAATTTCTTCAAACCAATCAAAGTGATTTTTTTATTTTATCTTCTACTATATTTTATGAATAGTTTATAGGATTTATAAAATAATTTAATATTTAGTTATTATTTTTTGTGTAGAAATGGATTAATGCATGAAATTTGATCTAATGATACATAAACTATATTCATATAAAATATTATTATGCCTCGATTATATCATCAATTGTATTATATTCAATAAAATTCTTATCAACTTTTTCAACTGATATATTTATAATATTAAATAGAAATCTAAGCTTTGATTAAAATTAAATAAAATAAAATTTTAAATTTAAATTTATCACCCAGTACAAAATACAAGCTAATAACTAGTACAAAACGGAAAGGTCAAAAAATCTAGAAAACGAAATCATTGCATGAGACTGTTAACAGTAAGGCCTTGTTTGCTTAGTTTAATTAAGTAAGATATATACTTAATCAAATCTATTTTAATGTGTGTTTCAATTAATAAAAATTCTTGATAAATTTTAGACCCAACATTATTTATTGTTGCTTTTGAAAAATGGATCAAAGGAGAGATTGCTTGATTAGGTTTGATAAAAATTACAAAAATTTAATAGGGCCTCTTTTTGACCTTATTTCCAATTAAATCATATTCCTAAAAATGGGGAACAATAAGGAAAATGTGAAAAACTTATTAAAAAGTATAAAAGATATAATAATAAATTTATATATTAATCGTAGCAATCAAACATGAAATTAAAACATTCTATCCTAATTGACTTACAATGTATCCATTTACTTATATATCATTTCTAATCACATCATTCAAAATAAACTAGCCCTAAATCAAACTTGTGTTTCATGACGTTAAAAGAACTGTAAGCTTTTCTTTTCTTTTCTATTTTTTTTTCTTTTCCCCAAAATGTCTAGAGACATACAGAATGAAGATACTTAGCATGTAGCTCCCTATTTTTATTACATGATCAGGGGCAAAAAGAGACCTCAATTTGATTTATACGAAGAAAGTCATGATCAAAATATTAAGATATATTTAGTCTGAAAATATAGGATTTTAATTTTTTGAAAATAGATATTTTGACACTTGTTACTACTTTATCTTGATAAAATTAAGTAAAGTGATCAACATAAGATTTGTATATCTTCTCTTAGGTTTTTATGGCAACTTGAATCACATCAATCCGATATATAAGGAGAAAGCTATGACTAAAATACTACAGTGTGACAAGATATAAAATACAGGACTTTAATTTTTATATAACAGAATATTATGATGACTTTTACTACTTGATTTTGATTTAATTTGTAAATTTGATCAACAAGTGAATTGTAGGTCCATCGCTTAGGTTTCTATATCCATTTTATTCATCTTAATCCCATATATATAGAGAAAGTTATGACCAACATACTAAGATGCGCCAAGTTAGAAAATATAGACTTTAATTTTCTGACAACAAATATTTGTGATGCTTTTTACCCTGATGGAACTAAGAAAAGTGATCAACATATGATTTATAGCTTTGTCTGTTGTGCTTCTATAGGCACTTGAATCACCATAATCTAATATATATGGAAAAAGTTATAGCGAGAATACTAAGATATGTCAAATTAGATACCTCCTAAACTTCAATATATCACCATCCGAATTTTCTTCACATTATTAAAGTTTTAGATCTCTCTCTTAGTTTTTCAATACCTCAAAAAATTAAAACTATATGAATAAAATTATCCTACTCATGATTTAGAACTAAGTAGATGGTAGAAGAAGATTTTAGGAATTAATTTAACGGTTATGGAGCTTTAGAAGGTGTCACTCAAAAAAAAAGAAAGAAAGAAAAGAAAGAGGAGGATTTGTAAAGATTGGTAAAGGAAGAGTGTTAAACCTTTGGATTGTTGGCCTTTCAAAGTAGTTGAGAAGATTGGAGCAGTAACTTATCGACTACTTCTATCACCAAACCTTTAAAGGAATACCTAATAGCTTCCACATATCACAATTAAAGAAGTACCACTCAAACTCCTCGCTTATCATTAAGTACATGGACCTATCACTTCAAAAAGAATTAACGTACAAAGAAAGACCAGTACAATTTCTAGATTGGAAAATACAAAAGTTGCACACTTGAGAGATCCCATTAGTAAAGATTATATGTAGGAACCATAACATAGAAGAAGCAACATGCAATGGTGAGGAAGAAATGTGAAAGTATCACCCAGAACTCTTTGGTAACCCAAGTAAGAATTTGGGGACCAAACTTCTATAAGGGGGGTGGGACGTAATGCCTAAGAATTTGGTATTATATTTAATTGATTACTTTATTGTATTATTGTGCGAAATTTAATTTATTACTATGAAATCTATAGTAAATTTTACTATGATTTATCAATTTATAATATTATTAGGAGTATGAGTCATTAGTTATAGGACTTATTATTCTTATGAAATTAAAATTAAAATAGGATTATTCTAGTCTTAGGAGGAAATTAATTAAAGTCTTATTTGAATTAAACCACTTTCCCTATATATATAATTTCTAGAAATAAATCCCTAATCATGCTAGAAGAAGAAGAAGAAGAAGAAGAAGAAGAAGAAAGACAGAAAACAGAGGGACGGCTTCAACTCTCCCCAGGCAAAACTTCAAGATAGGGCCTAAAATTTGATTTGTCTGCTACCTATTGTATGTTGGTTCACCCTAGATGCCAATTTTCAATTGAAAGTTTCAATCAAAGTGCTATAGTTTAACTTTAATGGAATTATTATTGCTGCCAAAAATCATGTCCAATGACATATGATCCACTCTGGGTATACATATATTTATGTGTATATACATAATGCATATGATGTTTATATATATAGTTTTATTGTTGCTGTGGCTGAGTTTTCATTTTCATATTTCAAGTTCTATACTAATTTGTGGGTCAAATTTTGTTAATTTTACTTCAAAAAAATTTTGAGTAAACTTTAATGTGTCTAAAACATTCTGAGAAAATTTTAGGTCTTAACTATCATTATTGAATTTTATAAAAATCCAAAAATATACTCTGCCACACTAACTGGTGAATCTATGTGGGTTCAATTAAAAAAAAAATTACCCATCTAAACGACAGTATTTTAAAGTGATAAATTTTATTAAGAAACTGTGATGTATTAGTAAGATTAATAAAATTTTTCATAAACTCAGGTCCGGTGGTTATTTTTCTAAAATTCATCAAATTTAACTACCCGAGTATATGTCAGGTTTGTACTATTTTTAACTTGAGAGATTTATTACCATGATAATTAAAGTACTTTGATTTTTTTTTTAATTGTGTACAATAAATTGAAATTATTTAGAAAAATAACAAATAAATATTAGAATTTATAACCTTATATTATTTATTTTAGTTATTGAAAGTTATAAATATGTACTACTGCGAAATTATAGTCTCAAACTTATGAATACTTCTAATGAGGGTAACAAGGATGGTTTCTATTAAGGTTTACTACATTAAGTTTAGGAAGAGTTACTCATATATTTAGGTTGTTCTGGCCATAATCACTCATCATAAAAGTGTTGTATGGGTATTCTAGAATGAATATGAAAGTTTAAGCCATTTGTTAAAGTGTTCGTTAGAAAAAATTGGATTAATTACTATCACTACTTAGCAGGTTATTCCAGCTAGCCTAGGAGATTATTGATCAGATGAATGCAAAGTATATGAGTGCTTAAACCTATCAATACTATATAATATTATGTTTCACATAAGGATATATACTATATTATAATTTGCTTGTAACTTGTTTTCAGCTTACACTGCACTATAGTTATGTTCCACTATGCACAAAAATTATCTTATTTTGTTTCATGATACAAGAAAATATGTTCTTTTATGGTTTCATTTTTAGGCTAGCAATTAAATACGATGATCAATACGAATGACTGGATTTATTGTTACTGGTACTATCAGTATTTGTTGAATCCAACTTGGTCTAGGTGTGCAATGGACTTCACAGGGCAGCAGCAGGCTTGCTAGTTGAAATCCAAGCCCTCACAACCTAATCCCTCCAAACAGACAATAGAAGCCATTTATGGCTGAGGTGGGTCATAGGATTTTCTAAGGACCTAGGCTCGGGCACTATTTGGTAAGGTCACATCTTGCCTAGAGTGATAAAGGACTATTACAGTAGGAGTCATAAAGTTGACTGGTTACAGCAAACAACAAACACTTATTTGATTATTGCATTTAATTGTTGGCTTTTTAAAATAATATTTACCATTATATTCTGTTTTACTACTATATAATGCATAACTTCTTTTCACTGTCTCCTCAAATATTTATAACTATTTTTTATTGTTCTTCAAGTGTATATAACTGTTTCTCACTATTTTTACCAAGTATTTATCATTAAGCATTTTTTGATCATGATATATTTTTGAACTCACATTGCACACACTTGGCATTCACTAAGTTCTTTACTCACATTCTATTTTTTATTTCTTCCTTTTGGCATATCTAGACCATAACCCAAGTGAGGAGGTGGACTTGCTTTCAATAAGAATTAGATCTAAAGTGTTATTTTGGGATTTTTCTAGTAGTTTTAGTATCAGTACTACATTGGTTTATTAGTTTCTTTTCTTTTAATGAAATTATAGTTGAAGATAGAGGATTGGTTATTTTGAGTTTTGCCAATTTTGATTGTCGAACCATGTATTAGGATTCAACTTCATGCCTCAAAAATAGATTATATGGTTCAATTTTTGTGGTGTCACACTTAGAGGGAATACTCACATAGCTACATTTTTTGGTTTTTGGATCCAACACCTTTAACTATACGTTGATCCTCTATTCCATTTTTTGTTTTATTTCTTATTTCAACTTGATGAATATATATCAAATGTATTTGATCTCCAATCAATTATTTTTATAAAAAAATATTTAATGCACTTAGCATGTATTCTTGAAATGAAATAAGATATGAAACATGAATTGGAATAAAGAATCCAAAAGACTAGGAAATACCCTATCCAGACCCATATCCTAAAATACCCAAATAAAATTACTATATATTCTATCCTATCCTAAAATACCCAAAAAAATAATACCCCAACCCTACCCTACCCTATCTAAAAACACTAAAACCTTCAAAATAAGGTTTACACATCACAACATCTCTAAGGTAAACAAAATAATCACAAGATCCATACTTAACTATGGCATTAGTTCTATTACAAAACCACCACGCACTTCATTCCGAACCTGGCATCCATCAGAGCCCATCCCTATCTGAGAGATTATGAAATACAGAGGGGTAAGTCCAAAGACTTAGTGAGGGATAAGTAAAAGTAATAGTAGGTTTATCAAGGAGTAACTCAACTCAATAAAACATAATTTAAACATGTTGAATATAACAAATCCAGAAAACAGGCAGTACAGAAAAACAAACAGGAAACTCTCTTGCCTTATTGCTCCAAGAACAAATTACAGGCAAATAAAAATCATTTAGGCAATTCAAACCCAAAGCATATGCATTCTAAAAAAAAGGTATAAGACATGCATTGCAGATTCACCTTATATCAGATAGACAGATATTTCACCTAAGCATAACAGCTTGGAATACGATAAATATCTATACGAAAATATATAACACGCCGCTGATACCTAGGGAAAAATCCCTAGCATATCGCTCGAACCTAGGGGAAATCCCTAGAGTATGATTGGCACCCAGGGAAAAATCCCTAGCGTACCGTTGACACCCAAGGTGAAATCCCTAGTGTGTCCCTGCATAACCAAACAAATTGCCCAGTATGACCCTTAGCCCACATAATCACTGTACAAATAACAAAATAATTGCTTATACAGATGCCTAGGGAGAAATCTCTAGCACACCGTCGATTCCATAACAGCATTTCAAAACAAAACAGAACAAAAATGCCACCAAGGTAATAAAAAGTAGTAAACAGAATATAGATAAGCCAACATGGCTAATAAACATAGAACAGTTTGCAGATATGCCGACAAGGCAACAAATATAGTACAAAAAGTACAGATACGAGATAGATAAAAATCAAAATAACAGACAACGGACAAAGGTTTTGGGCACCAGAACAGACAGAAAATAGAATTGACATTAGAGATAACCCTCACAGGGGTATTCAAATTAGATAATAGATAACAAACAAATTTCAATCACAATTCAGAGTACGATTCAGAAACAGTAAAATCCACACATAGGCTTATTACCACCACAGATAAGAAAAAGAAGTGCCAAATTAGCAGACCTTCACCTCTTGTAGTTTCAATTAGCAATAGTCAAAATCAAAATCTACTACTCACCAATGCCCAGCTCGTCATCACCTAATCAGGAAAATATTCCAAGAATCAAAATTCTTATTCAACCTTAGCAACCTTCTAGAAATGCATCAAGTATTCTAATGCCTTATCTATCATGATGATATAGATTAATATCCTTCTTTACAAAATTCTCCAGAATCAACATCTTCAAATTATCTATAACAGTCTAGATTAAATCCAGAATAACATAATTTCCACAAGAACAATTCAAGGTATTACAATCTTAAGCAATACGTAAGCATAAATCTCTAGTCAAATTTCCATTTTAATTCCATTTAACTCATAATAGTTCCCGATATCAAAATTAAAGTTCAACTTAGTATCAACCATAATTTGAGTTCAAAATTTATATCTCCCAACTCCCTATTCCTCGTATAGGTAAACAGTTCATAAAGGTACATATATCGACTCAAAGGTTTGTTCTAGATAAAATCCAACATTTGTATGCATGCATGTATATATATATATATGTATAACATACAACAATTGATCAAAATCCAAATTTCACTACCGAGGATCCGGAATCACAAATGATAGCACAGGATGATCACCACATCAAGACGAACAAACTATCTCTCCGCCACTGCTGGAAAATTCAATGCCACCATAGAAATGCTTCTCTTGAAAAGAGGATTCCAATGCTACCTTCAGTTTTGAAATCTAAGCAGCGTAGACACCAAAAAAGGCCAAAAATAGTTACAGTTCTTTCTCCCGCCGCCACTCTCCGATCATAGCTCCGCTGTCATCGAACCTGCCATACAACACTTCCGCCACGCTCCCCACATCAAGTATTTCCTAAAGCACCCCTCAGAACCATTGATGATTGTCAAAAAACGACAAACCCAACTGGCCATCCTGAGCTTCCTCTCTCAAGTCTTCTTCGCCGCCATTGCTCCGCCACCATGAGTAGGTGTTGGTGTGGCTAGGTGTGAGATTGATGATGTGGAGAACAAGTTGAATGGTTTAAATGGCTAAGATGGGTCGCTGGGGAACTTGGCTAGAGGTGGTGGTTTCGGCCATGGAGAAGAAAAAGAAAGAAGAAGGAAAGAAAGTGCAGGGAAAAAAGAAAGAAAGAAATGGGAGGAAAAGAGGTAGCAGCCAGTTTTTGAAATCCTATCTTTCATATTTTTTATTTTTTATTTTTTATTTTCAATTTAGTCCCTCAAAATTTTATGTTATGCAATCTTACCCCAAGTTTTTAGAAAATTGTGATTAACCCCAAACTATTCAAAATTTTACACAATCAAGTCTATAAAAATTATAATTTAACCCACATAATATTTTTAAAATAATTAATATTAGAAAATGCATAAAATTTTCAAATAATGACAAAATTATATATTATAAATAAAATTAATAACATTCTGGGGGTGTTACAAGAATAGATTTAATTTTAATATAAATAATTTTTAGGTTAATAGATTAAAAGTATAAGGTAATGGATACATAATTTTTTAGTATAGGTACATGGGTAATTTTATGGACATCCTTACCCATACCCATTATATTCTTTCAATAAGTGTGGGTATGAGTATGACTTTTTGAGCCTAATAGAGTAACATCCTGCCTATTGACAAACCTATAAAAGACAGGATATATGTGACTTGAAACCAAAGTTAGGAAATGGGCCACAGGATGCAAATTGGGACGATCCAAATGTCACCCATTAACACAGCAAATGACAAATGAAACAACTATAAATACTTGAACTACTACTTTTTTACATATGAAATATACATTTTACCTCTGCTTCTCTCTCTTCCCCAGCCCCACCCCCCAACACACATATATACATACCCCTTTATTCTATTTACTGATTTGAGCATTAAAGCTTTTCTTTGAGAACCTGGTGACCTATTTCATTTTATTTTTACATAGAGATCGAGTTATCAAACCCAAAGCAATCTAATACCCTGTCTTGACTAGAAGAATAATACTTCCCAAACTCACATGCCATTCCTCCAAATATACATTAATTAGATCATGATGCAAGCCATAGTTTGAGCTCTGACTGAAAAAAATTCTAAAATGTCAACAAATTAAGTAGAGATTCTAATTGTTCATCTCGCAAACTACATATAATTAATTAAGTTGAGCTCAAGTAAAATTTAAGTAGTCTATAGTAGGCCATGATCATGCATTTACACATAAACTTCTATGCTTCAATTAAGTAATCAAAATCATAACAACTTAAACAAGTTGTTACATATACTACCAAAGTTGCCCCTATAAACAAACATGCAAAAACCCAACGAAAACAAGAAACTTAAATTAATTCTGAAAGCTACTTGACATTAAAAGGGTGGGAAAATTATTATTTTTGTCCCTAAACTTAACCACTTATTTGGTTTTCATGCCTAAATAGTATGCAGTTACAAAATTGATCCCTAAAGTGTCTATTTTTGAACACATCGCACCCGTACCATTAATAATCCAATTAAATGTGATGATCTTGCACATGATCACTAATGGAGGGAAATACACCAGATTGCTAGGTTAGGGTCAAATATATTTCCCCCAATTCTCTCCGCTCAACCTTAATTATCTCCCCTAAACGCAAATCCTATCCCCTAAATTTGATCCCTCAAATTTCCCAAATCTTGTCAAAAAATATTCCATAATATCTTAAATTTATCATACCAAAGTAGATAAGAACCAAAAACTTGAAGTTTCAAAGGTCAAGAACCAGAGTATGAGTTTACTGGAGGTTCGTTGAGCAGAGTGTGGGAGGTAATCAGTGAAATAGGGAAGAGAAGCAAGCATGTGCTAGATTTCACACCTAATTATGATAATATATCGTTACATTCTGTAATTTTTCTTCATTTCTCTATGCACAACTAATTTATAGTCCATTTGAAATTTATGCAATTTTTGTTTTTTGGTTATTGGGCAAAATGCAATATTATAGAGTTTATGTTTAATTGCATGCTAGTTTAGGGTACTTCAATTTAGGGTAAGTTTGGTTTCTAGTACTTTTAATTGAGTAGATGCTATGTTATGTTTTGAGTGTCTAATTGTTGTTTATTTGATTTTTGTTTTTAATTTATTTAAAACTTCACTTCAAATATATAAATTAATGAAACTAGGTGTTATGGGGGATTTTACATGTTTTACATTAAAAATTCACTATGCTGGAATTTTAAAACATACTCCACATAGAGAGTGCTCAGCAAGGAAATTGGAGCACTTTGACTTTATGGATGTAGATCAGATTTCGATGGTTGATTTGTGAGGTTATGTTGAGGATTTAGGATACAAGGATAAGAGTGGTATTAGGTTTTAGCTTAAATATGGGAAGAATTTTGATAGGCATTGTAAGTGCATAGAAAAAGATTCAAAGGTGTATGATATAAGAAATTATATACCTAAAAATTATGAGGTTGATATATACTTAGAACATTTGGACTTAAGATGGTTTGTGGAGAGCTAAACTGAACAACATACTGAGGGTAGATTAGTCAATGAATATGTTGTTATTGATGAGGAGATGGCTGATTTAAAGGCTGGGGATTGTTTGAGTAGGGATGGATTGAGTGATGGAGACAATTCAAGTGAGGATGATGATGTGTTCTATGAGAGTGACTTTGATATAGAGGATGATGGCAAGTTATTTGAGGCTTATGTAGATCCAAAACCTGAATTTAGCAAGATAAATAGGGGGAAATAGTAGAAAAGAATTAGTTTATTAGTGAAGAGATATGTGTTATGCTACAGGATTCAAATGGTAAGGAAGATCTCGTTGATAGTGATGATGATTGGAACAACAAACAAGTTTCTAATGAGGACAAGGAAGTACAGTATCCCTTGTTCAATCCTAGGATAGAAAATAAAAGTCATGAACTTAAATTAGGATTGGTTTTTAGTTCTAAGGATGTGGCTAAGTTTGCAATTGAAAGTCATTGCTTCAGAAAAGGTACGATAGTTAAATTAATTAAGAAAGACAAAATAAGAATAAGGGGTGTGTGTGAAAAAGATGAGTGTTAATGGTTTAGTTTTGTATCAAAAATGCAAAATGATAGTGCTTGGCAAATAAAGAGCTATAATCCCATTCACATTAAATGCTATTGGAACTATAACAATTCAAGTTTGAAATCACGTTGGATAGGCAAGACTTCTCAAAAAAAATTCAAAAAAAATCCAAAGCTAGTCAAATCTAAGTTTAGAAATGAAATTTTACAAGTCTAAAGGCTAATGTCTCAAAATCACAAGCCTATAGAGCAAGGAGAAGGACATTGCAACTGATACATGGTTCAATGGAAAAGTAATTCAACCAAATTTGGGATTATTCTCTTGAAATTGAGAGAAGTAATCTAGGTTCAACTGTAATAATGAAACTAGTAGACGAAGAAAGAAGTAAGAGGTTCCAAAGGCTTTACATGTGCTTCAATGCATGTAAACTTGGATTCAAAAATCCTTGTAGGCATGTCATAGAAATGGATGTATGCTTTCTTAAGGGGAATCATAAGGGTTAACTACAATTGGACTAAATCCCAATAATAATATTTTTCCAATTGCATATGCATTAGTTGAGAATGAAACTAAAGAGTTGGAGCTGGTTTATGTCTCTTTTGAATGATGACATAGACGTTGAGAATCAACATAATTGGAATTTCATGTCTGATAGCAAAAGGACTTGATTCCAGCCTTTGAATCTTTGCTATCTAATGCTGAAAATAGAATTTGTGTGAGGCATTTACAAGATGATTTTACTGGTCTTGTAATTAAAAATGCACTTTAGGCAGCAGCAAAAGCAAAAGAATTAAAGAATTTAAAAAAACATGGATGACTTCAAAACAAAATAAATGAAGAAGCATATCAATGGCTAGAGAAAAAACCTCCACAAAAGTGGTCTAGGTCTCATTTCAGCCTATATCCCAAGTGTGACATCCTTTTGAATAACATGTGAATGTTTCAACAATTTTATTCTTGATGCAAGACAAAAGCCACTCATTTCATTACTTGAGTCAATTAGAAACTTATTGATGACTAGGATGCAAATAAATAGAGAAAAAGCTACAAAATGTGATGGACTAATATGCCCTAAGATTAAAAAATTGCTTATAAAAGTCATGAAAGATGCTAAGGAGTGGGCGTGGGGAGTGTACACCATGAGGTCTGATGATTGGCATTTCCAAGTAGTAAGGCCCTTTGACCAGCACACATTGGACTTGTGGGAGAGGAATTGTAGTTGTAGGAAGTGAGACTTGTTAGGAACACCATACGGACATGCAATTTCAACTATATGGTGCAGAAATGAAGAACTCAAGCATATGTTCTTGAGTGTTATAGTGTAGAAAGTTATTTGAAATGCTACAAAACTTGATTTGTGGCCTAAAAGTAATAATAAGCCTCCTTTGTGATCTTTGTACAAAGAAAAGGTTGGTAGACCTCAAAATATGAGAAAGAGACAGCTTGATAGAACTCATGCCCCTTCTAATCCACATAGGCTCACTAGGGTTAAAAAAGTAAATAAATACAAAATTTGTCGAGGTACATATCACAATTCAAAAAACCTATTAAAAAAATAAGGAAAACAATGGAAACTAAATAGGAGCATCAAAAGGTTGCACCAACTAAAGTTGAAGGGCAAAGAAATGAAGAATTTGCATATGTGGAAGCAACTTAGCCAATTCAAGGCTCAGTTTCCAGTGAACCTATGCAAAGGCAATGAAGAAACATGAAGAAATTATAGGTTTATGGATTTTTAATTATTAGTTATAAATAATTATTCTGAGTATCTTTGAATTAATACATTGTTCTATTTTTACATGCTAGAAGGCCTCACAATAATGTCCAAATTGGAGGAAGATCAAATAGAGTTGCGTCAATTAAGGTTGGCATGATTGTTTATTTTATTTTGAGAAAAAAATAACTTTTATACCAACTAATATATGTCAATTGTTGTAGATAAAGCAAACTTCCTCCACCTACCATACCTCTATGATTATGAAAGGTGGAATGAACTTCATTATAGTTTCCAACTTGAGATCATGCATCTCCAATTTCTCCAAAGCTAAAGCTGCATCTAGTGCATCAAAATTTGCTACCTCGAAGTTTACTACCTCAGAGTACATTTCCAAGTCTGTTGTATCAAAGTGTACCTCTACTTGAAGTCTGTTGTTTAGCTTGAAATGCATTGTGATGAACTGATTATTGTTGTTATATTGTGTTTACATTGGATTAATTTGAAGAATATTTGATGTTGGATTGATGTTACATTGATGTTTATGTTCTAATGACGTTTTCTATTTTATGTTCATTAGAAGTTGAATGTTGGTGTATGTTATATTACATTGATGTTGGTTTATGTTGTAGTTTCTATTGGAACCAAAGTTTGCTGTAAATCTTTAAGCAAATGAACAATAAAACTAATGAGTTGGAACTTCAAAGTGTGCTAGAAAATTTGGAACACTAAAACTCAACCATAATTTAACTTTGCCATTTACAAAACCCTGCATTGCAACATTACCAAATTGATTTTCCCTTTTACAACACAACTATGCCACCACAACTAAACGTTAACCATGTAAAATTACCTAACCTCTAAGTTGCAATAATGCAACTCTACCGTCAACCTTTGACAACTTCAAACTTATCACCACAACTGCAATTAAAAACATAAAAATAGCAAAAGAACATACATCAATTCCATCCTTTTGTTGTAAATTAAAATCAAACTTTCCAATTTCTTCTTTCTTTTTTTGTTTGCCTCTTTTTCTTCTTCCAATTTCTCTTTCAAGCCCTTGTACCGTGCTACCTCTTCCTCCAACCTATTTATTCTTCTGAGTAGTCTAGGAATGATAGCCTTTAATCTATCACACATTTCAGGATCCTACTACTTGAATGCACCACAATATTCTCTCTTCTGTAATATGTAAATCAAATAACTCCAAGTTAAATGCATGTTCTCAACATCAAAATCAAAGAAAATAAGGAAACTTCAATAAACATACCTCATAATTTGGGCAAGCATGATATCTCTTGCCCAGGTTATTTGAGCTCTATGATGTTAACAATGATAGCTCATATCCATAATCACAAAATAATGGAAAGTTTGGATGAGACTTGTTGCTTGAATGTCTGTTGAAGGAGTTGCCTGAACTCA
Source organism: Jacaranda copaia (assembly GCA_014898725.1). NCBI lineage: Eukaryota > Viridiplantae > Streptophyta > Magnoliopsida > Lamiales > Bignoniaceae > Jacaranda > Jacaranda copaia. The sequence continues at coordinate 125,824 of JACGDI010005478.1, read as the reverse complement.
TTTTGCCTTCTCTCGAATTTTCCTCCCCTATTTTTGCTTCACATAATTAACCCAAACTTTGCCCTACTTCACTTGACTATATTCTGTGTGAAATTAACCCAAAATGAGAGAAAATGATATAAAAAATTCAAGAAAACATGCTTGGCAGGAAACTGGGCAACAATCTAGTGTATTTCCCTCCATTAGTGATAATGTACAAGGCACATGAGCACTTTCTGTCACATTTAACTAGATTATTAACACCAGGGATGCAACGTGTTAAAAAATAAATACTTTACGGATCAATTTTGTGACTGCATACTATTTGAGGGCTGAAAACAAAATAAGTGGTTAAGTTTAGGAATAAAAATTATAATTTTCCCAAGTGAGAATATTTTCATAATTTAAATAACTTTTAAGCCTGTTTCATAACTAGGTATATTAAGGTTTTGAAATTCTACTGCAATTCTAAGAAAAGTAATGACCTAATTTCTAAAATTTAGAAGGTGTTTAGCTAAACTTATTTAAAAGATTTACTAAGTTCTCGCATCTTGTAAAATGTTTTTCAAGCTTATAAGATACTAGAATGTTTTTTAAAAAAGTTTTTTAAAGTGTTTAAATAAAATAAAATTTTAAAACTTATAGGGGGTTAGTAATGACAATTTTATAATTACTACGATTAAAATTTAAAAAAATTTGTTGAAATTTAAAAAATACATTGAGAATTCCTTACTTTATAAAAAAAGGTTCATAACTCCCAATATCTTTTTTTAAGAACTTATAAATTCTTTTTTTAAAAAATTACTAAAGACTTTTTAACATCTTATAAGCTCTCAATAAAATACCTTAAAAGAGTTTATAAGCTCATCTAAATACCCACTTAATACTCAAACAATTTAAGCTCAAATTACATACCAAATTGGGTTTTACTGTAAATATTTTAAGGCCTATCCCTAAGGCATTGAGGCAATTTTTGATTCATTCTCGCCAGAGAAATTACACCAAATATAATTCTTTTACTTTTCCCTTAACGATCCAGATATTCTCTTATTACATTCGCATATATGTATGTGTGTGTGTGTGTATTCACTTTTTATTAACAACACAAAATATTAATTTAACGTCTACCATGTAATTTGTTCCCCTCCAATATAAAACTAAAACATATTCTATTCCAAAATAATTTCTATCTAATTTTCAAAAACAAAATCAAATATACATCACATTCTCTCAAAACACTCACCAAAATATTTTTTCAAAAACATTCTTCCCAAAATACTCAAAACAAAATCAAACATTACCTGAAATTTTGGGATAAAATACACAATTAAGCACCTGAGGCACCTAATTCACATATTAAATACCTGGCATTTGAAAATTGTTAGCTAAAATGTACACAATCAAAAGATCATTCATCTAACCCAGACATCACATTCTCGAACCAAATCAGAATTAAGAGACTCTCGATCAAGTGACCCTGTCGCAAAATGAAAAATAATCCAATTAACTTGTCAACATGCTACTCACTGAAAATAAGACAATTCAGTTGGAGACTATTACTATTACTGCACAACTTACTAATAATGGTACAATACAGACTATCCCCTATCCAATCGAGCTTTTTTTACACTAATTATCCTCAAATTGGAGTTTTACATAAATTATCCCCGATTATCATCCTCTAGTCTATGATACAAATTTAGGGTTTAAATTAATCTAAACAGATGTGCTTAATCGTGCTTAACTAAAATACGTATGAGGTTTCTAGTTGAATAATAAGGATCACAAAATAATTGAACATTGCTCGCACCTGCACATGGTGTTGGCAAGCAAATGGAATTGCTTGCGTATTAAGACTCGCACACCATCCCCAAGATCCGGTGATACTTGGTCCCTCACGTCAAAAATTGGAGGTTTGGATGGCACTGAATACACGCTCAAATGTTTGAGGGCATGGAATTCAGACACAGAAATTATTTAGTTACCGTGGAATCACCGGAACAAATCTGGGAAGGACCACATTATGAACTTCGCAAAGATGTCTGATTCCAGGAACTCAATATGAGCGGCCCGTCCGATTATGGTATTCAGGTTTCTCCCTTGTAAGGAGATATCAAAATTGACATCACAGCGCATGAATACACGATGCTCTGAGGAATGTGTTCGTATTTGGTCCAAGCAATCATTGAGCATCTCCAGAAAAATTTTGCCCTTTTTTGAGTGGTCTCCTGAAGATGCAGGGCACGTTTCGATTCTAGCAGAATGATACGGAACATAGCCATCCTGAGAGAACACAAAATGAATCAGCTTGATTATTACACAAAAATATGACTGCCGGAAAGGAATTAATGAAATTATCCCTTGCACATTTTGAATTTAAAAGGTGCAATAATTCAGAAAAGACAAGGAACGTCTGCTGTGGATTGGTTATTCTGGAAATGGCTTTTCTAATTCTTTGCTAAGTCAATGATGAAATGAGGCATACTTAGCCTAAGGAAAACAATTCATTCTGGGCAGGAACAGAGAAACTCATTCCCTAATAAAACCAAAACAGTGCACCCCAAGCAGACATGGGACAAAGATAATATGCCATCATAGTTTACCTCCAACTTTGTGTGGTTGTGTGTTAGTCTGTGTTGGGTATTAATAGACAATAGTAGCATACATTCATATTAAACATAAAATATCGGCGATGATGATAGCTGAGTCCAATGGTAATTCTGATGAAGATAGTGGAATTATGGGACGGAACTCATGGTGGATAGATATTTTGGTTGACATTTGTCGTAGGGTATTGTCATCCTCTTACATACGTAGGAAGGAGAAGGCCTAAACAATATGAACTCACTTTAGATGCCAGAAAGTCATGGATGATTACTGACTCATGATGATAAGATAGTTACTCAGTGAAAAATACGAAGCTTTTAGCGTTTTTTAATACCAAGTGACTTTTCTAATCACTTAACGGATGATGAAAAAAATGTCAAAGTTAATGAAGAGTTTTCTGATTTGGCCATTATAGATTATGCATATTCAATTCCCTACCAGTGCCACCCTCCACGCCTGACCCAAACACAAGCATGCCTACGATGCAACTATGTAGATTTGGGGACCCAGTGCAGATCTAAAGGCAAATCATTGGTGGAAGGTTTGCAATTTTGTTTTATTTTAAGGTCTTAATTGTCTTGCACATTTTCTCTTCTCCATCATATCTCAGGGGATATATCTTGGCAAAGACTTTAGTGTGTTTGCTAATTTACCAGAGTCAGATAATGACTAGTAGTACCATGCACATGAATGTGTCCGTTTTTCTGTATACCCTATAAGAAATATGTTAAGGAGCCAGCATCAGTTAAAACTAAACCAGTGAATACAATTCCACATGTTGAATATCACATAAATCAAAGATTCATGGACAAGAGATGCACTTACATCTGACCCTAGAAGTTGATAGAAAAACCAGGGAAGAGATTACATAAATGGACTTACATCTGACCCTAGAAGTTGATAGAAAAACCAGGGAAGAGATTACATAAATGGACCCGTAAAATAGAAGGTGAACTACCTGGGGTGAAGATAGGAGAATAATGTTTCTGAAATTCTCCAATGTCCTCTCCTGAAAAATAGTTAAAAGAAAGAAATTACCAAAACCTCTAGGGGGAAAACATAGAAACAATTATTTCTTTTGGTCCTTCCAAATAAGCCAGACCAGATAAAAATAAAGCATACTTCTCCAAGTATAGCTTACAAGCTCTGATACCAGGCAAAATAAGATCACGTGCATCCAGAATAAGAAATAGAATGCAAAGAAACATATCTAAAAGGCTGCAATTTATTTTTCCATCTCCAAAATCTTTATCCCACCACTGGTTTCTCAACGAAGCAATTAAAATCTAAAAGAATATAGAAACAGAAAAATAGTTTTAATGTAAGTATCCCTAAATGACTGGATGTCATTCTCATCCTTCAGTGTCAACTAAAGTAACAAAGCCAAATTTCCTACTACAGGCACATAAATTTTGAAAACCAGTTCAACACTCGATAACCAGCAAAACGACCAAGGGTAATGGTAAGAGTCGGATTAGTACCTTACACAGTCTGTATAAGAAAGTATTTTGCAGATCAGGATCATCAGTAAAAGTCAACTGATGAATGCACTGTGCGCCCTTAAGCTTCTTCAACAGCCACAAACCCCCATTAAATAAAGAGTTCGAACTGTATAGATAACCAAGATGTGGGCCAGAGACTGAAAGATATGTATGCAGGTATCTCAGATATGGTTCCATAATGCTCTCTGCAAGATAAGACAATTAATAATGCAGGAGTTAATCAGTGGGCAGAGGTTTTTCTCAAGCTTTAGAGCCTACCTGTCAGTGCAGTTCTCAAAATGATGTTTCCAATGGAATGTCCAACAAAGCTAAGCTTAATTGTTCTCAAGACCCCCAACCTAGATGCCTTATCCATTTTCTTCTTCACAAAAGATACGACTTCTTGTGCTAGCCTTTGTCCCATTTCTCTGAAGTCTCCAGATGTTTTCTCTTCATTAACCTCAGACATAAGAAATTCCACCTTTGGGTCAATCAGAAGCCATTGATTTCGGACTAGCCTTAAGTCCAGATGATGTCCCTGCAAATATGGTAATTTATGCAATTGAAAAGCAAATATTATACACCAAGAACAGCTTATGCAACAAAATCAAAAAACTAATTTTCTCTTTCAGAGAAGCCTGAAATGTGATAGAATTAGAATTCAACTTGAGACAACAAGAAATTCATTTTGGGCCACAGAATATTAGATACAGTAAAACCAGCATGGTATAACACAATCTACCAATATATATATATATATATATCAATTTCCAGCATACCCAAAATACAATCAATATCTAACAAATTCCAGGAGCATGTTTGCATCTCATCCCAAGCCCACAACATTGAAGAACATAAATTAAGCTTCCAATCGCCCGTAGAAAAGCAAAGTGCAAAAGGAGAAAGATTATCGTAGATACAATATGCTTGCCTAAGTAAGACCAGTTCCTGAATCTAGTATTGCATCATATAAAATTTGCTTCTTGAGCAGACATGTACCAACAGCAACTCCCAGTAGTTATGCTGCCACCATATTTTATATCACGTTGACAGGTCCAGGGAAAGCTGTTCTATAACACTTCGCTGTTCTCTGATCAAGATACACATTAGCAATTACTGTAAGGACTGAAGAGGGCAGACTGTTTTGAGGTTTCAGATGAAGAATGAGAAAAGTGCTTGCAGAATCATCCACACAATATACTCCCTCCACCACATGATTTGGTTTTGAAAATACTGTTATCTATACCATGCACCCAAAAACATATCCTTCAAAAGTGATGGGGCAAAAATAACCTCAAAGTGAATTTCATCATCTATCAAGCCTTTGCTTATCTAACATCTTACCCACAAGAATCTGAAGAGTTGTAAATTAATTTACAGCTTCAGCTTATCATCAACTTCTTTAGACGAGTAACATCTTAAATCTCCATGCAAAGCAGGTCATACAAGATGCTTTGGCAAGTTTACTGTAATTAATACCCAAAGCCATTAAAATACTTCCAAATCAACTACATGAAACAAAATAAAAGGACCATACAAGTAGAAAGACGATTCAACTCTATGGCAATACAAGCAAAAGGGCAAAGAGTTCAAAAGACAATTCAACTCTTTGGCAACAGCTTACCCAGAATTTTCCAACAATGTTCAATTTACAGTCTGCTAATGGATTCAGTATTTTCTTATGGTAAAGATGATTAGATATTGGTCATTCAGATTCTTTTCTCCTGTATGAAAAGGACTTGTTAACTTGTTTTAGGTTTATAACAAACTAGAGAAGAGGTAATTTCGAACACAAATTAGTGATAAGATTAGCCATCTCTTAGGCATGAGACCTCTGGTGTCCTTTCTTCTCTACCTCTAACCTGCAATGCTACAGTTTTCGAGTCAAACATATATATCTGCTTCCATTATAGACTTCTTCAACCAATCCTAACTCAGCCAATACAGGGCAGCATACAAAAATTTAACTTCTATCAAAATCTCTCTGTCCAATCAATTCAATTTGTCCAAATGAATGGGAATGGGAATATTTATAGGACTTGAATGTAGGAGCAATATATTTAAACTAATGTAGGAGCAATACATCTGAAGCAGTCCTCATACCCTTGTGAACCAATAATCATAACTTTGTGGGTCTAATAATTATTATGTCCTTATGGGCTTTGTATAGATACATTGTATGTACATATTTCACATTTGGTTTACATATAAGTAAATATATACTCTTTATATATATGTAAACTATACATTTTTACAAATACAATAAGTATATATCAAGAGAAGTTTTCTAAACAATAACATTTGTTTAATATAATAAAGAAAAGTGTTCTTTAGATTTTTAGTCACACATAACTAGAGAAGAGCAAAAGAAATACAGAATAGCATGGTAAATATGAAATTCTCATTTCTATATTTTGGACATGTCATCTCAAGTTTTGAGAAGCTAGTTCCCTTTCAGTCCAACACAATCTTAAAAGTCAAGCAACCGGCCCTAATTTAAATGTCATTACCAGTCAATTAATGGACCTTAAGAGACTAAAAGGAACCAAGAGAATGAAATTAATTGTTTTTTCAAGTCTATGAATGAATTCTCTCTTCAACTCTAGGACTTCTTAGGTATCATAATATCAGAAGGCATGGTTGGGAGTATTTAAACCAAAATATCCTCATACATAAGAAGAAACACCAGATTTTCATCATACATCTGATGCAACATTCAGAAGTCAGTAACACACAACAGACAAATATAAATAGTTATGCTTTGCAGGATTAAACTTCCAGAGAAAAAGCAAGCCACAAACAATGATGGTTGATATACAAGCCAAATAGTCTGTCATATAGATATCTTATAAGCATCATAGGACATGCCTGGAATCCATGTACAAAAACTACAATCTTCAGGACACGACCAATTTGACGGCAGCTGGTGCCAGAATCTTTCTGGTCCAGTTGGCTGAAGTAAGAATTTCCACTGGTTGAACATACAGGTGCATTGACAACTCGTTCTACAATCACAATGGGGACGCGTGATGGATCTCCAAATATGTGCATGTCTTGAATAGACCGATTGTTGATCTGCAGCAAAGCATTATCTTTTCAAATCTCCAACCATTTGAGAAGTAGAGTATGCAGCACTATTTAAGAGAACTCACCCTCATTTGTGCAATACTTCGCCTGTGAAGCTCCGCTCTCATAGCTGCAGTCTGTACAGGCTACAGACAGCACCAAAAATATAAACGAACTGGTTTCTGTAGCTAATAAAGAAAATACTGAAGATCAGAAGGAATGGAGTACTAAGTGATGGTACAATTACATCGCCAGTTAACTTCCGTAGAGTGGATGCTCTACCAAGTGATCCATGGCTGGAGGAATCATCCACCACACTGCTTATATAATGATGAGCCATCTCAACCTTAGTGTAAACCATCCAGATTGACCATTCAGCTTTCCGATCAACAGCCCACTGGTTGCAAAGAAATTCAAGTATCTTCTTTATGTTAGCCCTGAAAGGGGGAAGGCTATTAGTTTCTGAACTTTATCTACACGCTACCCTCAAATAAGATTATAGTTTGCACAATTAGTTCAATGAAAAATACAAGAACATTCCATCTCTGCACACAATGTTCAACGGAGCATCGTATGATCTACAAATTTTACATCCCTATAAGCTGGGCTGTTTCTATATAAATCTATGCCTCTGTGATCAGTGCCAAAGGGATGAAAAGTTAGGAATTATGATGCATCTTTGTAGGACCTAAGCTTTTCTCCCGACAGAAGATCAAGCTATTCTAACTTAGCAAAATAAGTCGCTATAAATTGTAAAGGATCGTAGTAACAAAAGAAATGCATGGTTCCTAATGTCCACAGACTCAACAGAACAAATCCAACAATCCAAATCACTTCACTAATTTAAGACCATTAGGGCTCGTTTACTTTGTGATATGGGATGTGTGGTTATAAGATGAAATGAGGGAGGATTAGGCTAATTTTATATTTTTGATTGAATGTTTACTTTGTGGGATAATATAAATGATAAAATTATATTATTGTATTGAGAATGTTTACATAAACATGAAATATAAAACTTGGACAAATTATAAAAGACTAAGGTACCCCTAGTTAAAATATTTTCCTATTTAGCATAAAAAAATAATTTTTCTCCATGTAATACAACATCCAACTATTTCTTCTTTTTTCTATTTAGCATAAAGAAATTATTTTTTCTCCATTCCAATACAACATCTTTACACAAATTATATATATCGATTTTTCATTTAATTATTTTAATATAAATATATTTTCAATTATTTTTAAATTTTTTGATTGGCGCTGCAACCAGAAATTATTTTAATTTGCAATGCCAAAGATGTGATAACCATTTCACCTCAAAGGTGGGAGGGCACATCACTCAAATCATCCACACAGTGGCGGGCCAACATGTTTTTACAGGGCTTTCATCCTTTAAAGTAAATATGGAATGAGACAGGATGTGAGCTTTCATCCTGCCTCATCATTCAAAGTAAACAGGCCCTTAATGTTTGAAAGATGTACAGGTGGGAACATAACATATGAAAAAAATTACAACTGGTATAAAGTGAATATGCTAGCCAAATTTAATAAAATCCAAGTCACTAGACATACCAAAAATATAAGAACACCAAGCGAACAATTTTAGCTGTAGTAGATTCAAGAACTGCAGGGACCATGAATGGGTAGAAATTACCCACTCCAGAAAACAATAAAGTCTTTTTCAAGAATAGGCACCAAAATTCCTCACAATATGGCCTCACTCTCAAGTCCCAGAACTAGGTGTCAGTCCACAAGCAACATAAGAGATCCTGCTGCTATAATAATGGCCAAGGACAAAAGGTTAGAACCAGCAGATACCCCAGCCCATTGTGTTTGCAGGATCTAATGGAAACATTACCAACGACTGCTTGTGATGGAACACTAAAAAGACAAATGCTTCCACCTTCTCAAGGTCTCTAACTCAAGCCATAAGGCCCTCTTTGTTCGGCAGGAATTGCATCCAACTTGGGAATCTGATTGATTGGCATCAGATTTTTGTGTTTGTTAAGGTTTCTCAAGATCTTGGAAAGGAAACCAATTCCTCAAAACAAGATATATCAAAACTAAAACTAGGAATCTAAACCCTATTTATTCACGACATTCTTATTCCAGGAATCTGAAACCAAGGTTTGTAAAAGACTGTTGCCCTCTATATTATGTCTTTTTCTAATCATATAATTAAAATATATATATATGTATATATTTATTATATAAAATATATATCTACGTGATTCATATATATAATCAAATAATTATGCATTTGTATGCATATAAACTTATTATATTTACATATAAATATATATATACACACACATTTATATATAAATACACGACTAGAAAAATACATAATACATATATGTATATGCAAATATATATGTACATATAAATATGCTTAAATATAAAAATATAACATTTTAATAATGTTTTGATATATTTATTAACTATACAAATATATAATAAATGTATATTAATATTAAAAATAGTATACAAGAATACTACGCCTTCTTTAATCATGTAGCTATATAAAAATTAGTGTATAATCATATAATATATAAGTATGTGGTTATGTATATATGCACACACACACACACACACACACACACACATATGTAGGTGTAGATATATGCTACGCATTTATATACGCATAATACACACATGTATTTGTGTTTGACGAGGACATTTTTGTCAACTTATTCCAATATGAATTCTATTCTTCCGTTGTATATATGATGCCAAACATTTGAAAAGGAATTTGCTTTGTTCCCTTACTTAAAATCAGTGGTGCTATCTAAACACTCTAATGGAATGTAGTCAAATATCTGGCAATCAGATTCCTAGAATGACTAGTCAAAATGTAAAATTCCATACCCACCAAACGAACAGGATCTACAAAAACTTATTATATGGACATCACTATCCATCATCCGAGACTGGTTATTGTGGAACCATGGTCCAAGAATGGTTATTGTGGAAACATGGTTAATAGCCAATAAAACATCCTTCCACCTTTTATGACTCCCCCATTCTGCACATCAATTCCATTGTCAATAACTCAAGTCAATACTTTAAGACCTCTCTGTTGACCTTCCATCTCTTCATCTATGCAGATTAAGAGTCATGCAAAGGAAGGAAATTTACATTAACACCATATGTTCTTACTTCTCTCTGTTAACTATAAAAATCCAAATAGACTGCACTTCTTGCTCCACATCACATGAGGATTTGTTTGTCCATCATTTCTCTCCAACTCAATCAATCCTCTGTTGGTTAAACTAAATGCAATATAACAGAAAAGAGTATTCACAATTGATGAGGTCATCCAATTTTTTATACTAATTTATGTATATTTGAAACAGGGGAGCAAAATGAGAACCAGAAGGTTGTGCTGTAACATATAGAAACAAAACAAAGTTGAAAGGGAAAAAACAAACCTGTGAAAATTTAAAAATATACTCCATAAGTAAAACACTTGCTTGCCAATCAAATCAAATGACCTGAGCAGCTTATCCTCAGACAATGAATGGAGAAAACCATCATGTTGAAAATCAACTTCACCATTTGGTTTCTGTTCAAGGAATAAAAGCACTGGAAATGAAGGTTGCAAACAAGAAAATAGTTTGAGCAGGGCGAGAGGGGGAATCATGGTAACAAAATTTTTTAGCCTCAAATCATCGAAGGACCTCTAAAATATTGTGGGGATTTCTTGAAACTTGCACTAGATCTCCAGCATCAGCCACGTCCTGCCCTGATCTTGGAGTGAAACCAAACAATTCATTAGAAGTAATATCTTTGATATCGATTGGTTGATTGATGGCCTTGCTGAGCTTCTGTAGCTCTTTCACAAGTATGTCACGAGCACTTGATAATGCTTTCACAAGCATAACCTGCTCAAACAATGGCAAATTAAATAATTGTGACCACAATAACAAATGCTAGACTGAAATTGGCACAATCTGCCGGCAGCATTCAAAAAGCTGCAGATTAACTGTACATACCAATGGTAAATACAAATGTAATGCCACACGAACTTAGTCACTGAAGGTCATGTAATCTCATATGGACCACAAGTAATCATCAGGAGCATCCGTAGAATAAACTATTAACAGGCAACGGAATTATGATCTCAACATAATAATTACTAATATGATCCAAAGGCCTGAATAGTTAGCCAGGATCATAAGATATTTATTGATTTATAATCAGACAAATTGATCTAGAGAATGCACCAGATTTAGGCTAGCAACACATGCACACACAAACATAAGAGCCAAAACAACTCCAAATATAATGTCAAAATGCATAAGAAATTGTTGGCTCTGGAAAAGGAGTCCTGTGAAAAACAATTACAAAGAAAAAAAAGCTAACAACTTTCTAATATGAGAATAATCATGGGAGCAATGAAGAGTGTTGCCTGTAAGATAAAATCCCAGACAATACATACTTGCTTTGATTGATCATGCTCTCGGACAATATCATCTTCATTAGCTGGAGAATCACTGAAAGAACGCAATTTATATTTGTTACTTCAACAGAATGTTTAAAAGAATAAAAGGCTGACCCAAAAGTACAGGGCAAGACTTCTCCAAGTTAGGGAATATAAAGTGCTCGAACAACATAGGGGGGAAGTAAGAACTGGAGCATTTCTTTACTACTATGATCGCCATTATACATTTCTTCCTTCTTCCTTCCTTTCCCATTACTTGTTTTATATCCTTTGCACAATGCCAGGGTGTCATGATATTTATCTTTATGAACTTTTGAAATTAATCTCCACAAGAGCAAAAAGCAACGCCAGCAAATAAAAACCTATGCAAATGATGCTCATTCCATATCTTAAGAATATATAAATGTAGACAAAAAAATGCATTGGGGTTTGTTTTATACATAATCTTCTGCAACAAAACTATCATCACCAGTGAAAAAATTAAATTATGAAACAAGCATGAGCAAGTTATATCATATTTGAAGAAAGAGAAAACAAACCTGGGTACCTTCAGTGAGGAAGTGTGAACCCCACTTTTCAGCAGGCTGACATGTACGCTTGTATCAACTAACACAGCATGAAAAGCATCAAAATGAACCGGACAGTAGGCATGCAATCCCCAAAGGGCTTTCGGGGGAAGTCGAAATTCATGGACTGCAGCAGGGTTTGTATCCAAACATGCCTGGATATTATACCTACAACAGTACTCTAAAATTACTAAGGTCAAGCTTAAACAGATACAGTATATTTATGGATTCACTTCACCAAGTGAAGCATATATGAATAGAGAAATAGAAAGCACAATTGATAAATTTTCACAAGAAAGACATTAAAGATATAGGTTATTTCCTCTAACCTGTTCTCCAACACAGGAGTGTACAACAGCTCAAACTTCAGAATAACAGAAGAGGTGGATGGACCCTGCTAATTCAAATTCCCAGTTCAGATGCCATAATAACATAAACACCAAATTTGAATTTATCTCTGTGTTCAAGCATGTTGACTGATATAGACATTCCTACTTTCAGAAGTGTTCATCAACAAAACTCTAAACAGAAAGGGCTTTAGTTTTTGCTGAATATGTAACAAGAGTCATCTGAGCTCAAACAAATATCCATACTTGTAGCACCTCCAATTTATTTATTGGCTACTGTCACTTCTTATGATAAACAATTTTAGCTTTAATTTTAAGCTTTTACTCGAAGTGTTAATAACTTGTTTCTCTATCTCTTACATTTTGTTTGTTCCCCCAGATATATGTAGATCCATATATATAGATAAACTCAATACACGAATTGAGTATATGTGCATGCATATCCTTCCAGAAAAATGAGAATATTACCTCAAATTTACTAAGAGATAAGTTAAAAGAAACCAGCATTGCCAAAAGAATATCCTGTCTCGCATATCTGATTCGAAAAGGTTGTGTTGAAAAGCTATGGTCAGTATCATCAATTCTCCAGACTCCATACATATCATCAGAACCCAGGTCCGGAGCTGCTTTGACAAAGAAAATATATAAGTGTCTCTGTTAGATTGGCCAAAGAGCAGGTGATCTGCTAACTATGTAAACCTTGCTGCACGAACTTAAAGAAGATGAAATATGTAAAAAGAAAGCCAGAGTTGCAAGGATGATAAAGTTTTCAATTTTTGACAATTCGTGAGAGTCATCCCCATAGAGATGGCATATCAATGGCCATCTGAACTTAAGATGAATCAATCACAGAAATAGCTTGTCTGTTCTCAGTGACCCATAAAATGGTTGAAAAGAAATAAATATAAAAAAACTGTTAGAATAGAGAATGTTATCTAGATAAATGAATTGAAGAACCCTATCCCATATATAAAGAGAGATAACAACAGGGTGAGATTACAAGAACGGTATTAATATATATATATATATGATCCAATACCTAAAATAAACTAAATAAAACAAGACTAGATATTGAAAATATTCTAATAGATACTGAAAATATTTAATACTCTCCTTAAGTTGAGCATATCTATCAAGCATGCTCAACTTGTTGCATAAAAACACAAACACAGAAAAAGATAGAAAAAAATAATGCTAATATAAATATTCTAGCAAGCACCGTTAGAATTTGAAGAGGAGAAATAAAAGATTTATGCGAGCACTTAGGCTTTGAGCAAGCGGGGCAGAGATAAAAGCGAGATTTGACATAGGCACGACAAAACAGGCATGGATCATGGTATAGACGCGACAAAAGAGACAGAGATCATGAGCATAGCCAAGATAGAATTAGACAGAGATCACAGCACATTCAAGACAAAATCAGAGATAATCACGATAAGATTTTACTAAGTTGTGACAGAATGAATAGAAATCATGGTATAGTCATGGTAGCCAGGTAGAAATCAAGGTAATATTTTTCTAAATAATGACAACTAGAGCTTTTTTCCTTTTCTTTCCTTTTTTTTTTTTCTTTTTCTGAAAAAATCAAACAAACAGAAAAATGGGAGCATGGATGATTGAGGGTTGATAAAGCGCACACCAGACACAAAGAACAAAGAAAAGATAATTGGCAAAAATGTGCAATTTTTCTTTATTTATTATGATCCAGACAAAAGATCCCCCAAGAAATCATTGATAAGCTAGAGAAAATCTAAAGGATGAAGACCATTGACTTTCAGATGTTGGCAAACTGAGGAGGGGAAGAAAAAGATAGAATGTCAGTTTTAGTAGCCAGTGATGAAGATAGACCGAAAGAAGAAAATATGTTGGGCATATGCTGGTGGAGGATGACTGGAAGTCAAGAAAGGAGGGGGTATAAAGTTTCTTTCTCTCTTTCTTTTTTTTTTTTTTCTCCTTTCATTTTCTTCTTCACCCACTTCAGTTCTGTAGCATGGTAGAACAGAGAATGGTACATGATTTGAAGTGCCTCATGCATATGAATAGAGATATGAATAAGTTTACAGTACAAAAGTGGTACAGATACATATAGGATCCACTATCCAATGTAAACTAAATCAAATAAGACTAGATACTGAAAACATTCCAAGACATAAAGGAAATAACTTAAAAACTACTGAAAATGTCCTACAAACAAGTTAGCATACAGTGTATCCCTTTTGGGTTGAGTAATCTCTGGATTTTATTCGTCCCCCAAGTTCATGTTATGGAAGAACCACAGGAAAATTCACGACAGTAATCTTATGAATTTATTCTTCTCCCAAATTCATATTATGGAAAAAACATAGGCAAAATTTTACACCAGAACATATTGCAGTGCAATGGATCCCTTACAAGAGAGGAGATCAACAAGGTGAACAACTACTAGGATAATGACCTTCATATTGAACAACTCTTGCTGGCGTTCCCAAGGAACCAGAATCACCATCCTCCCACCTAATCGTAATCTTCAGTTGATACCATCTAAAGGAAACATAAAAGTAAACAAATAAAAAGAAGATGTCAATGCTTAGCCAACATAATCAATTTTACTCTAATTAACAACACAAGAAGAACATAAGAAATGAAAGATGAAGTTAAATTAATATTACACTCACCCTTGCTGAAACAAGTCAAGGTTGTGAAATCGATGAATGTAAATGGAAATCTCATGTACAGCCTCCAATTTTGGCCATTTAAATATTTCAAGTTTAGGTTTGAGATTGTTGGGTTTCACTGGCTGCTGCTTCTGTGCTTGAGGAGAGTTTAGGTGAGGCAAGGGCATCACATCAGGACCATCCAACCTCTTAGGGTTCATCAATGCTGATTTATTAAAACCGTTGATCATCCATTTGAGACGCTGAAGTAAAAGTGACATTTATAATGTAATTCCTCACTGAAAATTTGCATCCCTCCAATTTCTCAGGCCCAAACACTAATCTTTATTGGTCAGGTTTGGCTTCCAAGGAAAAGAGAATGCAGCATTTCATAACAGGGCAGCTTTGTGGTTGATTTGGAAGAAAACGTGGAATAATTCCTACTAAGAGTAGAACCCGTGCTGAATAGAGCCCCTTCACCACAGAACTTCTACACCATGAGATACGATGCTTTCATCATTGTTCATAATCAAACAAACTGAAGACTAAGAATATGTTAAGTTTAACACTAAGATTCACATAGCAACGATAACAGACTTGATACATGAGTTTTTCCGACCATCATGATATACTAACAACAGAAAAAGCAGTAGAAACATAGAATATGAAGCCACACATTTTAGATTAGCCATTGCAGTGTTTCTGAACAGCCAATGTTGGTGTCTTTTTTCTGAAATTACTCTACTTATCCTTTTGAGAATCTTAAAATAGAAATTGGGTCTACATCACCCTTTAAATCTTTAAAACTACACCACACACAATGAGAATCTTCAGAAGCAGATATTTTATTCAAGAATGACTATTTATAGCACAAGTTGCTAATACAATGAGTTAAAAGTCCTCTAAACATCTTCTTCATCTAAGTTAGGATAAACTGTTAGCTGAAAGGACACTTACAATCCTCTCTCCATAAACTGCTAATCAAGCAGACCAGTGCAAACAGGCTAAAAATCTAACATGAAGATAGTGTTGCTGCAAATATAGTTTATTTCTCCATAATAATATCCTGACATTACCCTGTATGAGCTTCCTAAAACCTAACTTCTCGAAGAATATACAGAGACGTATTACTAAGAATATCAAAATATCTCCAAACATTAGAATCCTATAAACCTCCCAAAAAATTACAGAGCTCACACTTTGAATCACATATAAACCCAATTATCAATCTAATTCTCACTACAAAAGTGAAACATAAAATTCAACATACCCAAATTCTTATGAGCTACAACAAACTAAATCAATGCACGGAACAATATGAGAAAAAAATTGCATTCTAAGGTCAATAGACTAAACTCAAAGAATAAGAAGAGAGCACAGAATAAGATGAGCAGACAGATGAATTATATAGAAACTCCCAGGCATTGCATCAAAATCCACTGATCTATACAAGGGGTTTTTGACAACAAGTTGAAAAACCTGGAAATGGGGCTTCCGTTCCACCTATTTTGTCCAGAGAATTGGCGGAGACAGTGGACACGGCCACGTAAATAAGAGACAATGCTAAGATCTTGATGGTGGCGACGGCGCGTGAGGGTAAGAGGCGGCGTTTAGCGGCGGGAGACAGAAAAGGAGACCGATAGAGAGAGGAGAGGAGTTCAACAATTAGAGTTAATTCTGAGGAAACTTGGACAACAACTGGCATAACTCGTATTTTCCTCGTTTCTTTTATTTATTTATTCTGTGTTTTTGGTTCAAAGGGTATAATTGGAAGTTTGGTTTGGGCAAATACAGTGTATATTTTGTTTAATAATAATAATAAATAAATAAATATATAAAAAGTGTATCTTTTATTTTTATGCATGCATGCTGAGAGTTTGCTAAGTTCAAACTCCCAATCTAAGCATTTTGTGTGTAAAACTTATATGTTAAGTAAAAAGCAGCGAGGCAAAATAATAATCAATTGAAATTCAATCTTTTTGTATTCATCTTGATTTTGCAAAAGTATTTTAACAAGATTTCCTCTTAAAAGATATTTAGATTTTAAATTTGTTTGGGAATTTTAAAATTTGGTTAATTAAATTGATGGGCCGCTTTATATTTAATTTATTTTTTCTTATATAAAACATGGTACTATATTAAAAAATAAATTTTACTGTTAAAAAATGGGATGTAATGTTTGAGAATTGAGGTATATTTTAAAAATAAAGTTAGAAGTTGAGGTACAAGTTGTGAAGATAAGAATATTATTTTTTAAAAATACTTTTAGATTGATACATAAGCAAAATAAGCACCAAGGGGAAATATAAAAGCTTTTAGAAAAATGAATCCAAACATTGTCATTGCTCATTTCTTTCCCAGTTGTGGCGACTATCCAAAATATGAATGTTTCAATTAATGGTTTAACGCATGCAAATAAAAGTAAATAATTAATGTTACTATCGTACCAAACATGTATTTCTTGAAAGTAAACATACAATGGTATTGTACCAAACACATGTATTTAATAATAATGTACTATTGAACCTATTTTATATTTAATAACATATGCTTGTGTGGGTTTTTCTTTTGGTAATTCATAACTCGCATTCTCTTGGAACTTTCTTATCATTGATTTGGGATTATGTAATGATTTGCTCAATTAATGGTTATTCACAAAGTTGATTAATGAAAAATATATAACCGCAAATGATATGAAAAAGAAACGCGTGGATTCTAAAAAAGGCATGTCTAATCAATTTTTAAATACAATAGTCCCTGCCCAATCAGCATATTGTTCAACCATGACACAAAAGTCCCCTTGAAGGCGGTCGCCTCCACGCTACCAGCTAGGATTACACCATCCTATTCCTAGGTCGACCACTAGCAAAGAGCTCGTTAAGTTATGCTAACTTTATGATCTTGCATTTGTTGACTACAGTCAAGCTAAGTGCCTCCACTAATTCTTGGCAAACCTCGGGTCAAGTGAGCATTTTTGCGAACACTTATTCAACTCCTAAGTTAGGAGCACTCACATGCCTCGAGAGTGTTGCACCCCTATTGGTCGAGCTACTCAATTATCGGCCGCATTTAATGTTCCACATACTTAACCTCAATCATATCATCCACATTCTTAACCTCAATCACATCATCCACATTTAATGTCGCTCAACAACTATCTCTTTTGCATTAAATGTCCTCAAAGAGTCATCCAACCTATTAGGTAGCCATATAGGCTGCCACCAGGGAATGAGGTCTCTTATCTTTTTGGTTGAGATAATCATTTCGATCACACGCTTCAAATGACTCTCATCCATTATAAATGCCTACTCTTATAAATACTATTGATACTCATACATTAGCTTGATTGTCCTCGTACTTTCTTGCTTACCTTTCGTTTCTTTAATATAACTTAAGTATAAGAGAGTTTGAACCGAGAGCTACCTCGATAAGCTCAACGTGCTTTCCTTTAAATTGCAGGTCCAACCAATGCTATTTTTACCAAGTCAAGCAAGTCCATCTTAAACTTATCTCGACCTCACCCTAAACACTCAACCACCTCTCTTAAAGTATTAAAGAATTCTTTTCTTTTTGCTTATTGTTCAACCATTAAACATAAACGATATCGAGCAATCATCTAAATAAAATACATAAATTACAAATTTTGAGTGTGTAGAGATCATTAAGCCCTTAAATTGCTTTAGCTTTTTTATCCATTGTCTTCTCAGGGGACCCCATAGTGAAGAAGCATAGCAGTTTAATTGTTGATAGCAATTATGTTGAACCAGGTTTCAATTTTGAAGCAAAATTTTAGACCTTGTACCATGAAGCAGTAGTTGTTCGCCTACCAATCCGCACATTATTATGTAAGTTTTTTTAGCGAAAATTTTATAAAACCAAACTTAATCAGTAATCAGTTACTCCAAGCCCTCTCCTCTCTCTAGGAGTTGATATCTCCTCCTTCTGGCACTGTTTATCTTCCTTCAAGAGCTTGTCTTCTTGCCTTAGGACTTGATTTACCTTTATTGCCTATGAAAATATTTGTGCTTAATTTTTATAAATGTTATCTATTAATCAATTTGACGTGTTTAAAATTTTAAGTGAAAATTTAAGTAGTGGATGCAGGCGTTTGGCAAACTAACATAAATTATTTCTTCATTTACTTAACTTTTTTACTATAATTACTCATTTTCTTACTGATTGGAAACCATAATTGGATTTATTAATTCTTATCTTGGTTGGTTAGTAAACTACAATAACATATTACTTCTACGTGAAAGCACATTTTTCATAAAATAAAGTTTTTTTCTCATACTATTTTACTTTATCATTTTTATTAAGCTTAATTCACCCTCCCTTTGAGGGATAGTTTTGGTCTCGAATTATAATATGGTTGGATCGCATTATGATACTATAGCATATACACTTCATAAATGCAGCTTTTTGTGCTGAAGAAGTTTTTCATTGATAATTGAATTTAACTTGATGAAAGGTTTCTCAAATTGCCAATTTAATATTGATGAATTCTTCAAAGGATGCAGGATTAATTCAACGAACTAAAAACATTTAGAACCATCCCATCAAAACCAAAAAAGAAATGGATAAAAGAAGCATAAGCATTTTTAATGTAGTAGGGGCGACGATGCTAATCATTATGACGGGCAACATATCTTGAGCAAACAAGAAAATATTTTGTTCTAAATAAGAGGTGATCATTAATTTATTAATAGTATTAAAAATTTTCAATAGGAATCACATTATATCATCTCATACGGATTTAATTGTCTATTAACAACTTCAAATCACATAAGCAAGTGGAGCTAAATTTCAACATCACCTCATCATCATATAAAATTAAGGTAAGAGCAGAGCAATTCTATGTTTCAAAATGAATTTACAGCCTTGCGGTTGACTAGCAATTATTAGTGATTTATTAAAACACTCTTCACCAATCCTTCTAGCACCCGATATTATAGTTTATTTCTAATATTATAATTTATTTCTACACAAAATAATTTACCTATTGAACAAAAGGGCTAATAAATACTCTTTTATAATTACTTTAGTATTCAGGTGAGACAAATTTGATACTAAATTTGTTAAAAATAAAGTTATTAATACTGCTTTATATATATATATATATATATATATTTGTGTATGTCACGATTGCCAAATGTATGTTACCATAAATTTTGTGTTTGCAAAATAAAATGACAATTGACAAGAAATAGTATCGATTGAAATGATTAAATTTGTCAGTGCACATGGATATGATCTTTATTTGGAGTCATTTCTTTCTTTTCTTCCAAAACAAGGATTTGAAACTTAGATCTTTAAAGATAGAATTAGACATTTTAGTGTTCTTCAAAGTTGATTTGTCCTTCAATCAAATTAATTAATTCGATAACTTTATACTATAATTTCAAATTAAATACTATAATTTGATGAGCTCAACAATGACGCCTCGATGTACTTTGAACACCATGAATCTTATTGAATCTAATTGAAAATTTTTTGAAACCTCTCTCAATATTTTTTTTGCTTGAAATAGAATTTTTGTTGTGTTTTTACTCTTGATGATCACCTTATTTATGCTTGTAGGTGTGAATTCTTGACACTATTTGAATGATACTTCATGATTTGATTGGTATTTATTTTCTTAATCACAAAATTATATTTGAATTATCAAAATACCAAAAAATTACTTCCTTATTTAGCAAGATATGATTTGAAATAACTTAAATGGCTTAATTTTACATGTAGTAATATCTAATTTATCATTAAGTAATTATTTCTATTTAATTTTAAAATGTAATTTGAAAAAATTCTAAAATATAAATATAAGATTGATGAATGAGACAACAAAATTTTCATTTCTACATCATGTATTAAGATTCTGATCTCATTCCACATATGATTCAACCTATTAATTTTCTTTATCCTAGAAAACTTAAGAATATTCCTGAATGTTAAAGGTTTTTGTATTGACAGACTTTTGATTTTTAATTGTAAAATTTACTCTCTCTTTAGAAGAATAATTCAGTAAATTTATAAATACTTTTGTGTTCTTTTATTTGTAGTGCCCCATCCGAAAAGGTGTCTATTTCGAATCGAGATGCTACTCTAATTGAATTTATTTCAAAGCCACTTACATACCAAAAAAATTCTCAACCTAAGAAATTTCATAACTTCAAATACAAGCTAGTCAAGTTGAGAATGACAAGCAAACCCAAATTCTCATAACAAGCTACAATTGCTCAAGAGCCCATAACTTATCTTATATTTTAACATCATTCGTCAGGAATTCTAACCTATCACACTTCGTAGTAGAAAGACACTAACTTAACCTATGCCCCTAATACATTACAACCGTAACACCTCACCTCCTTACCGTTATAAATTCCTTGATAATAATATTTACAATATGCCAAAAGGTAGCCCAAGCTTAGGGTGCCTTCTACACTTCAATTTGGCCAAAGAACAAAAAGAACAACAAAAAGGGGGTGAGTTCAAATGACTCAATGAGGTAAGCATTTGCATGTATTGGAGGAATTTGAATGGAATGGAATACAATATACAAATGTAAGAAGAACATTCATTCTAAATTCAGATAACTAAAAGACAAATTACGATATCTGGATATTGGGAATTTGAAAGAGTTTACGGAATCTACAAACCAAAACTAGAAACTAGTGTTTCTTATAAAACACTTTGTGAGCTGACTCAATGTCGTCCCATCGCAACAAAGAGTCATTTCACATTTAATACATTTCATAAAACATTTCAAAACTAAAAGACATTATTAGTTTTGAGTAACCAAATGAACAAGTTATCCCATAAAAAACTCAA
This sequence comes from Jacaranda copaia, assembly GCA_014898725.1. Taxonomy (NCBI): domain Eukaryota; kingdom Viridiplantae; phylum Streptophyta; class Magnoliopsida; order Lamiales; family Bignoniaceae; genus Jacaranda; species Jacaranda copaia. Next base: position 103,870 of record JACGDI010005478.1, on the reverse strand, counting down.
GTTTCAAAATCTAGGATTTTGATCAGTTTTATAAAACAGGCTAGATGAAAACATTTTATGAATTCAGTGATACAAGCATATTTCACATGTACAACCATGTAACAGCCTTCCCCCTTGTGTCTTTCGATTATGTATAAATGATACGACCATAAAACAACCTACCCCTTTATATCGCCTCAATTCTATATAAATGATATGACTATAAAACGGCTTGCCTCCTTATATCGGCTCGATGAGTGGCCAACTTGCCAAACAGCTGCAGCATGAATTAGTAAAATTGATCCTTATCGATCAAGCCTCCCCCAAAGACAAGATTGCAACCACACAAATTGATAGGACCAATCCTCATTGATCAAGCTTTAGGCTACAGTCAACCTCGACTGCTCAAAATCAAGATTGCAAATCAAGTCAGCCAGTAACACTATTTTTATCAATAATTCAATGAAACAAATCTAGAATAATAATCTAAGCATTTCACTGGGATTGGCACTCGGCCCAAATAGATTTTTTTTTGTATAAGTACTTGTAAATAAATTCAATAATCAAGTATGCCTATAAGGCTATACGATATCAATTAACAATTCCGATAAGCCAACATGGTCAATTAAAGCTGTAACGAATAACAAGAGTGCTGGCAAGGCCATAAATTGTACTTAACAATATTAGAAGTAAGAACAAATAAAATGAACCCTCACAGGGGTTTACAAAATAAGCAACATACAACAAACAAGATCTCAAACAATTTACGGATTTCAATAATCAAGATGCAGATATGGAATGGGAACAAGTTTAACCATCATAGGGATTTATCACAAGAATATATATGTATAAGAAGGTATTAGATTGACAGACCCTCACAAGGCATACAAAATAAATACCCAAAAGGTAAAATCCTCACGTTGATAGCCTCAGATATGCTATCACCACCTATTAGTCTGTGGAACCCACTTATTTGTCACCTAATTCAAAAGAATAGGTCCACTGTCAATATCCTCATTCAACCCTATTAATGACAATTATAATATCAATAATCTAAAATCGACAATTATTTGTTTAATATGGCAGTTTTAGGGTTTGATTAGTACTATTGTTATGGTACAGTTAATTATGTAATTAATACGGGAATATTTATAGGGTTTATATCAGTACTAGCAAAAAAAAGGCATAATTAGGTCCTTATTACATACTTATTCTCATAACATTATCCCAAATCAAAATAACAACCCAATTATCTCAATTAACCCAATTATTGCCACTTAGGTTCCAAATTTATAAAACGAGGGTTTCTCCACCTAATTAACCTAATTATCAAGATTGTTACATGATAAGACAAAATTTAGATCCATTAGCTTATGTAATTATATTCATGTCTCAATGTTTTCGATCAAATCATGCGTATTTTTTCGTTGATATAATGCATCGCAAGACTTGAGGGTATATACATACACATGCATACAACTTTAAACTTATTTTCATTTTTACCCAATTTCTTCCTATCGAAGCTCTGGAATCACGATCAACTTGCGTGCATGTGATCAATGCAATGAGACGAACAAATTGTCTTAGCGGCCGCCGTCGTCGAAAAAGCTGACCACCACCGCCAAAAGGTGTGCTTCAACTCCACAATTCAAACCCCCTTATCAATTTCTTATTCTACCACCAAATTGACCATCAATTGGCCGGAAAACCCAACTGGGTCTCTACTCGCTATCGCATCAAATTCTTCTCCTTCAATGGCCAGTTTGCGAAATTAAGGCCATCAACTTGTTCACCAAGCTGAACTTATCGAGATTCACCCCTTAGTCGCCATGAAATGCCTTCGGAACGATGAGACCAGCCACCTCCACCTCACATCCCGTTCGGCTTGCAAGTTTCCAATGTTATGCCAGCTAGTATAGAGGGTGGTGGGTATGTGTAAGTTCTTTGAGCTAAGAGGAAAGTGCTGGTGGTCTTGGTTTCAAGGTTCGCCAGCTAGTGAAGGTAGTTGTTGATGACTAGGGGTGAAAATAGGTTATACTATATTAGGCTTTGGCTTAAATAGGCCAGGCCTATCATACAAATGACAAGCTTTAGTCTAATCTATTATCTATGATAAGCTTTTTTTTAGGCTTAAACCTAGCCATTTTAATAATTTCTAAAGCCTCAGTCTGGCTTAAAAGCCTATTTTTTTCTAAAACTTCAATTAAATAAATCTAAATTTTTAATATGCTCAAGCTTGTAAGTTGTAACTATAAAATAATCAAAATTATAAATAACATATGCATAATTACAAAAGCTCAAATCTAAGTCTAAAATAATATTCAAAAACATAAAGAATTTTATAGAAGTCTTCATTATTAAAAATTAGTAATAAGATAATTATGTTTTATTACTATTGTCAATTAATGATAAATTTATAAATAATAATAATAATAATAATAATAATAATAATAATAATAATAATAAGTGACAATAAATTGATAAATGATTTGAAACAATATTTATGTTGTTACCATATTAGTCAATGTATGCACATGATACTAATGATAACTTAGATAGAATTAATATATTGTAAGTATTAAACTTATATTATAATTATTATTATAAAATAAAAATTATTGCTACTTAACATATTTTGTTATTGAAAAATTTTACTTAATTATTTAATATTATATTATTAATATTATTTTTTTATATGAAGAAGGATAAATAGGGCGGCCTGTTAGACTTTGTGAGATTTTAAAAGAGCCTAAGCCTAGCCTATTTAGTTAAAAAAAACTAAATCTTGACCTAGTTTTTTAATTAAATAAGCTAGATCTAGGTAGATCATAAATAAACTAGGCCACAGGCCCCTAACAAGTAGTTTGGCTTATTCTTATTTCTACTGATGAGGTTGGTGAGCGATGTATAGTGAGAATTTGAAGATGGGGGAGGGGGGGAGGGTTCTTGCTATTTATAAGCCACTCCTAGAAATTCTAAATTTGACCCCAAAACTTTTCTTCTATTTCAATCGAGTCCTCCCAGATTTTAAAAACTCTTCACTTTAACCTTGAAATTAGTTAGTGCCTTATTTTAACCCTTTTGACCCAAAATGATTCTATTTTGACCCATAAAGTTTCAAGACTCTGAAAAATCAAGTTTTCTCAAATTTCAAATCAACCTAAAAACTTTCAAAATTCTTACAATCAAGTCTTTTAATTATTATTATTATTATTTATCAATTATTTTTTTAGCCCCAAAATTTGTCAAACTTAATATTTTAATTTTCAAAACTTATTTTTCAAAATACCAAATTTAGAAGTGTTATATTATTGGTATAGTAGTATTGAAATTTTATTTTATTTATTTATTGATCCAACCAACCAAACACCTTTTCACTCAAAAATACGTACGTTAATCCTTAATAGAAACTTGGTCCATAATGTGTATCTCACTTGAATGAAGTAGAAAATACTTGAACAAGAACTAAAGAAGACACAGAGAATTGAAAATAGTGATCAAAATATTATTACACAGTATATTTCTAAAATTCAAGACCTCATGAGCAAATATATCAACAAGCCCTAAGAAAAGACTACAGATATTAAAATTTTATATACCATATAGATATTTTCTTTTTATGCAAGTGTGATTGATTATGTTATTAGTCCACTCTGTAAGCTAAAGAAAAACTCAAAAATGATTTTTAACACTATATAAAGATAGTATTGAGATGGCGAAATATCATATACGATAATAAATTATATTTTTACCATCAAAAGAAAATGAACCTTCCTCGACTATCAAGATTCATAATACTGACCTATTTAATATAGAATTAAAAATTATAGACCTTGTTTGGTTATATTTTCCTTGAACAATATTATTTTGGAGAAATATAATCAAACATATCTCCATTTTCCCTCTAAAATACGAACTTTCCAATATACACTTACATATATATATATATATATTATTATTTTAACATTAAAAGAATCACTTAATTTCATTTTAATTCCAAAAATAACGAAAAAAATATTAATTTGATTGCTATAGTAAAAAAATGTCTTCCCCAAAACATAAATAAATATACCAAAAAATAACTTTCATATTTTTCAGTAATTCATTTTTCCAAAATACATAATAAAATCAAACAAAAAATATAATCAAATATTCCCATAATATCTTTAGAAAATTATTAACACAAACAAACAAATAATATAACCAATAAATATAAGTTCAAGAATAAATTTAAAAAAATTGAGATACTGTAACTCTGAAAAACAATAGATGTGAAAAAAAAGAATTTTTTATCTGTATTCATGCAACAAAAAATAAGAGTAAAAAAATAGTAATGCCTCATTTGCATCTGCTTCCCTCCAAAAGCCACTTCCATGCAGTGAGCCACGTGGCCATACACGTGAAAGCTCCACGTCAGGAGCTCGCACCGGGGTGGGACCACATCCATGGCCCGATTGTCAGCCTCCGTGGCTTTTCTGTGAATACGGCCCTTCTCAGGGTCAATTGGTAAATTCACCGAATAGAAGTTTCGGTTCATAACAGACAGCTCTGCTGGGCAAACAAAGATTAAAGAACCAACAAACAAAATAACTCTTCGGTCCGGAAAACCTCGTGCAAAAGTTGATTTTTTAAGGAATCAGAGCAATGGACGCCGAAGAGGTAAATTCAGACAACCCTTTGGGATAGTTCCGGCCATCATCCCGCCTTGGTCGTGGCGGTGGACCCGATTTTTGTTTTCATCAGCAGGCCTACCAACTACCTGACTGATTCCCCCCCTTAACCGTTCTTGTACTTTTCTTTTTTGTGGGTGTTCCTGCATTCTTTCTTAGTGGGTTGGGATTTTCATCTTGTTTTCTGTTTTAACTTTATTTTCATCTTTTGATGTGATTCTTTATGGTTTTGGGAGTTCCGTTGGTTCGTGTGTTTCTGAAAATTCTGCCACTTCTTTTTTCTTTTTTGCACAATGGTGGTATGTTTTGGTATTCTTTTTAGCTTTATTTGAGGTTCGAAGTAGTTCTTCGCCTTTTCTAGATGTGTTTTTTACCGGTCATTTATCATTTTTTGAGTTGAAGTTTTTAAAATGGGGTAAACTTTGATACTTTCTGTAGCTTTCTTGGAATTTTTAACTGTGATTCCTTGTGATTTCTCGTTTATTCAATATATGTGTACAGGAATGAACATGTGTTTTGGAGGTATTTTTGTTAATTTCATTTATTTATTTTGGAGTGCAGAAATTGACGGCGTTGAAGAAGGCGTATGCTGATATAATATTGAGTATATCTAAGGAGGCAGCAGCGAGGGTTATGGCCTCGGAGAGGAAATTGGTAAGGTTTCAGCATGAGCTGAAGGTGGCGAAAGAGGAGGGGGTGCGGATGCTGCTGCGCCTCAAGCAAATGATGGATTCTCAGGTGAATCATCTGATATGAAGTTTAAATTTCAGTTCGTTTCCCTATGTTCCGATTGGCTTCTTGGAATGAGAACATAAACTAATAAAGAGAGCCTGTGTTCTGTTTGGAATTGGGACTTTTTGGAATGATTTTTGTTGGTTGAATGCGCTGTTGACAGGGGAATGGGGATTGTGTCTGTTTTGCCGCTGAAGTTTTGTTTTAATATCCTCTTTGATATTTAACTGTGTTCAGTTTTACTTTTTGTTTCTGGGTAATTTGCTAGTTTATTGTTGTGTGTTGATGGGTTTTCATGTTGGTTCTGCATGAAATTATGCATGTTTGTTTCCACTGCGCTATGCTTTTGTTTAATTAACGCGAGTTTCTTTTGGAAATCTGCAAATCACGGGCTTTCTTAATGAGATTTTGAAAAAATTGTGGAGGAATTTCGCATGAAATGAGTTCAAATTCTAAAGATACCGTTATATTACCTGAATAAGTACTTTTTGTTTGTTGAAATTGGGATCATTACTTGTCTTTTACTTTTCTGCTTTATTGATATGTTGTTGGACTGTATCAGTAAATGAGGAGATGATCATACCATCCATCTTAGTTATTCTGACATTGTCTGTTTGCACTAGCTCAACTAGAATGACCCCCCGTTTTAGAATTCTGTACGTGACAAGATCTCAAAATGGCATTATGTGATAAGTTGGCAGGCATCTTAACTTATTTAACTTTGGCAGCTGAAATGCAAGCACATGTTTGGTTTGTGGAATTGTATTAATTTCCTAGTGGGATGACATGGAAACAAATTTATTGTATTAGCCTTTTGTTTTGGCTATTATTTCATTTATTGCAAAGAAACCATTTACTTTATCTGCTTTTTCTTTCAGAGAAATATTTGGTGCTAGTAGAAAGTAATCAATCAATACTTTCATCTTTCTCTGATATGGTTCGCCTGATTCACTTTTCAAAGCCCCTGGCTATATCATCTGATCTTGATTTTTCATATATCTTATTTATCTCACATTCACATTTGGCAAACTTTACAGATTAGTGAAGCGGAAGCTGTATCACTGAATCAGCAGATGAAGATTGAAGAGCTTGAAGCACAACTTCAGGAAGCGGAAGATATTGTAAAAGATCTCAGAGAAGAGTTGGGGGAAGTGCAGACTGAACTTGAAAGGACAAGGAATGAGAATTTGCATTGTGCGAATGAATCCGCCTATGCTTGTTCAAGAGAAATTCCAGCAGAGAAAATTGATTCATATCAATCCTGCAAATACCTTCATCCAAATGACCCTCCTGTAGCTTCTAACATAAGAGTGCCTTCTGTGATCCCTAGAAACGAATGCACCAAGTGCTATAACAAGATAGTTTGCATGTGCGGTGCACATATTGGCAATCGAGATTTGCCTTCTATTATATTGAGAGGCAAAGAGCCTGGGCTATACAGAAATGGATGCACCCAAAGAATCCGTGCATGTGATAGGAATCTTTTGCATAGGGATTTCTATCTCTCAGAAGAAACTGATAAAGTGAAGGACAAGAATGGTAGAGAGCAGGAGGAAGGTAAGGACATCTCGAAAGCACCAGCTTCGGGGCCTAAAAATGTGACTGAACGTGAGGAGAAACTCTCGGCAGATATCAGGCTTGTCAGCTTCCAACCTTTTCTTCAGAAAAGGAAGAGAGGTATTAGACAAAGAAAAACTATAATACCCTTGGGTGGAAAAAAATCTTACCTTTTCCTGAAACCTGATCAGCTACCTGAAGATTTTGTGACAAGTGACCCTATTTCAGTAAAAGAAAATGCTCATTTCAATGAGAATCCTTCTGAGTTAAGTTCAAGGTTGTGCAAAGATAAAGATGAACCACAAACTCACCTGGGGTGTGCAGGAGATTCTGAAAAAGAAAAAGATCTTGTGGAAATTTGTGGTATGAAGACACTGCACAAGAATGACGGAGTGAATGAAGAAATGGTGCCTTTAGGGGAGATAACTGGAGTTTCAGAGAGCTTTTGCTTTCCTGATTGTAATATGGATAGTGGAAAAGGTGATTTGACGTCACATGGTTTAGAATCTGAGACTGAAAGGCTCCAACATGTGAGGGGAAGAGTTATCAAATGCACATATTGGAGGAAGCGGAAGAGACAAACTTTGAGTGGATCTGAATTGAATGGCTCTCTTCAGACAGAAAAGAAAACAGGAGACAGTAAAAATGGTGATCAGAAGGTGGAGCAACCCAAGTCTAGCTTGTTAACGGAGTCATCACGACACAGTAGGCGGATGGCACAAGTCGCTCGACAGGTTGGTGAATAAACCTCCAGCTGTACTTTGACTCTTACGTAATTCTGTTATGCATGTGCAGTTGGTAGATTAAATGCATATGCATATGCGTATATCTTTGAGCATTAGTTGGATAAAATTGTGGACATTTTTATGTGCTTGTTGCCCTCAATATTTTGTTTGAGTCTCTTGGTCAATTCCCTGTTTCCTTGCCAAACTATGCTCTATGCAATTGTGCTTAATTGTCATTTCTATGGGAAACTTAGGTTATAACTTGAGCATTTTTACGTTATATGCATCTAAGTTGCAATGTCTTTGAATTTTTTTCATATGTTAATGCTGCTCAGAATGGAAGGATATCTGTGAAAAACTTCTATTCAATCTGATTTATCATTGCTGTAATGGTTCATCTCAGATTCTTCTTTCGTTTTTCATGTGGTGTAGCATTCTTTACCAAATTAGATTTGTCATGACATTTAGTACTTTACTGTTTTAAACTCTACAATTGTGTAAGCTCCAGAAAAAAATCAAACAAACTATCATTGCTGCATTAGTTGGTTTGAGTTCCTTCTTTTGTATTTAATATAGTGTAACATTTTTCATTTTGTGCTTTCTGGTCATATGCTATGATATGTGGCTTTTATTTTATGACATACCGAACTTGAATTTATTATTGATGACTTACTTAGAAGGCCAACTATTTGAGTGATGTTACTACCATCTTTTCACTTAGTTTTAACCCCAATCCCACCACAGACACCAAGGACTTTTTTGGTTATGCTGCCCCAAAACATTTACCATTTGGATAAATAAAACCAAATATGGTTTTTTATTTTCTCCAATATGCCCAAGATATCCTCAAAACTTCTAATCATTCCCAAAATATTCATCCCACTCTTCAAGGCTGACATAATTACATACATACAATACAATTATACATATATATATAAATACTAATATAAAATCTCATTTTCATCCAATCAAAAAAAGGTTATGTTTTGACAACATCTACAGTACAAAATATCTCCAAATAAAACTAAACACACCATTCTCTCTCAAAATAATGTCTAACTCCTCCCCAAGACAAAACAAAACATACATCACTTTCCCTAATCTCACTTTTCAAATTTCATTCTCCCAAAAGTTCTCTTCTAAAACATAAGTAAACAAGGCCGATTCTCCTTGCTCCATCTTCCCATATTTATGCACACACAAGTGATTCTAATTTTTCTTTTTTATTTTCCATTATTCAAATTTTCCCATATTTGTGCATGTTTGATTTCTCGTTTATTATTTAAATTTCTTATATCTTGTGTTGTTTGATCTAAATCATGCTATACAATTCTTTACCAGCAGTCCTAGTTCTGGCCCAAAATTTGCAGGTGAATAACCTATTTAAATTTTGCAATTATCCTTAACTATCTTTTGATGTTCATTTTACTTTGGCAACCTTGACATTTCTGTAATTATAAAATTAGTACCTCAGATGAACCATTTCTTTGGCAGCTCAATTTTTTCAGATCTGTTGTTTATGTTGTTCTTAACCACTATTAAATAACATTACAAAATCTTTATTTTTGAGAAGAAGTCTAGTCTGGTTTTGCTAGAGTAGTATCAGAGTATGTTAGCTCGAGTAATGATTTGATGGTGTTTCTTGTTACCTTTTGCTTTAACATAGTAGCCCTCATATTATGTTATATCCCCTAGTTCCAACTTAGCTGCAACTTCATGGCTTTCATTAGATTCTAGGATGCAA
>JACGDI010005478.1:70593-94392 GCA_014898725.1 Jacaranda copaia | reverse complement strand
TAGCTTCTCTTGATAGAATGCCCTTCAGTAATCATTATCATCATCCTTTTAATCATTAGAAATTGTAGTCCACTAATATTGCATTTACCCAGATGTTTCATCTTGTTCAAAACAATGGCTGAGTGTAACCCTTATCATCCAGATAAGGGGGGAAACAAAACAGCCTTCATTTCCATAAGAGCATTTTAACAATAAAAAGGAACCTTCAGAAGGGGTTGTGTAGATTTGCTGCTCAAAAAGAAATTTTGTCACTTACGCCCGTAAAAGAGTAAAAAAGAACAGTGACTGAAGCGGGGAATTTCATTCTGAGTCTTGAAAACACTGATCCAATGATGGCTACCAGTTGGGGCGCCATCGGTAATGGTGATTGTGTGGAGCTTTGTGGCTTTGGAGCAGGGCACTGGCTTTTGTTTGGGGTGGGGGAGGGGGAGGTTCTCTGATGATTGTCTAGAAGCCTGATGATAATGCAATACAGAATATACATCAACAATTTCGACATAAAGTTCGGTACATATCTTGTCTGTATCGATGATGCCGTGCTTGTCAATGAGAGAGTAGAAGCATTTACTTAATTTTTAACTTATGCAGTAAGAAAGGGTTGAAGCTCTTGAGCCAAACCTGTTGCAATCTTTGCTTTCCTTTTGAAATATGTGGTTCTCTGTTGGTTTTTGGTGAAGCCTATGGTGCCCTGGATTGGATGTAAGTTGCCTATTCTACGTGTAAGATATAGACATTCTGGTCCTTTGATGATGTTTTGTTGCTGGTTTTCAAATTTGCAGCTAATGTCTTTGTCTGAGAAGAAGTGGTAGGGAAGATGTGTGTAATATCAGTTGTTCCAACCATGGAGAAGGCGAACCGTGTACTTGGCAGAACAAACAGGGGCGGGAGTGAGTTCTTCATCTGGATTTGGAAATTATGGTCTCTCATTTCCGGGGAAAATTAGGTTACTGCTAATCTGGATTTGCACCGGATTATGTTGGAAGTTTCCTTCAGGACTAGTAGTGTACTTCATTGGTGACTGTTCTAATAATTGTAAATGGATTCTTGTTCATCTGGTCATTGCTTGGATTTAATATTTACTGGAGTGGACTGAGAAAGTAAGGTAAAACAATATTGCATTACTTTGTGGGCATTTCCTGTTATTACATTATGAACAGAAAATTCGGATGGAATTGATTATCATGGAAAAATGAAAAATTATAATCCATGCTTGAATCTGAAATATTTCTTATTAGAATATCATATTTTTCAAAAGATTCTAAAGTAAAGCTTAACATATGTCTCTTTACTTTACTAATCTTGAAGCAGATGAATTTGTTCCTAAAATCAACAGAATCGTTTACACTTAGTGTGCGGAATTCCATCTTTAATGAGGTTGTTTTAGTTATAAATTTGGAGAATGTTGAAATAGAACTTTGTATGTTGTGTTTTCCATGCGATGTTCGCAACGTCCCAAAACGCATGAAATCACGACTAGAAAAGGGAAGCATTGCTGTGAACCACCCACCCAGTCTTTGATCTCTTTTCCTCGACTGATAAGAGGCGAACATCAACTAGTTTAGAATATCATTTGATGGATAATTGTATTATTATCTTTAGTAATGCATTAATGTCTTATTCACATTTTATATTGTCAGTTTCTTTATGTGTATTAACGAGTTCGTATATATATTTTTTTAAACCATATGAACGTAGACACTGTTTGTTTTAAAATTGCTTGTGTGCATGAATAATTTATTTTTAATTTAATTTAATTAGAGCAATATAAAATAATTGAAGGTGTATAAACTAACTTAAATAGCATATAAAATTTTTAAAAAATATTAAAAAAAACTAAATACCATATTAAATGTCAAAAAAAAAAAACATTACAAAAAAAAAAATTTCCTTTCTCCCACTTGTACACAATTTGGTACAATTGGACTGCTCGTCTAATCCCAAAAGAGAAGGAAAATAAAATGTAAAAATAAAAGGTGAAAACATTGTAGTTCCTTATGGTGTCTGTAAGGGCAAAACGGTAAAACCAGTCACTCGCTCGAGACTCAAGTCTCAACAGGTACCATAAACCCTTCCGAACTGAACTCCCAGTCCAGGGTTTTGAACATTTTGCAATCCTGCCCTAACTTTTATTGGATTGGGACGGTTGGGTGACGTATTCCTGAATCTTTGGGGGTAAAGGAAAGGGAATCTCCAATCAGGCTAACTTAAACATTACGACAGGAAAGGAATCGTACGGACGAACAGTCCAGAGTGGAGGCGTTGAGGGTAAATGGCGGCGGCGAGCAAGATTGGGGACTGGGCGTTCAAAGTGTTCACGGCGGGCCTTGGCGTAGCGACCATATATCTAACCGCTACCTTCTCTGTCAATGTCTACCGCGGCCTTGCCTGGCACTCTGCCCAATCCGTAAGAAAACCCTGCCTTTGCTCGTTCCCATTTGGTCCTTGTAGTGTTCGGATTGTGCATTAGCTTTTTGATATAAAAGAATTTGAGTCGTATAAAATGGGGGTTCTGTTTGCTTTCCTGGTAGTTCCTGAAAATTCTAAAGCTGCTTTATAATAACTGTTTTTTAACCGTATTTGTATACGCTAAATGGAAAACCTTTTCGATTTGAAAGACATAAAGACTACGAGAACGTGTCTGTAATAGTTTTAGCCTTTTGGTTTCAAATATCTGATGACACTTGGACAGCTAGAGAAAGTAAGGTATGGTTGAACCAATGAATTCGCAAACTTGTGAATTAGAAACCAAAACTAATGTGAAGGTGTTTGATCATGCTATGTGCTGCTAGACTCCAAACATGTTTTTGGTTGGAGTCCCGTTGTATCGTTAAGCCAGTTGATAGTTATCCACAAGTATTTTCTTACTTTTCTTTTTCTTTTATTTATTTATTTATTTATTTTTATTTTTGTGTTTGTTTGTGTGTCTCATTTGGCGAGTTAATTGATTGCTAGTGGTTTGATGAGTTCACTACTACTTTTCTGATGCCTTTTAAGGTTTTAGTTGATCTTTAAGTTGAGGCCACCTTTGTGAATTAAAATAGTGGATCGAGTTTGTTGGTTCAGTATCACAAACCATTGGATGAATTATGATTGCTGTAATTATCCAATGGCATGGCTTAGGATAGACTAGGATTAGCAAATCCAATCCTCAAGTTGAATTATCCTTGCAAGTTGGATTCCTTTCAAGAAGTCTCTCTTTGAATCTTTTTCTACTTCCAGTGATGCCTTAGGAATGTCTGTTATCCTCGTTGCTGCACCTTATTTGAAAAAATTCAACTGCTGCCTTGTATTGCACTCGCTAGCTACATAGATGATGGCCTGTGGTAACTCTATTTCAGGAAACAGCATACTTGTTGAACTTCCTTTGGTTAATTGTTTAAGTTCATTCGTCCATTTGGCATTGGAACCATTGTTTATCTTGTGATTTTCAGTGTGGATTGTGGCTTGATATATTGTTGTGTTCGTATAATTGCACAATCTTTGTTATAGTACGTTGATGCTTGCTGACGTAGACGAAGTTGCCGCAATTTTGAAATTTTAGCTGAATAGATTATAGGTGTTTCCCTTTTCGAGTTCTGATAAGCTTTACCTTCAAGAAGCATGCATCTTGCGTTGCACATATACTTATACAATCTTAACAAGCACTTTGCCCCTTTTAAATGTTTGATGAGCTTTATCTTGATGAAGCATGCATCTTGCATTGTATTTATACTCGCACAATGTTAGCAATATTAATTGCTAATAGGTGCTTGCCACAACTCATGAAAGTTGCCGCAATTTCAAAGTTTTTGCTGAATACATGCAAATATAATTTCTTTTCAAATGTCTGATGTGCTTTACCTTGATGAAGCATGCATCTCACATGTTGTGCTTATGCCCCAAGAGGTCTAGGTGTCTCAGTGCCCTATACTTAAATGTCCTGATCATAGCCTGGTTGGAATGGATTGTGGAAACTGATCAAAGATGAAAAGATTTCTGAAGAAGAAACAAGTGCCTGCTAAGTAAATACTTGTGTAAAACTAATAATTAAAATATCTGAATATAGCAACAAGACAGCCCTTTGAGTTAGTGATCATATTAGTAGCAATATCTTGTCAAAATTGAAGGTCGTCTCTTGAAAGAAGTTGCTGGTCTCCTTTGGAAAGAAGTCACTGCTTCCACCATCTCTTCTACATTGATATCACAAAGAGGGCTGAAAGTTGACCCAAAAATAAAATAAAATAAAATAAAAAACAACTCAAATTTGACCTTTTTAAGTTTGAGTTCGAGCTCATTGACCTTAAGTTTTTTCGCTAGCTGAGCTCAAACTTAGATACAAGTGTTGGAAAGTTCATGAGTCGGCATGTGAGCTTTTATTCTTTTATTGTTTTCTGTATTTGAGAATGTACTTTATTAATGGTGATAATAACGATAACATTAGTATTATTCATGATAACAATACCAGTAATAACGATAATATATATGTTATCAAAATAATTCTCTATTGTAATAATTAAGTTCATAATTTTAGATTATATTGTAAGTATTCATGATATATTATTATGATAAGTAAAATACTTAGTATACTATTAGTATGGAGAGTTGTATTTAAGTATCTAAATAATTAAATCCTAGTAATCGAAGTATGAAAACTATATAATTTAGTATAGTGAATTCAAACCATTTGTTGTAATAATTCAATATCATAATAATTATATTACTAATTCTAGATTATATTTTAATTATATTCAAAATTTATAATTAAGAAAAATATTAAGAATAATCGGTAATTGATGTGGACAGTCCTAGGTCCTTGGGTCAAGTATTGAATTAATACTGGACAAGTTACTGGACCTAGTAGGCCTGACTTTTCGTTGAAATGAGCTGAGCTACTGCACCTATCTAGGATGGACTAAGAGACTGGGTCGGTAGTCCACCTAAACTAGTTTTGTTGAGTTGTGATGTTAGTGCAGTATGGTGATAAATAGTAAGACAATGCTCAGCTACATGGGCAAGGTTAAGAAGCCAAAGCAGGGCACTGAAACTGGAGGCCTGTAGATGAGTGAAACCTACGCAAAGGGCTAAAGAACGAATCTGAGTAGGACAAAGAAGTTGAGAGAGTTGAGAGAGTTGAGAGAGAATAGTGAGCAACCACCATAAGATTTTGTTATGTTGAAAGGGTGAGTCCTAATAGGAAACTGAATTCAAGCATTAATATTATCCAAAAACCCTAACTGAGGTACCTTCTCATTGCTTTTTGACAAAGTCTTTCCTTTTCTAGCAAGTATAAAACTGGTCTTAAACATTAGAGGGTTTTTTCTTGGGAAAGATCCTAGCGCCCCCAATGTGTTTCCAGCTAGCTTTGCTGAAAGTTCTTATTAGTGCGAGGATTTAGTCAGCATTAGCAATATTAAGTGTAGAATAATTAGTTCATTTTTTTTCCATATAAATCCAATAATCAAATCATGTTTTTAGTATGCGTGAGTTTGAATTTGAGCTTGAATAGGCTTAATTGTAGATAATTGAGTTTGAGTTTGATATTTGAGCTCGAACTTGTGCATAAGTTTATAAGTTCAACAAGCTCAAGTTTAGGTTTTTTAAGATGAGCTTGAGGTTGAGCCTAAAATTTTAAAAATTTGACTTGAGCTCAACTTATCTATAACCTTATTTGAGTCTAATGTTTGCAATAAGAGTTCATATATATATATATATACACGCACAAATGTATTATGCTGCCTTTATACTGTTTTCCATTAAAATTAGAGCACGTGTCATGCTACTAGTGAAAGTTTACAAGAATGCTCTTTTCTTCCTTGGAGTTCATCGATTAAATAAATGGGACTTACTAATGGATTTTATTACTTAAGCCCACTTATTTCCATTTTCTTCAACTCTTAATCTTACTTCTGTTATTTTGTCATATGGATTTATCCAAATTTTCTTGTTTTATGGTTGTTTTGCTATTGTTTTATTCCCAAATGAGTGTTGATCTATGCTTGTATTTTGCAGAAGGCTGACAAGGAGGGGTCTACCAATCAAAAGGCAGAATGATTTTCGGCTGTGATTCACCGGACCTATACTAATATTTATTTTCTTAAAAAGACTGAATTTTGGGAATAATGCTCTCTCTACTCTTTGAATTGAACCTAGGATGGTATGAATCAAGTTAAATCAAATATCATGTAACAGGTAATGTCGGGCCGTTACTTCATAACATATGTGATTACTTGGTTGATTTTGGTTTGCTTCCAAAGAGAATATGTAGAAGTTTTCCTCATAGTGATTTTTATGTTCCATTACACATTTACACTCGAAAGGAAATGTTGGAGACAATACAAGGTGTACTTATGGTTCTTGGGCTGTCGCATCTATTGTATTCAAAATTAACTTTAGGATAGGTTGTGTACCAGTCTTGAATAAACTCTAAAGCGCTAGTTTGATGCCTAATTTGTGGGCTATGTCTAATCCATCTTGACTTGGATATGAATTTTCATATTTTTCAACCCTTTCAGTGCGCTGTCCAGCGTCGAATCTGGTGGGATATCCTTTTTTCTTTCAATAAGAAACTTGATGGAATATACGATAGTTTATTCGTTGAGGAAATATTTATTTGATTCAATCTATTTTATTGAAGGAATATGTTTAATCGGATTTAAAAGATGTTTGGCTTCTTGTAAGCCTCTATATCTTATAAAATATTTTTGAAATTGATAAAATGCTAATTTACTTTTGAAAGTAAGTTCTTAAAGTTGTAGAATAAAATAAATGTTTTGAAGATTATAAGATTTTTATAATGGTGTCATGGTGATTTTGTAATTAATATGGTTAAATTAAGGGAGTTTGTTAATTTTATTTTTAAAAAAATAGAAACTTCTTTTAAAAGAATTATATGATTCCGACATTTTATTTTTAGAAATTCATAAGTTGAATTTTAAAAATAATTTGCTAAATACTCTATTAATGAAGTTGAAAGTCGTTTATAGTGAAAGGGTACTGTTCGGGGTAAATCCGACCAAAGAGATCGAGTAATCCAATTGATGTTCTTCTTGAGGTCTAAGATTTACAACAGCAACACATATTAAACTAGCTGAGGTGCCCTCGGCTAAAGCTCTCTGACGCTCAAGTCAGTTTTGGTCGAAATATGATAATCGAATAGAATATTGAAAACTTATAATGTATTTGACATTACCTGGAGCGTGGCTATGAGATATTTATAGCATTCTTTTGGAGTGTGATTTGTCAAAGATGCCTATATCAGATGCATTGGACTTTAATCCTTGTCAGGAGGTTGGTGGTCACTCCAAACCTCGGTACTATTCCAGGTGGCTTCATCTCCTATTTTTCAGAGTGAATAGTACCTCTAATAGGTGTTTCCCTGTCAAAGGTGGTGGCAAGGTTGGTGGCAGCAACTGTATCGACTGTCACACGCCATTAATGCGGAGGCATGCTACCTATTAGAGCAATAAATGCGACATAGATCTGGGTCAGCGTCGGGGTGAGTCATGAGGTTTATATAAATCGAACAGATTTAGCTAGTCGACAACGGAGATGGTAGAATATGCTAGAATGGATGAAACTTCCTGTCGAGTGCAATCGGTAACAATATACTTAACCTGATAATTATTGTTGAATGGCTTAGTTTAGAACTGATGTTGAGCCTGTTGAGCTAAATGGGCCTATTGGGCAGTCCAAAACTAATATTGGGCCTATTGGGCTATTTCATATCATGAGTCCCCCTTATTCGCGGCCCTGATCAAGCTTGTCGACGAGTAGGAGCAGGGAGTACATAGGCGGTTTTAGTAGTTATCCATATTCGATCTGGGTTTTGCCAAATCGATTAGGGTTTTGCTAAATCGATCAGGGTTTTCAAATTCTTGACTAGGGTTTGTGGCAGTTCCGCTATGTTTAATGTGCTGATTACTTCATAGAATACAAAGCGTATGAAGGTAGGGTGTAATTATAACTAATACTTGGATTCCCGCGCACAAACACCTATAAATAATAGGGATATATGCCTTTATTTACACTTTTGCTGAATTTAGATTTGGTTGAATCCCTGCCTTTGAAGTTCTCCAACTTTTGTGCGCTTAGAACTTCCAAGATATTCACTATAAGTTATTATGCCCATTTGTTCTTTTCTCCCTTCTCTTTTGCAAAAAAATGTCTACCAGTTCCGATAACAAGGACACTAGGTCCAAGAGGGTGGCCTATCAGGGGGAAACTAGGGGTAGAAGTACATCTGAAACCTCTAGCGAGAGTGAGCTAGGTAGTTCATCGAGTGATCACTTGAGTTCAAACAGTTCCAGTAGCTCGAGTGATGTGAGGGTTGTTTTTGAGGGTGATGCTTGCTTGAGTGATGTTCCTCCAACCAAGGTCAACTATTTACCCCAGACTATTATATAGAAATAGCCTCCAAAATAACCCCCACCGACCTGATACGAATTAAGGCAATGTACCATATCCCCGAGAAGTATAAACTGTTAGTGCCAAGAGCTTGGGGCAGAATGCATCTACCTCCCTGGGGGTGTATAACAGTATTTGAGAAAGGGTTAAAATGTGGCCTTAAGTTTTCCCTCGTGCAAGCGATAGTCGACCTCCTAATGGGCCTAAAAGTTTGCATAACCTAGTTGCTTCCCAACTGTTTCGCCATACTATACAGCTTTGCCGTCTTAATGCACTTATATACAACCCACCTCCTTCGCCATTTTTTCAAACTTATTTCATTTACCCATATCGCGGAAGCAAGTAGTACCAAAGAGTCTGGTTTCTACTACTTGACTGCTCAACCCCTCCGAAAATTTTTAGTATCCCCTGCCTCTTCTTACGGCCAAGAGTGGAAATTTTTTTTTTCTATATTTGGGGGCTTGGGGTTCTCGCCATTCTGAGGGGTTGGTGGAGAGGGCCTATGGATATGCTTAGAAACCAGACACCTAGTTGGCACAACACATTCATTAGGAATTTAGTCAGATTTAGGCATATAGAGGCCTTAGTTTTGACTGAAGCAAGGTGTTTGGTATTGGCTGGCTTATCGCCGACCCAACTCGACCTGCCTACGGGTGATCAATTAGATAGAGATTCTCATCGACTTTTTGAATTGTGACTACTCATTTTTCTGCTCGACTCTGATGTTTGGTTGTTTTGTTTATGCCTGCAAATCGAGAAAAAGTAATAGCCTGAAGTCGAACTGAAGTCCAAGCCAAAGCCCTAAGGAATGAGGAGTGCCGCCGAGCTGTTGCTGCTCAATGAGAAGAAGCTCTCGTGGAACCAGTGGGTTGACACGATCAACATCAACCCCTCCACCCCACAAATTAAACAGGTATCGAAAACCCAATCTGTTCACCATGAGGAGCCTATTCCCAGCAGCTCCACGAGTCGAGGTAAAAGATAAATGGTCAAGCATGGAGGCTTGGCACCAAAAAGGGCTACAGGGGACAAAGGGAAACAGAAAGCTGCAACAGGTTATGACCTGTTCGAAAAACCCAGGGCTGGAGTATTATTCCAACTCCCTCAGCTACCTCTTCCCTGGTTTGCCACTAACCAAACCTAGGAAATAACTGACTCGACCTCCATCATCTAAAGAGGAATGACGAACGATAATGCTTTGAAGTAGTTGATATTAGGGTTTTTTGTAGCTGACCAGCAAACACTTATGAACCTCAATCAGGTCGGGGCACTCCGAGCATTATCGTACCACTGTAATATGGTAAGCATGAGGCTGATAATTTCTCATCGAATTTCTTTTTCATTATAACATTATGGAACAACATCCTTATGTTCCAGGTGGGACAATTGGGCTATAATATTTTCTGCCGATCTGAGCTGGCGCTGGCAGATAGAGAAGAGTTGCAAGGAGGAGGGGATATGGAAACCCTCAAGGTGCAGCTTGAGTCCTCCCAACTCCAAGTCGAGTAACTGAATAAAAAAAGTAGATGATCTGTAGGAATAGCTCGACTCCAAAGATCAGTAATTGGTTTAGGCGGTCGAAGAGTGGAGTCGAATAGACTCCATAATAAAGAAGGTCCACTTAGACTTGTAGGTGAGCTTTACTTCTAGTCGGGCTGAAGGCTGTGCAGAGGTGACCAATGAGGTGAAAGAGGCCTTCAACTGCTATCTCCCAATGATGTGATGCAAGGCAATCGGATAATTTATCTTTAGCTCTACTTTTCAGGATGCGAGCGTGATCGTGTTCCTTAACAATGCTTGTGAAGCAGCTTGAGCACCTGGGATATGCTTTTTGACCTGAAGATAAAAAGTAAGATAAGCCCTGCATTGAATGAGAAATTGGAGCGTTATCCCGACCTTGAAGAGGGTGGAGTCTAACAGGCCCCCTCCCAAAAAAGTTGCGATCGCTATGCTAGAGGAGCCCTTAATTGAAGCTCAGAAGAAAAAGGCCGAGGTCGACGCAATGTTAGAATAGTTGGCCGAGGAATTCTGTTCATTGAGGACCTTTTGGTGCAGCTGAGGGAGGAAGAGGTCGACGTGGCTCAGTACGTGCTACGTTGAACCAACTTCTTGAGCAATGTTGCAGGGCCTTCCAAACCACCTTGAGCTGTTTTGCCCCTTGCGTGTGCAATGCCAGAGTCAGACTCTAAATGGCCTAAAGGCAACTAGGTGGGGATAAGACAGAATTAGATCGACCTGTCTACAATCTTTTTTTTAATGTAATGATGATCAACTAGTTGATGAATAAAGACTACTTTTCATTTCCATCTTGTTACGTTAAAGATAGTTATAGAATCTCATCATATCCAATTCGACTGTCATAATAATGTGGAAAATACCTGATAAAATATTTGGTTATCACCATCATAATGAAGAAAATTTAATAAGACTGTTGTCGACTGTGTCGACTCTGATTAATGTTGTCTATTGTGCAGTAATTTGTTTGCACAACTGCATCGTCGATTTTTAATACCTCTAGGTCGACTATTAGATTTAAGCAAAAAATTGGGCAAAATCATCTTTTTGTCGACTGCAAGGTTGACCAGGGACTTGGTAGCATGAAGCCACTTGAGTGGCAGCGAAAGGCTGCTTAGTTATCGACTACGGGATTGACTAAAGTCTTAGCAGTGTGAAGTCACGTGAGTGGCAGCGAGAGGCTGCTTATTCGTTGACTATGGGATCGACCAAAGTCTTGGCGGCATGTGGCCGCTTGATTATAACAATACCTACAAATTAAATCAATATTGTTAGAATTTTATTTAAGCCAAAAGACTTCAAAGATAAGTACAACATATTTTCAAATGTAAATTTTCTGAGGTTGATGGCATTCCACGGGCGAGGGAGTTTCTCTCCTTGCAGATTAGCTAGTCTATAAGTATTGTGCTTTGATACTTTTACAACAGTGTATGGTCCTTCCCGTTTTGGGTCGAGCTTGCCAACATTTTTGGAGACTTCTACCTTCTTGAGGATGAGATCTCCAACCTTGAAATAGCGTAATTTGACCCCTTTGTTATAGTTCTCAACTATCTTTAACTTGTAGCACTGCATAGTGTTATAGGTTTCGTAGCGACGCTCATCAATAGTTTTGAGGTCGAGTTTTCTTTTCAATGTGTTTCTTAGTGGATAGAAATGAATGACTCTAGTCGTGTGCTAGATTAGCTCTAAGAGGATGACTGTTTCAAACCCATAAACTAAACTATAAGGGGTATGACCAGTGGCTGTTCGAGAAGTTGTCCTGTATGCTCATAACATATCGGGTAGGTCATCTGCCCAATTTGAGCCAGTGTTTTGTATCCTAACTTTCAGATGGTCAAGGATGGTTCTGTTAGTTACCTCCGTTTGATCATTCGATTGAGGATTGTTCACTAAGGTGAAGTATTGTGCAATCCCTAAGGCGTTGCACCAACCTCTAGTACTTTTGCTCTAAAATTGAGTGCCATTATCTGAAATAATAACTTTGGGTAGAGCAAAACGGCAGATGATATTTTTCTATATGAAAATCTTGATGGCTGCATCTATTATCTTAGGAACAGCCTCAGTCTCGACCCATTTAGTGAAATACTCAACCGCGATAATTATGAATTTTCACTGCCCCGTTGATCTTGGCAATGAGCCCAAAATATCAATTCCCAAATGATTAAATGGCTAAGAAATTTAGACATTAACCATTGGTGCTGTGGTTGGTGTAGCAAATTTGAATGGACTTGACATAATATACATTTGCGTGCAAACTCTACTAAGTTTTTCAATAATGTTGGCCAAAAGTATTCATACCTGATTATTTTGTAGGCCAGGGATCTTCCTCCAAAATGATTGCCACACATACCTACATAAATGTCCTGTAATACCTCTAAAGCCTGATCGTGGTCTAGGCACCTCAAGAGGGGTCAAAGATTAACCTCTTATACAACTGACCATGCTCATCGAGTGCAAATTTGAAAGCTTGACCTCAAAGACATTGAGCCTCATTCTTATCCTCAGGGATGGTACCTTGGCTTAGATATAGTTTTATCGGGACTTGCCAAGAAGCTGCCGTCTCCTTGATGCTTGTTATCAAATTTTCCTCATGGGGTCCAATTGATGGTTTATCAAAGAAAAAAAATATGATCTTCCTATCCCTCGTCCCCCTGATGGAGCTGGCAAACTTCAAGAGAGCATCTGCCCGTTCATTCTCAGATCGAGGAACCCGACTAAGGGTGAACCTTTTGAATGATTGTTGCAACTTTTTCACTTTAGCCAAGTACCGGCTCATTGTCAAGTCCTTGGCTTTGAAATTTTTGTCAACCTATTCAGCTACTAACTGGGAGTCTATAATTGCAACCAGGTGTTTGACCCCCTGCTCAAGCGCTATTCTCATCCCCGCAAAAAGACTCTCATATTCTGCCTCGTTGTTTGTGACTACATAGTCCAACTTTATTGCAAAATAGTATTTTTTCCTGCATTTGGGGAGCAGAGAGCAACCCCTACTCCTCCACCAAATGTGGTCGACGATCCATCGACGTGCAAGGTCCAAATGAGAGGGGTTTTGAAATTCTTTTCGGGCAGGTTGACTCACTCGACAATAAAGTCAGCCAGGACCTGTGCTTTGATTGCATTTCGAGGCTGAAAAGTAATATCAAATTCTCCTAGTTAGATTGCCCATTTGGTCAATTTTCCAGATGTATCCGACTTTGTCAATACTTACTTCAACGGTTGGTTGGTCAGCACTATAACAAAATGAGATTGGAAGTATGGTTGCAATTTTTAAGCCGTAGTCACTAATGCTAAGGTAAATTTCTCGATCTCCAAATAATTATGCTCCGGCCTATAGAGTGAGCTACTGATTGATGGCTACCATCTCGGGTCAAGCTCAGTACCGAGCTAATTGATACTGCAGAGACTGCCAAATATACCTGGAGTACTTCTCCCATTTTAGGTTTTGCCAATATGGGGGGCAAGGTTAAGTACTGTTTCAACTTGACCAGCGCTCGATCACACTACTCAGTCCGTTGGAAGCCTGACTTCTTAGCATTTCTGAGAATTTTAAAAAAGGGTGAACTCTTATCGGCTAATCTTGCAATGAACCTCCCCGAAGTTATAATACTTCCAACCAACCTCTGAATAGCTCGGACTATTCTCAGAGGGGTGATGTCGAGAACTACTTGAATTTTTTGCGGATTTATCTCAATGCCTCTTTGGCTTACCATGTAGCCTAAAAAGTTTCCTCCATGGACCTCACTTATTTGGGTACAACTTTAAACCAAAGGCTCTCAGGATCCTAAAAGTATAATTGAGGTCGAGCAAGTGGTCCTGAGTTTTTTCTATTTTTACAATCATGTCATCAACATAAACCTCCATTGATTTCTCAATTTCATCTTTGAACATAAAGTTGACGAGCTACTGGTAAGTTGCTCCAGCATTTTTCAATCCAAAAAGTATGATCAGGAAGCAGTATAGCCCATTAGGAATAACAAATGAGGTTTTATCCTTATCCTTGGGAGCCATAAAAATCTGATAACCTTGAAATGCGTCCATCATGCTCAATAACTCACAACCAGCAGTTGAATTAACTAATAAATCTATCCAAGGTGGACGTAAGGAGCTTTAGAAAATGCTTTATTTAAATTCATGAAATCATTACACATTCGCCATTGCCTCTCATTCTTTGGGACTAATATAACATTACAAAGCCAATGGGGATATTGAATTTTTACAATATAACCTGCATCTAGGAGTTTTCTAACCTTCTCCTTGATGATCTGTGTCCTCTCCACGTTGAATATCCTTGTCTTCTGTTTAACTGGTTTGTATGATAGGTCAACATTAAGGTGGTGCACAATGACGTTGGGGTTGATTCCCTGAAGGTCAGATGCCTTCAACGCAAGATGTCAATATTATTTCTCACGAAATCAACCATCAGACACTCTAAGTGGGGGCCCATGCCTGTTTCGATATGGGTCATCTTGTCGAGGTTTCCTTGTTTGAGCTCAATGATCTTAAATTCCTCAACAGGCTCCACCCTGGTGTCTTCCAACTTCTGCTTCTTGCCGGCCTGGGTTTCCTCAGGTTTCGCTACAGGGGCATCCCCCAAGGTCTTCAGTTGCGATCGAGTCTTCTGCTTGCTTGACTTGATCAAGATGTTGTAGCATCTCTAAGCCTCATTCATATTGCACAAAAGTTCGGGGTTGAAAACTTGACTTTCAAGTAGTAGGTTGACACACTGGCGTGAAAGTCATTGAGGGAGGGGTTGACCTATGATGGCGTTGTAAGCGAATGGGACATCGACCACAAGGTAATTCACCATCAAAGTTCTTATGCGAGGAGCCTCTCCAAATGATGTTGATAGGTTGATGGACCCTTCCGGTATGATCTCTGACCCCCCAAATCTGACCAGCAGTGTGCGCATAGGTTCAAATTTCAACTAGCCCATATTCATTCTTTTCAAGGTGAAGAGGAAGATGATGTTGGCCAAGCTGCCATTATCGACCAAGACCTTGCGCACTTTGAAGTTGGCAATCTCAACAGAGACTACCATTGGATAGTCTGTTTTATGATCGATATTTCTACCCTCGAGGTAGGCCAAGTCGCCGCTAGTGAATGAGATGGGTTCTGCACTCATCGTAAGGTGGAATATTATCTCTATAGGCAAGGCTTTAGTTGACTCGCACCACCTCTGGGTTTGCCTTCGAGCAGACTTTGAGTCTTCCTTAGTGGGACCTCCTGTAATTATGTCAATCACTTCTCTGATGGGTGGGTTATCCTCATGGATGGATTTCTTTACTTAGTCCTCTCTTCTAGGATTAACCGTCCTTTCCCTACGGGGAGTCAGATCAGTTTTGCCCCTTTCAACCTGAGTGTCCACGGCTATGTACTTCTTGAGGTGCCTATGCCTAATCAACCTCTCGATCTCATCTTGGAGATTGAAGCACTCATTTGTGTCATGTCCCTTCTACTTGTAGAAGTGGCAATATTTCTTAGATTTTTTCATTGCCTCAGTCTCCATCAACCTCTTTAGTTTCTTGAGAAGGTTATCATATTGGATAGCATACAAAATCTCTCTTCTTGGGATGTTCAGGGGTGTATAGTCGTGGAAACATTTTATGGGAGGTTGACCTCGTTCTTTGTATTTTTGGTCGTCTCTCTTTTTCTTCTTTTTATGGACCTCGGAGGATCCAAACTTGAGCTTGTTCATCTTCTCTTAGGTTATGTATCTCTCAACCAGGTCGAGCAACTCCTCCATCGACCTGGGGTGTTCACGCACCAATGCATTAGCGCATTCCTTGTGTCTAAGCCCCAGGAACAGTACGCTTATCAGGAACTCAATCCTGGGATTATCTATCTTGAGGACCTCCATATTGAATCTAGTAAAGAAATTACAGAGGGACTCCCCCTTACTCTACTTGACAGTATGGAGATGGGTGTGGGGGAGTTTTGCCTTTCTCTTACTGGCAAATTAGTACAAAAATTATCGCATAACTGGTCATAAAAGTAAATCGACGACGACTCGAGCTTCACAAACTAGTCAAGCACGATGCCCTAGAAGGTGGTCATCAATATTTTGGCATGGATGTATTCATTATGTCCATGCAGCTGCATCATGTGTTCAAACTGTATTAGGTGCACATTGGGTCCGTCGAGTTATCATATCTCAGTAGATTGATTGGGACCTTTGTGTCAACAACAATACACTCATCGATAATATCTTGGATGAAAGGAGATTCTCTTTTCCGATGAGATCTCTGAGGGCTCTTTAAGTTAAGCGCTCTTTTGGTATTTCTTCTTGAGATCTCATCGAGGCGTCTATTCAACTGTTAGACTTGATGGGACACTTCCTTCCATTTCTCTTGATCTGCTAGAGTGGTGCTCCAATCGAGATATGACCTAGCACGCTAGACCCTATCCTACTGTGGGGGTCGAATGGGCCGAGTAGTGAGGTCTGTAGATTCTCCCATGTCTTTACGACAGTCATGCCTGGAGCATTCGACCTTATCGTGCTGTGGGGCTCGATTAGGTTGAATGTGATCTACTGAGTCTGTAATCTCTTCTCACAATTCTGGTTGCCTCTTTTCCTCCTAGGGACATCTAGGGTTGGTTTTAAAGCGGATGGGCAGCTGCTTGGATTCTTGGCAACCGTGGCTATCCTTGGGAGACCTATCTTCTGGAGAAGGCGATTGTTGGGTGGTACTAGCGGCAGGGGCAAGCACCGTGGTATGCCTATTCAACATGGTAGACAACTGGGTTGAGATTTGAGCAGAGATTTGCTCGCTTATTAGCTGCATTAACTGAGGCATAGTTAATGTCACTACTTGCTCCTAAGGTTGCTGAGGCCTGGAGCATGTGCACCTTGCTGGGGTGGAGAGGGAGGTGGAGATGTGGACCTCCTATTCTCCTCCCTTCCTAATGTAGCTCTACGTGTGTTCACTATTTTCTCATTGCAATCTCAAAGGTTTCCCACTGATGGCACAAAAAATGATGAGGTTGAAAATTGTTTATAGTGAAAAGGTACTATTTGGGGTAGATCCGATCAGAGAGGTAGAATAATCCAATTGATGTTCTTCTTAAGATTTGAGATCTGCAACAGCAAAACACGTTAAACTAGCCAAGGTGCCCTCGACTAACGCACTTTGACGTTCAAGTCAGTTCTGATCAAAATATGATAATCAAACAGAATATTGAGAGCTTATAGTGTATTTGCTATTACCTGGAGCGTGGTTGGCTATGAGGTATTTTATAGCCTTTTCCTGGTGTGTGATTTGTCGAAGATACCCCTATCAGATGCATTGGACTTTAGTCCTTGCAGGGGGTTGATGGTCATTCCAGATTCGGTACTATTTCAGATGGCTTCATCTCCATTTTTTAGGGTGAATAGTACCTCTGATAAGTGCCTCCATGTCAAAAGTAGTAGCAAAGTTGGTGGCAGTGATTGTACCGACTATCACGCTCCATTAATGCGGAAGCATGCTGCCTGTCAGAATAATAAATACGGCGTGGATATGAGTCAGCGTCAGGATGAGTCATGAAGTCGATATAAATCAAGCCCAATAAGCCCATTTAGCCCAACATAATCCGATAGATCAGATCCGATTATAAATATTCATAATCCGAAGTAAATTGATTAAATATGGAATTAGGCAACTCGATTAATTAAAATTTTGAATTTGAACTTTAATAATTTTTTATTAAATTAATACTCTCATATATAATATTAATAAAAATTTTAAAATAAAAAATATATATTATATTGACTTAATATTTATATTAATATCTATATTATGCTATTAATATTGAGTTTTTAGCCTAAAAAATAAGATATATACTGATAAAATATCAAATATAATAATGTATAATAATTCATCTATGTATTAATATAATACGAAACAGAGACTTAGTATTCAAATATTTAACATTTGAACTAATATATAATAAAAAGTTGTTAAAACTTTAAATATGACGTAAATTTATTTTATAAATATAATATTTTTATACAATCCAAAAGGAAAAAAGAAAAAGAAAAAAAAATCAAATCGGATTTTTTTATCAGGTTTTGAATTACATCAAATTTAAATATAGTACTAACTAACAAAGATCCTATAAAATATTAAGTTAGATTTAAATATAAATTTTAATAATTAAATTTAAATTTAAATATGAATGATTCGATTCAAAATCGAACTATTTAACAGTCCTGGCCATGATGCAACCTAAATTGGAGAATATATGCAGTTCCTTTTGGTTACATTGGAAAGATTTAGATGAATTGGTAAATCCCAACACAGCGAGCATTTTTATTACAAAGTGTAAATGCAGCACTTATTCATCAGGGATGGCACTCAGGGGGAGGACAGGTGAGCATTGGTCATTTTGATAAATTAATTGATTGAATCAATCGATCAATTAATTGAAATGAAAAAAACTTGGTAATAGTTTACCACATTGAAATTTTTGATTAATCGAAAAAATTTAGTTCAATTCAATTAACTAACTAATTAACCGCTTCTTATGTAAATTTTTTTCTCAATATTATTATTCAAAAAAATTATAATAGTGTAGCTCCATTCAAGCCATCTGATGATCCATATTGCATTTTTATATAATTTCTTGCAATGACCTTCAATATTTTTTTTTAATGCAAATAGTGTTCCATGAAAATTTTCTCAAATAAATGAGAGTTTATAAAGTGTAACAAACTCTATATGTATATAATTGATCAAGATTTTCCTGTAATGTCAATCATAAAATTAACAAAGATATAGATGTGTGGAATAGTAACAAACATCATGAAACCAAGTAAAATTAGTGGTGATGTAGAGTACATAAGCTTTTTATTTTGAAAAATTCGGTTAAATCGATTTTTAACTGATTTTCTGTAAAAACTAACCGAACCGAAAATCGAAAACTTATAAAAAAAATTAACCATTAACTAAATCAAAAATCAATTGGACAAATCAATTCAATGAATTCAATTTAGGTTTGATCGATTCATTGATTTTTTCAATTAATGAATAATTTTACTCATCCTTAGAGACAGATTGGGAGCTAGTTCCCCTCCCCCATCTCCAAACGCATTCATTCCCACTCTCTTCGTCCTCAATTTTCATTGTGGAGAATTTTGTTTCTTTGTCCCCATTTTCCAAAATTTTACGAGCATATGTGGGATTTTTGAAATAACATACCATCACTCATTCACCTCAATGTAAAAGTTAGGAGTAAAAATTAGAATTTAAAAATAAAAATTAAGATTTATGCATAAAAATTAGATTTAAGTTATATATATGTTTTTATTAATTATATTTTATGATTCACTAATTCTTATAATTTAAATAAAATTACTATAAAAATTAGAAAATATTACATACATATATATACAATTAAAGGATCTTAATTATTTGACCGATCGCCATCCTGAATTAGTTTTAAGGTGTTCTCATTCCTATCCTCATCCTAGGGGGAAAATTCTCTAAATTCCAAAATCTCTGCAGAGGCCCTGCAGTTGGAAATTATTTTGTCATCCCTACTGCCCATCCCATCCAAGTATTGACTCTTGACTCTGAGTATGGACTCACCAAATTAGTTTCCCACGTCATTTATGTAGTGGGACAAAAGACAATGAACTGTCTTTTTATGCACGAAAGTGTGATAGCTAATAGGTACCGAACTCACTACAGAAAGAAAAAAGAACCAAATTTCTATTGATGATCCCAATACGAAGTGTGAATTTTGCCCACCGCCGACCAAGGCCCATTCACATGCAAAAAGGAGGGAGCACAACACACCAGACATTTGGTGGCCCTTCGGCATTCCAAGGAAGGCATTCATTGAAGTTCCAATATAATTATAAAGACACACTGCTACCATCATTCACGTCCTCTGTTATCATTCAAATGGAGATAAGTTCCAAAGTCAACAAAGAATAAAAACAAATTTCTCAGTACAAAAAGGGAACAGAAAATGAAACAGAAGTTTTTAGGTATATGGATCCATTCTGAATGCTAGGAGCAGAGCTCGGTCCGTTTGTCCGATGATGAATACTCATCTCAGAACTCTCATTGGGCATTCTTGATTCTTTCCACTTGAGTATATGTACCAATTTCGCATGGAAACGAGGAATTAAAAGAGAGTGGCACTGGTGCAAGCACTACAGTTTGGCACGTTGAAGAAATTGTAGTTGGTGCAAGCAGTAAAGATGGCCTATGAACATCCTTAATAATCAAGCTCGTACTGTGTAGTTGGTTAACTCTTTATACTTCACGCAATCTGCATCATTTCAAACTTCAGCGCCTACTACCTCAGCCTGCATGGAAAAGGATACAGAACATCGGAATCATTATATGACTACTGGGAGTTCTTATAGGTTAACTGGATGTTTTAATAGTGGTTTTTAACAAGATTGTAAGCATGTGCAGTGCAAAATCTCCCAAATGAATAGGTCAGAAAGATGGATGCTAGTTGAATTTGAAAGCAAAGAATGTCGGATGATAGCTCTTGAACTGCAGATACAAGCTGACAGAGACAAGAACATTCTAAAAAGAGTACATCCAACAGAAAACCAATATTGCATCGGGATATATTGACGGTACCTGGAGTCATCCGGGCATAAGCATGCCCTACATACATCAAACAGCAATATTATTTACAACTCCACTTGAGGAAACTTCTGAAAATCCCAGGAAGCCACTAGAAATTTTGGCCAATGGGTTCACTATAACACCACGGCCACCATGGAGCAGATACCTCTGATTGTCACCATCTCCAATCTTGTCAGGAATGCTGCGAACTGCAGCCACTGATGGGGTTCCACCAGAAGCGGGCAGCCGAGAAGTTGAGGAACGGGCTTCTGCTTTTCTCCAGAGCTTTGAGCTCAAGAACTCTGTACCAGGTAACTTGCAGCACATAGCTCCTCCAGCACCATTTCTCGACATCCTTCCAGTTGAGACAGCTAAATCAAATGATATTTCATCCAAAGCAAGCTCAAGACCATGAACACGTGCCTCAAGTGAATGCATACCATTCTGTGAGCTCCCAATGAATCTCTACATTCCATAATTAGAAAACAGATGTCAAGTAACTTTTCACTGTATGAGGAGGCGTTATCATTTCATCAGCCAGAAAATTGCTGCTATTTAAATGAGGGCAGAGAGCAAGACCATTACATCAGATATAATACATGCTTCAAAAAAATCCTACTGTTTTATATGGATGTTGAAATTATAGTAAGAAGTTAGTGATGCAGGCATGCTGTCAGATAACATAGAAGGTTAAACATAAATATAAAATAAAGGAAAATACACTTACTTCTAATCAGTAGTTTTTATGCTTGTAACTACATGGCAATAATCTTACCACACCAAACATGATACATGGTAAAATTAATTCAATTTGTTAACAGCATAAAGACTTCATCAATTCATATATTGCAATCAAATTGTAATTTGTCGAACATGAGAGGTCTGGTTTTTCTAAGACCTGCCTATGCACAGATGACACACATTTGATAAATCTCAAACTATGAATTAAGAGGACGCAAGGTACTGTAAAAGTAAAGATAGGAAGTACTTTTACACTGCAGCTGTAGTCCATAAGCAAATGCAAATGTGAGGGAAGGGGAATGCTTAGAGTAAGAAAGCTGAATACCTGGAGAAGGTCTAACAAGTTGGATTGCTGATTTTCAATCTGAAGAAGTTGCTTTTGGATCAGAGATAGGTCGTCACTCTCTCTCTGTTTCCTACAGATGCCTCCAGTTTCATTACAAACAACAACACTGGCATCACCACAGGGAACAACTTGAGAACCACTTTTAAACAAACCAAGTTTCTGCTTCCCATTGTTCTCATTGAAAAGGGCACGTTTGACCTCCGACTTTGCACATTGTTCTCTCTCTCTGTCATCAGTTGTCAAGATTTGCTCATCTTCATTTAAAGGACTATCATCTGAAACCATTGCAGCAGAAGAACCAGTAGGAGTGACAATTTCCACTTTCAGGTCAGAGGGCTTCTTCCGGTCTAACTTCCGGAACATTGCTGGCCCTATTTTGTTTTCATTACCACAAAGAGGACTCCTTTTCCTGGCAGTGGAAGCAGGAGAACCATCAACAAATGGTGTCCTAGTAGCTAAGTTGTCTAGAATGCTTCTTTTCCTTAGTTGAGGAGCAGCAGTAGACCCAATAGAGCGGGAAGTTTTGAAGCCTGGTGGACATCGCCCATCGCTGGCATTTTCTGCACCAGAGCAAAATAGTTCAGATAAATATTCTTTACAAAACAATTTTGAAAAACAAAACAAAAACCATGTCCAACAGTTAAAACTTGAAGGGAATATGAATTAAGGAAGATGCCTGGATGAACGATGAGATTCCAAATTCTCTCCGGTACTTGAAGAAATCTAAATGAAAGTGAATGGATGACTTGGACAGAAACAAACCAAGGAAAAACAGTACCTTGAACCAGTCTAAATCAGTTATAATACAGAACAAATCAATAATTAGCAATCTCACACGCATCAAAATTCAAAACTAAAAATTGATAAGACAGAGGAAAATACAAGTAAAATAAAATATAATTATGTGGAATTCAACAGACAAATGCAATAGTAAACAACCAAGGCGAAAAAAACAAACCGACATCACAACAGTTTAACAGCTTGAAACCATATTCATGTCATTGTAACTCATAAAATTCTGAGGAAAATAGATTGCAATTTAGATCACGAATTTAAACTCCGATATCTGAAAGAAAGAATAAGCAGCAGAACAATCACAATAATGACTGAACAGTAAAGGAAAAGTAACCAAATTACATAAAACACCTTTGGATGATGCCTCTGACTCAGGTGGCCATGAAACCTCCTCAGGTAGATCTGGAATCTCCCTCCAAGCCTCTATCATCTGATTCATCGTCTCCCTTGCTGCCTTCACCTGATCGCATCAACCCACATTTCATCAACACACACACATCAAGAAAGACTACACTTCTGGGCATCACAAGAAATCAATTGAATTCAGCTCAATTTCAACCAAATCTTATAACTATCAGACCTTGTCAAACCTCTTTGCCTCAAATGTCTTCAAGCATGAAATTTTATACTCGGACAACGAGTCTTTCACCATGGCGGCGACCTTTATCAACGCCTCTGCGGCCGCCTTCCTTGCAGCCCAATCTTCACTACTCAAGAACTCCATCAAGCACATTACCAAATTTCTAATAACATTCTTCCCAGCACTGCTCAACACTCCCTGCACTCCCACAACACTCCCCATCAGCGTCAAAAGTGCCGCTTTCGCTTTGAAACTCTCGCATTTCGCCAACTTCTCGAGCCTCGGCAACAATCTTCTCAAGCTCCCCGCGTCCGGATTCCTCGATCCCTCGATTATCGCCGCCAAGCATAACGCTGCGCCGTTTTGGGCGTTTGAATCCTGCTCAATGAAGAGAGATTCAAGGAATGGTTTAGTTATGGAGGTAAATGGAGGTGAAGTGAGATGCGAAGAGAGGGAGAGGCACGCGGCGACGCAGGCGGAGCGGACTGAAGAATCCGGATCGCGGAGGCGGCGAACGACGGCGGAAAGGAGCTTGGAAAGGTAGGGTGAGAGGGAGTTGCCATGGTTCTCGGAGAGAACGGAAATGAGTCTGACGCACTGGCGGCGCACAGGTGACTTGTCGGAGGAGTCGGTGGCCGAGATGGACGAGAGGAAAGGCGGAAGAGCTTCGGCAGACAGGGTCTTGGCTATGGATTCGAGCTCCGATGCCGCGACGGAGTGGGTGTCCCTGTCGGCGAGCTTGTGGAGGCACGTGAGCACGCGGTGCTTCAGGTCACGTGCCTTTGCTTGCTTACCGTAGTTAGAACCCGACATTCTAAACAACTACAATGTCTGAAGGCGGAGTTAAGTTAGAGGCGGTGGCGCCGGCGGGA
>JACGDI010005478.1:53066-65851 GCA_014898725.1 Jacaranda copaia | reverse complement strand
AGGTGAAGTGATATTTACCATTTAAACTTTTATCCTTCGTTTGACTAAGTGATGATTTTGAAAGTGGGGAATTTCAAGGGGAAGTGTTTGTGGAGACGCGCGACCCAAATGCAATGCAAAAAAAGGGCACTTGATGGCAATACGCAATTAAGGGTACAAATTCAATCAGTCTCAACCTCTGATGGGCCATTTTCCCATGTACTCAAATGCTAAGTAACATTCATAAGAGCCGGACATGAACAAAGATCAAAACTAATTTTCCATGTTATCTTACACTTTGTGATTAGAGATTAAGGCGCGTTAATTATAATTTTGCAAATGACAATGAGATTATATTAAATATTTTTTTTGTAAACAATGATTGGGGTACATATAGAGTTGAAAATTTAGGACTTTGTTTGGTTATGTTTCCCCAAAACAATATCGGTTTAGGAAAACACAATCATACATATATCTATTTTTCCTCCAAAATGCACATTTTTTAATATATACATACATATATTGTTTATTTTTTTATTATTTTAATATTAAAAAAATCACTCTATTTTATTTTCATCCCAAAAATTCAATAAAAAAGCATTGATTGACTACTATAGTAAAAAAACATCTCTTTCAAAACGTAAACAAACATAACAAAAAATAACTTTTATATTCTCCAATAATTCATTTTGCCAAAATATATAATAAACACATAATAAAATCAAACAAAAAATGTAACCAAACACTACCAAGGTGATTTATATTTTTATGTCTAAAAAGTCATGTTTCTCAAAATATATGTATATTTTAATTATTTTTAAAATAATAGTGGATACTTTATATTAAATTAAATTTATATTTGATTAATGTAATAAGATGGCAGAATAAGTTTAGAAGAATTTAAAAATAAAAATAAATAATTTTTAATGAAAATTGATACGGCTGAAAGCAGCTTGTAGAGGAAATGAAGGTTGAATATGGTTCTGGGCTTGAGATCTATAACCAAACACACGTTAGACTAGTCGAGGTGCCCCCAGCTAAGGATTTTCGATGCTCAAGTTAGTTTTGGTCGAGAGGATAATCGAACAGAATATAGAGAATGTAAGATATATGGTGTCAATGGCATTACCTTGAGAGTGGTTGGGCCTAAGGTATTTATAGCTTTCTGCGGGTGTGATTTTACTCAAGTACTCTTATCAGGTGTACTAACCTTTATTCCTACCAGGGGGTTGGGAGTCATTCCATGTCCAGATCCCGGTGCTGTGCCAGGTGGCTGAATCTCCTATTTTCCGAATAAACCGCGCTAGAAGGGGCACGGTTCTGCCGAAATTGTTGGCATAGTTGTCAAAGTTGTCAGAGTTGTTGGCAGCGGTTACACCGGCTGTCACGTGTCCTCGGTGGCAAGGGCCCGACTTGTCAGTTAATATGCACGGCGGGAATCTAAGTGAACAGGGTCGATTCATGTCGAGCAAATTCACATACTCGACTTTCTAAAGTGGTCTTGAGGTCGATATGGGTCGACCGCAGATAGTTTGGTTGATACGGGTCAATCAAACAGATTTGCCGTTGGGCTTCATGAACTATCTCATTTGATATTGGGCTTGTTGAGTCTACTGGGCTATCCCATATAAAAAATATATATATAAATTAATAGTTTTCAATTCCAAATAGAATCAAACGTAAAAGTGATATTTAAAACTATAAACAAATGAGGGGTGTAAATTTGTGAAGGCTCTTGAACCTCAACTTTTATGTTTTATTCCACTTTTTGCGTCAACCAAATTGATAACATTGTAGTTTATACCTTACATAATCATAGATTTACAGTTTGCAAATTGGATGCTGCGCTATTTCTCATTTGAAAGGAAGTGGGTCGCAATACCATAAATAGAGGATTCAATTACGATTCTCAATCTCAATCTACCAGTTGAGGTTGTTAACCAAGTATTTATCTATACAAAAAGTGTGACGTCCTTCATAGTTCGTCATTAACATTAATATTATTTCTAAAAATAATGATAAGATAGTTTTTCATTTTTTCTCTAATAAATTTTTTTCTTTTTTCTTTTATTATTTTATTTAATTTTAATTAATTTATCCTGAAAATTTAGAAAAATGCATTGAAAATATTAGAAAAATCATAATAACATATAAAAAAAGTAATTACGTATTGATGGGGAAGGAAATTTTAAAAAATTTAAATGCGTCTGCTCTTTATTAGTTTCTCTAAAACACCCAAAGGTTCATGTCCTTCTAATACGGTCAGCCCGACACTCAACTCATACCCGGGATAGGGGCAATCTTAACCTTTCACTCTAGCCACGTGTAGAGTACGAATCATTACCACCTCAACTAAATAGTGCCCAACCAACTCAACTGTGGATCTAAATACTCTCACATTCAATGCTTTTGGAATCATTTGAAGAAACCTGCTTCCTACCTTCTCCCTTCAATGCCCAACCTACCGATATATAGAACTCACGACCAACTTTCATCGGCCGGCTGCCAGGCAAATGCCCGTTCGAGTCCCATTTCTAGTCGATTTTTTGATTAACAACAAACATATTGCCGTCATTTCTTACGACATCACATATTTTATTTATTCTTATGTTATAGCACGCACTTGGAATGTATAAAAAATGCTTGTTTATATAAAACTATTTGTATTATGAAATTTTGATACTTCATTTTTTATAATGGTGGAATTCGTTTTACAGTCGAATTCGTAAACAATGAAAAATCAACGTACTAGTGCCGAAAAAATGGCAGAGGCTAGCAGTTCACCCATTTTCTTTCGTGCAGTACCAGCAGAGGAGAGTCGGCAGACCCTTCATTAGAAGACACGAGTGATTCTGACATATCTCCTTGTGCAATGCGAAGTTGCGACGAAAAGGGCACATCACCAAAAATTGATGTGAATTATGCGAGTCAATGCCAGGCTACCTTACCAAATAATACGCTCTCTAAATAAAGCAGGCCCTCCTTTGCTTTCCATTTTATCCAAGGTAGGCACAAAATTGCAAGCACTGGAGTCTATCCTCCACCATTATTTTCTCACTTTGATCCTCTATTTTACTCTATATTTTATCTTTTATTTCAATTTAATATATATGTATATATATATATATCAAGTGAATATAATTTTCAATCAATTATTTTTATAAAAAAAATATTTTATAAATGCACTACATATCAATAAAATAACATATAAATTAAAATAAAAAATTTAAACTGCTTTTTCAAACCATATATATGTATATAAAACCTTGCTAAAACCTTTGGAACCGATCAAATATATACCGCATCAAAACTTGAGGGGAAGAGATTAGTTTGGGGTTGGTAGTAGTAAGTCTAGCAAACATAGCCCTACAGTGGGCAAGTAGTCTTTGCCAACTAATGCAAAATCTTTTCTAGACTTCATCTTGCTCAACTATATATAGTGTGCAAAATACATATATATATATGTTGTACCTAATTATCCTTCAGACTTTGACCAAGTTTGAAATAAATGTTCCAAAAAATGTGCTTGGCTTAGGTAGTGTATGTTTAGGTATGCCGACACGGTCGATTTATAGTTCTTGGCACGTGGTGGAAGAGAGCCATAATCCATCCAATAAAATGGACTCATAAGAAGTTAAATAGTCACATCTCCAAATCACACACTCACACGCGCACACATATCACATCTATATATATTATACAAAAAGTAAATTTTACTTTTAATCACCGACGTTATTTTAATTGATATTGCATATTGCATAAATTTTTCTGTACCAAATGTATTTTTTACAAAGATTAGTGGGTGGTAGCAACCCGCTATCCAATTTTTTCTGCTTTGTGAAAACACAAAAATACAGAGGAGAGTGAGTAGAGAATTCTCAAACTATTTTTTACATGTGGATATAAAAAAATACTACTGTCTTACATAAATTATTCTTACAAATAAGTTAAAAACTAGATAAATATATAAAAAAAAAATTATGCATTTTTTATGGAGCCGAGTTAAACCAATATGGCCCGTTCACTAATCCAACCAATCTTGACATTAAATCTTCTTATTAACTCTATAATATCTATCAGATGATATTAATTATAACTATCCCATATTGAACTAATATATAAGTATGCAATCTCGATCGGACTTCACTTTTCTCTCTATTATTTTACTCCTCAATTTAGACATTAATTTTAGTTTTGAAAGATTTTTGTTGAGCAACTCCCAACAACCCCAATAATGATTGTTTGTATTTTTTGATCTTATTCATTTAAGATAACATGCATTTGACTCAATTTTAATTATCTTGAACAAACATTAATTTATTTTTTGTGAATCGTATTAAAAAATACTCCAATTCATATAAATATCAAATTCTATGTGCGAGTAGCTAGTATGTGGCATGATATATATATATATATATATTTAGTATTTGCATATTAGCCAAGATTGTTACAGTGGGGGCATTATTCAAGAAATCAATACCACCCATGTGCATCAATGTAGCCTGGCCTTAGGCATTTTGGGCACAACTGGGAATCCTATCCACATAATTACAAAGACATTCCTTAAGTCGGCATCCGGTTGTGGTCCTCAATTGAAAGCCAGCTTGATGAGGACTAAGGAGAGGGATGGATTTTTTTTTTTTTTTCTGTCCTGTGATCCCTATCAAGTTGATCGCATAAGTATTAGTGAATTGTAAATATTGGTACTTTGATTCAATTTTAAGATGCGTAATTAAGTTCTCTCTCTCTCTCTCTCTCTATATATATATATATATATATATATATAAGAAGAAAAAACAAATATTTCTCTATCAAAAGATCTTGCACTTTTGACTCTCAATGAAGTAAGATGAAAGTAACTAGAAGAAGATTGAAGTTAACTAGCATGAATATGACTTGACTTGTATAATCAACAAAACTTTATTTACAAATATATATATATGTATGCACTATTAGAGTAGGAAAGTAGGGTTAATTAGCCAATTAAGTTAGTTAATGACGAGTTTTGTTTCAGAAGGTGTTTGACTTACAGCCAAAGAAAAGAGATGGATTAGTATTTGCACCAGAAAAAACTATGATTAATCTTGGTGTAACATTTTCTAATTGTTAACATGGATCAATAGATAGAAAAATGTCCTTGCCATTTATTTATATTCACAATACTTGCCAAAGTTTGTGTAATTTTATATAAAAATGTTTAATTAAATATCTATTCGAGTTGGATTTGAATTTTGAGCAATCCATTAAATTAAGCTCCATATTTTTAAGTAGATATAAGCATGTGTCATGACATAATTAGCTCAGGTGACTTAATATTGTGCATATATATTCACATATATATGTGATATGCACGATATTTACCTTATATCCACATTTGAATTCAATATTTTTATCGAAATTTGTGACTTAAATATTATAGAGATTGATCAATAAGAATTTGTTCGAAATAGTCAAAATTAAAATTTCAAAACTCTAGAAATATAAAATATTGGGTTCAAACTCCTCCAATTATGTATTGAATTACTCTAGATTAATGCCGCTATTAAGTTATATTGATGGTTGACTTAAATTAGATAGTAATATTTTGATGTGATGATGTAATTATTTAGAATTTTAAGGTTGAAAAAAAGGGTAATATATGAGCCTAACACGGTTTTCTCATGCCTGATACTATAATCAAATTAGTCACTTAAAATTGGAAAAAACATGTTTTTATACAATTAGCGGGTGCCTTATTTTAATTATCAAAAACCAAAAAAAAAAAAAGATTAGATACCAAAATTTTATTAAAATGAACCGGAAGAGACTATAAATATTTGCATATATTTACCATACTTTCTTATAATACAAACAACATAACTGAAAATAAAATCTGAAAATAATATGAGAAAGACAGTTGATACCTCATTGTCAGTGAACACTAGGATAAAGGCTATACTTGTTAATATGGTCTATTATTTATAATTACTAAATTAATTATTTTGCACAAGCCATTACATATATTCCTTAGTCCAACATATATATATATATATAGATCAGTCAGCTAAATTATTTTTTTAAGTTAATAATAAATAGTTTGCTCATTTAAAAAGAACTAGTTGAATAATATTACTAAATAACATCATAACTATTAATAGCCTGAAAAATATCAATAATGGTATACCTAATTTGATAGGAAATTAGTTGTTTGATTTTGAAGTGTTAGAAAATCAGATAATTATTAATTTTAGGACATAGAGAATGTATTATTATTGCTTGAATATTTTTATTCTTCAAGCAAAGGGAAATCAAATAAAAATAATTTAATTTTTTCTTATTTATTTATTTATTTATTTATTTTTGGGAGTATAATTGAGAAATGCGACTTGAAAATATGATGAATTCATAACTGGTTGGGTTAACTTTATGGGGAATATTAGGTTCCAAAATATATACTAAACATTAAGGCCGGCAGCGATTTCTACAAATAATAAATTAAAGTTGCTTCGGATCGATAATATTAATTTAAATGTGCCTAAAATTCATTTAGGAAAACATCAAAAAAGCATTTGGGCTTTTAGTTATATAATTAATCACAATAAGTGATGGACAAAGGTTGTAATACACCATCGAGAATAATTAGAGCTAAAAGATGAGGACAATTGGAAAAACAATTATATAGAATAATATATATATATATATATATAGAGGCGACTTATTTGTGTGTGTATATATTTAGCAAAATATGTTGCTTCCAAAAATTAAATTAAGGCCCTATTGATTATGGTTTTTTTATGTTATTGAAGACAATAGCATGGGAATCCCACCTCCTCAAGAAATCTAAAACATTTAATAAAAAGTTAGCTTAGGATTTTGGTTGGGGTTGAAAAGAGTAGAATACCAAAATGGGATAGGGACTTATCTAATTGGTTGAATATTTAGGTAGGAATATTGAATGAGTGCAAGACATATCTTCCATCAAAGGGAAAATTCCATGTAAAGCAAAATGATAGAAAGATCATTTCATAGAGTGATACATACGTCTCAAATAAAATGTGCCATCTCTCCTTTATTTATTTATTTTTTCTTTGTTCCCTCAAGTAAATCCTCATGAGTGGAGACAGCCTTATGTAAACCTTTGGAGTGAAAAAATTAGATCCTCAAGCATTTATAATTATGCGATTGATCATTTTATACACACACACACACACAATAATATTTATTATATAGTTGAGTACTTTAATATTACCAGCTATAACCTTCTTCATGTATTTAACTTCATTATTGCTATACATACCATCTGACCAAAAACTTTCAAAGTTTGTCTTCTCATTGGTGCTTGGTAACCTTGGCCCATAAAAATTTTCTTCATTATGACAAGATTTCAATTTAAGCCATGGTTAATTTGTTAACCTAAGAACATGCATGGCTCATGAGGACCTAAACGAGTCTATTATATGTAAATGATCCATGCTTGCAAATTGCCCATTATGATCTACAGGTAATTAAATATTTTATGCTAATTGTAAATCCTATTTTATGTAACGTAATGTAAATGTTCTTGAAAGAGTGGAATCCTACTAAATTCGACTTAGATCTTTGCCCAAAATGCATATTTTTCTCAAATTTATCTTTACTTTTTTTATGTCCTTAAATGAGTGTTAGTTTCTTATATGAATTTTTTTAAAAAAAAACTACAATTAATTAATATAACAATGTGACATCACTAACTATCTACCACTATTGCTTTAAGAATAATAACATAAGAGTACATAAATTAATGGAGCATTACTACCACCTTAGGGATCTAATGTATAAATGTGTAATTTTTGCTTGGTTTTGAGGATATGAATAATATATAGCCATATCTGCCACAAACAAATAATAGCCAAATTAACGAGGGGAAAATTCTTTTACACTATGTTTGATTCAGAATTTTGGTGAAAAAATAAGTAAATACTAAGGAAAATAAATTTTAATTATTTGATTGGTAAAAAAATATAATATTTTTAGAAAAATGGATTTTTCTCACAAAGTGGTGAAGAAAATAAAAGAAAAGTCTAATTGATCTCTCTCCTTCTTCAACACATTAATCACTTATCTTCTTTCTATTCTTTTCTTCGATACTTTCTTTAACAACCAAATAAATTTGAATTATATATATTTTTATTATACCTATATTTTTTTCCTTCATCAAAAACTTTAAACCAAATGTATTGTTGAGAAAAAGACAAGGAAAAATTCCAAGTAAAGGAAAAATGATAGGGTAACCATCGATATAGTGATTCAAAGTGTACAACAAAAGGTCAACTTTTTTTTTTTTTTTTTTTTTTTTTTTTTTTTTTCTTTTGCCCCCTCATTTTCCCAAGTAAAGAGAAGCTTGTATATGTATACACTTGCAACAAAAAAATTGTCTCGAGGACACTGCAAATATGTCGGTGCTTTTTATTTGAGAGTGGCTGCACTTTGAGGGCGTTTCGCTGAATTTATTCAAAAAATTTTATAAAATTTTAAATTTAAAAATTATTTTTAAAATTTATAAGATATTAAATTTTATTTTATAAATAAATTATTTGAGTATTTAAATAGAATAAAATTTATAATAATAATTTTATAATTAAAGTTAGAGGGATATTTTCTTAGAATTTTAAAAATAAATTAGAAATTCTTTCCTTTTTTTAAATGAACGTACGAGATTCTAATTTCTTAATTTAGAAACTCGTAAGAATTTTTTATATGATTTTATCAAACACTTTGTGAGATCATATAAGGTATTTTGATTAGTTTATAAGTTCACCCAAACACACTCTAAAATTCGTTTGAATTTTAATTTGCAAGTCCTGAATTTGAGTTGTAAAGTTAAAATCAGTCAAATGATTGAAGATCTAATTTATTTTCTATTAATACATTGTTTTTCTCTTTTTTCCTTTTGTTTTTCTTTTTATGTTTCTTGACAAAAAGTTGGTTTGCGCAAAAATCAAAATCACTCAACAATCTTATAAGATGGACTTTCCCATTTCGACAATGTCAAATGGGCTTATCCAATGGAACTGTCAACCGTGAAATACCCTCGCTCGCCGGAGAGTCCAGCTGTGGAATTGGCTCCAAAACAAATCATCTGGATGTGGAAGCCCAACGGCAACAGCTTAATGCAGTAAGCCGTCAAATTTTACATATATTAAGTCGACAATATCACTATTACAACTTATGACATCATCGCACACACATCCAATAACTCAAATAAATCGGACATCAGTCTTGGCAATATTCTTAGGGGGCAAAAAAAATTCTAACAATGCTCACGCATACGAGCAGTCCAATACTGACGTGATTAAAATTGGACTTGAGAATTTTTTGATAATTTAATTAAAAATAATGAATCAACTTTAAAGTTAATTAATGAAGCAAATGAGTTAGGGAACTCAAAGAGTAAGCTATCGGCAGTCTACTATTTTTTGAAGAGGACCGCGCTTGCTTCATTTTCGATGAGCATCAGATGCAATAATGGGCTTTTTCGTCTAGAAAGTGCGCCAAAACTTGCTTCGCTTGTACTTCAACCAACTTTTGTGCCTAATTGAAAATGTCCTATTTTTTTGTTGCTCGGCAGAACTCGATGAGCTGGAGTGTTATACCCAAAAACCCGAATTTTTGGCATGCGCCAGTTAGCTGGAGCATGATCCTAGTTGGACGTAGCCCATTAGTGTTTTTTTAACGTCCTTGCAAACCCAAAATATCCGACATTGGTGTCCATGCCCCGCCCGGGAAGGAAAGAACAATCTAGAAGATCCGAAAGTTGCAATTTCCTACTTCCGAGCCATTAGGACTCGCTTGATATGTTTTTGTATTTGTTTTTATTTTTTATTTTTAATATTATTAAATTTTAAAAAATTAATTGTAGTT
Source organism: Jacaranda copaia (assembly GCA_014898725.1). Classification (NCBI taxonomy): domain Eukaryota; kingdom Viridiplantae; phylum Streptophyta; class Magnoliopsida; order Lamiales; family Bignoniaceae; genus Jacaranda; species Jacaranda copaia. The sequence continues at coordinate 55,993 of JACGDI010005478.1, read as the reverse complement.
TTGAAAATAAAAATAAGACTGTATTTAAATATCTTGTTTGATAATAATAACAATTAATTGTATGCATAAGGTTGAGAGTTTAGATAATTTATATTTTGCGTATAAAAAAGACTAATATTTTCAAAATATATGAATGAACTTGATTGATATAATGATAAGATGACATGATAAATTTAAAAAAATAAAAAAATAAAAAATTGATATTTTTGACACAAATATGTATAAATTGATTTTCAATTTTTAAATAATATCAAAAATAAAAATAACTACTGATCGAGTTTTTTTCACGGATAAAAACACTCCAAAAGTTGATTCCTATTAATATGTTATTCGATATGCATGACTTGCTTCTCTCTTTTTTTTCCTTATTATTTTGAGTACAAAAAGCTCAATATTGAAAATATTTTAAATGCGACTAAATATAATGAAAAAAGAAATAAGGATGGTAATGGGGTAAGTGAAAATCTAAATCCAAACTCAACCCATTCGAATGAGAATGGCTTAAGGTGGTTTAACAGGATATGGGGTATAATTTCATAATTTGAAGTATTGGGGTGGGGTATGAGGTTTACATAACCCACCTAGTAATCCCACTCCAAACATGTCCCATATAAATTATACATATAATAATAATAATAATAATAATAATATGTTATATATAATTTATTTTATATTTTTCAAATTAAAAATAATATCTAAATAATTTAAGGTTGTTACTTTAATTATACTCTTATCTGCTATTTTGCTTTTAGAATTTTATTTTGTGTGTATGAATTTTTTATTTTTGTACTTGAAATTTAAATTTTAATTGCTGTCAACTGGTTTTGATTTAATGCTTCTAACTTATTCTAATTTTTCTAATTTCTTCTGGATTGACGATAAAACCCACAAATATGATGGTACGAGATGCGACGGGCAGGGGCAGGGTGGGGTAGGATCTTTTTGGGGAGGGATAGGGGTGAGATGCGGGGAGGGATAAGGTTTAGCGGGACGGAGTATGGATTAAGCCAAATTCGCCCCAAACCCACCCTATTATCATCCCTAAAAAGAAAAGGTGAAATACATATCTGAGTTAATAAAATGTTTCTCACAAATGTGAAATGATTTTTTACACTCTATCTTACACAAAATAAAACAAAGTATTTTTTTTAATTAAATTCTTTGCTAGAACTAGGAGTGTGCAAAAAAGATGAAAAATGACCAAAAATCGAAAAAACTTTATTGAATCTAACTAAATCGAAGTACGTTCAATTCGATAATGAATTTTATATTTAAAAAAATGATTTGATCTTCTTACTTGATTAACCAAAATAAAAAAAAATCAATTCAATTTGGTTAAATTGAACAACCAAATAAAAAATTGATCATTCAATTTTCAACTAGTTTTGATTTGGTTAAATTGAATCAAAAATTGATTTGGTCCTTTTATTTTATTTTTTTTAAGTATTATTGTTCAAGTGTTCACATCATTTAATATAAGTGTGGAATATCTTTTATTATGTTCTAGTAATTTTAGTAAATTTCTTTTTTAAAGTTTAAAATAAATAAATATAATTTTTAAAATAATGTAAATGTTATATTTTTAAGTTTCTGGCATATATAAAAAAGAAGTTTTTAATAAGGTGAAATAATTGAGGGAAAAAAAATTAGAGAAGGGGGAAGAGAAAATAAAATATATTTTCTTTATGTTTTAAAATAAAATTGGTTTTATCATCTTATTACAAAATATATCAAAATTGATTCTATCCAATATGCTGGTACTAAATATTTATTTAATTCAAACTTATTATTTCACAAATTATATTTATCAAATAATTTTTTTGGTACAAAAAAAAAGTAATAAATTTAATTTTTTTTACCTAAAATCAAACATTTTTTATAAACAAACTTTTATCACACTTTTGGTATAAAAAAAAATAAGTAATCTAATAAGTCTTGCCATGGTTTTCAAAGAGTGGAATAGTACATTTCCCTGCTCATATTAATAAAGAATGATGCCACTTTTAGGATTAAAACAAAAGGAGGGATTTGAACATATTTGGTTTTATTGAATCGAAAGCAAACCATTTAAAATTAGTTAAAGATCAATAATTCGATTTGGTTTTTGATTTTTGATTTTCCAAAATTGAAAATTTTGATTGATTAATCAAATCGAAAATTTAATTCGATGAATTTTAACCAAATGAACACTAAAATTCGAGATCTACACGCAAGTGCAAATTAGATTTTTCTAAGTGGACGGATACCATTGTCATTAGATCCATTAGGAGCTTGTTCATATGTCAAACATGAAAAAGGCTTGAAGTTGAATAACAAACATTTCATTTGTTGAATCCAATCAATTCACACTAAAAGTATTATTTAGTTAAATATTCATTGGCTTGTAGTTTAGTGACATCAGTCTTTTTAATTATACGAGAAGTCTCGTATTCGACCCGAATCGACATGTTGTGCATGTTATGTGTGTTTAATTATATATTTTATACTTTAATTTATTTGATTTGAGGATAGGATAATACTGACTTATTAAGAAAATGATGAAAGGATAGATTTCATCATCTGTAATGTTCTACTTAAAAAATGAATTAATAAAAACAAAAAAAATATTAATCAAATAAAAATTTGTAATTTCTTGTTAAAATTGCCTCAATCTTGTGGCAAAGTGAAACTACAATAAATTAGACTGAGACTCAGCATCAAAACCCAAATTTTATTTTTGAGAAAAAAAAAATCTTAAAATAAAATTTCAAAAGCATTTTCTTTAATGTGTACGCTAATTATTCTACGTGTTCATGTGCACAATCACATCTTTTCTTTCCTTTTATTTTTCTTTTTCTCTCTCCATTTTATTCTGTCTTTTCTTTCCTTCATATTATTTTTCTTCTTCATCCATTTATTGTCTTTTTTTTTAAAACAAAAAAAAAAAA
>JACGDI010005478.1:26573-53056 GCA_014898725.1 Jacaranda copaia | reverse complement strand
AAAAAAAAAAAAAAATCCAAACCAAGATTAAGCAATCGACCAAAATGGGCAAAAGAGTAATTTCTCCTAACTGCACTCCCTGAAAGACAAGAGTATCCGTTGTAGTCTTGTCATACCAAAGAGGCTCCTCGTACTTAAAAAGTAATCTTTTATTATTTAGAGAATTTTAGTTTGAAACAAATTTAATAGAATGTAATTGAATCACATATCATGCTTGGTTTCATTTTTTGGAGTCATTTTTATTTTTTTTGAGATTACATAATAAAAAAATAATTAAAAAATATATTTTTGAAAATAGAGTTGTATTTGAATGTGTTGTTTAAAATTGTAGGTTTATATAGTTGTGATAATGTGATGTATTTGAATGTTGGGTATTTTTGTATTAGAATTTGTGTAGTTTTTTAATTTGAATAGACGATGTAACATGTAACTATTTAAAAAAAATAATATTATAATTTGAATTTATAATATTTTGTGGTAAATGTTGTTTGAAAAGTATTGAGAAGATAAAAAAGTAGATATAGGTAATAATAGGAGGAAAATAGGTATGAAAATGGAGACAAAACGTAAAAAAGAAATGTTTTGAGAATGAAAATGAATGAAAAAATGATGTAGAAATTGATAGTTTTCTATTTTTATTTTTAACAGAAAAGAAAAATGGGGTTTGAAGATGAAAACAAACGGCTACTTACACTAGATGTGTAGTTGAAGTGTAATTTTAAGAAGAATGACCAATTATAAAATAAATGTAGTGAGTCGATAAAATAAAATTTAAATAAATATTTTGCTTATTTTCCTCACTTATAAAAATTCTTGCACGGATTGAATTCAATTAAAATAAAGTCAAAAGTCATATGCATCATGTGAGGAATGAACTATATTTGTACGCGAGTTCGACTTGTGACTAGAGACTAATCAGTTTGGTTCAAGCATAAAAATCGGTGATTGGTTGAATCAATCAAAATCAGTCAAAAATCGATCGAATTGATACTGATTCGATCGGTTTTTGACTGGTTCACTTAATTTTTTTTTGAAAATTTAAAAATTAATTTTTTGAAAAAAATGAAAAATGTGAAAAAAAATTTATGAGTTGAAAGATAATGATTTAAGATTTTGGACATGTAATTTTTTGGAGCCTAAATTTATTTTTTTTAAATTTAATAAAGTGGTAGTTTTATATGAATACTTATGTTTAATTATTGTTTTGTTTTGTTTAATCTCTCTTAAATTATGTTGAATATTTAACATAGAAGAATTTATTTTTACTTAAAGTTGAAGCATTAAATGAATTATTACTCAAATTAATATGAATTTTTATTTATTTATTTATAGTTGACTAATTGTGAAATAATATTTTTTGTCTTCTAAAAAGTGTATTTAAACAAAAGTTAAAATTTTTTTAAATAATATTCTTTCTATATCATTGAAAGTTTTTTTAATATTAAAATATTATATATATATATTTATAAAATTAAATATAATTATTACGTCATATCAGTCGAATCAGTCGAACCAATTGAACTAGTAACCAATAACATTACCAGTTCTTTGTTCAATTCTATTTTAAAAACATTGTTCTGTGCATATGATGTCGAATCAAAGGAAATGTGACATACTTTACGTTTCCAAGTTTAATTAATTAATTTTTGAAAAAGTTCATTGATTTAAAGTAATTGTCTCCTAATAGATGAGAGCCGTTGAATCTAGTAATAATCATAATTTGTATGTTCTTTGTATCTCATGTGATATATTGAAGTTCTATCTTCCTCATTCTAGCGCCACTTATATGAGTAATAAATTTTATGTTGATTTTTATTGCTTTTCAAAAACTTATAATAAATTAATTTAATCCCATAGGTAAATCATTGAGGTTGATAAGAAATTTGTGCGGACCAAAGCTTCTATGATGATTATGTTTGACTTTATTTGGATATATTATTCCATAATAAAATTATTTTGGAAGAACATATTCAAATATTTGGGCATTTTTTTCTATCAAACAGTGCATTTTGTTTCCCTAAAAAACTGCTAACCCTTCATCTTAATCACACTAAACCCATTTCATTTTGCATTCTCCAATGTAAGCTGACAGTGCTATGCTCCTCTTCCTTCTCTTTGTCAATCACTCTCTCTCTCTCTCTCTCTCTCATCCTCTTACTCATCCCTTTCTCTCTCGATCCGCCTCCCCCCCTCCATCTGCATTTATGTTGCTGGAAACACCAAATTCTTGCCTTTTTTTATGCGAACACCCAAATGAGTGCATCCAACATACGATCCCGCGTTGTTCATTGATGGGAAATCATTCTAGAAAATTGGGTGCAGATAGGTGTAACGATTTAATACTGTGGTTGTATTTTGATGTTTTGATGCGTAATATCGGAATGGGGGTGAAATATTATTTGGGGAAAGAGATGGCATATCTCTGGGTTTCCTAATCAACTTATTGCACAATTGATTTATGCAAGATATGGTGTTTGTTTAACTTCGATCTATAATGGGTGATTTTTTGCTCAAATAATCCAATTTGGCATATGGATGGGCGTTTTAGATTTACTATCAGTACTGAATTTGTGCCCTTGGCCACCCTGCGTGTGGTTCTCGCATCGTGCAAGTTTTCTATGTCTTGTTTCCTATATGTTTGTTTTTCATTGTGGCTACGCTTGACTATGATATGGTGTTTGGGAAGGGAGATCGTGGCTGATAAGTCATTTTTGGTTTGTTAATTGTTGCTCTATCTATGAATATTGCTTTGTCTTGTTTGATTTTGAGTTCTTGGGCCATATTAACATCCCTAATGCCTTGTTGTGGAATGGGTTTTGGCGTTGGATATCATATTTTAGTTTTATGGGTATGGGATTTGCTAGGTTCTATCACACCTTCGGTTCTTTTTTCCCTTTTTCTAGTTTTCAAATTTTTCACTGCTAAAAATCTATGGGCATTTGTATTTATGCTATTTGTTTTGTGGCTGTGATATGTGTTTGGGTTGTCAGATACATCGGCAGAGGCAATGCATGTTTTGAGTTTAAGCTTATTGATTTCTACTGCAAAATAATCTTTATGTTATTTTAAGTTTTTGCCTTAATATCTCTTCAATTTGTGGCCTGAATTGGTAGATTATTGTGGATTGAAGCCGTCAAAAGGCAATTAGATTATTCTTATGATTTGTTTTCTTCTAACCTATTTATCAGGTTGCCTGCCCAAAAGATTTTGTTTGATCTCCTTTGGCTAAACTTATCGTATGGCATTTCATGTTTACTGAGCCTGCAGTTTATTTCTTTATGGTTCTACCATTTTGCTAGAATGAGTGTATGCCTACTTTACTTCTTTAGATTTTGCATTCCATGTGGGTTTGTTGGAGTAGTCATCTAGTGACACTATTCCACTAGGCCCCTCTATGCAAATGTTTACTATTAGGAGATTCTTCTCATCCTCTTATAAAAACACATCTTCCTCCCTTTAGAGTTACACATTCCCACACCCACAGAAGCATATGAGCAACAAATTATGCTCTCAAATGCTGCCTCTGCCTTAGAACATAACAATCCAATGTCCTAAGTAATTCCTCAGTAGTCACCTGGATTCGACATAAATATTTCAAACACGGTCGGTAATTCCATTCAAGACATATACACTCTTATAAGAGTTTGATTGAAGTCTTTTATGCACATAGAATTATGCTATAATAATATTTTCATTTCTACACGGCAGCTTCTTCAAGTTCTTTTAGTGACAACTCTCTATCTCCAATACAACTTTTAAAAGTGTGTCTTCCCTACTGTAGTATCCCCAACCCTGACTTGCTGTAGCTTGTTCGTAAGTTTTTGTTATGATGTTCCATGTTTTCTCCTTTGTGAATATATGATTGGCTTGTTGATTAGAATTCTTGTGAACATGCTTGCTATATTAACATAACTAGGTGTGCCTTGCTTTGAAAACTATGCTTTATGCTGTTATGTGGTGTTGAGGCTGTTAATTCCATGCTATTTGAATAAGTGGTGGTTTTTTTGTTGCTCACTCTAAATACATATGGTAGCACCATGTTTGGGTTTCTCTATGCCAAAAATGGAGAAGTAAGTCATTTTCCCGTAGTTTTACCTTATGTTTCAAAACTAGGATAGAGTGTTGGGAGTTTTCGCTACTTGTTAGTGAAAATTGCAAGTAATGATCTTGTGGTGCTTACCCAAAAATGGTTACCATCAATCTATGTATGGGTTCTGTTCACGTCATGTTTTTTACTACTTGGGCAAATTGCTATCTGCTGTTAGTGCTTGTTCTTGTCTAGTTCGTTGTCTCTGCCTTTCTTATTCTGTTGTTATGTCCAACAGTTTGTCACTCCCTTTTCTTGTAATAGTTATTAGCTTTCCCATCCATCTAGGTAGCCTAATTCAGATGTCCGTTGAAGTTTAGACAATACTACAAGGGAAATATGCACACTGGTTGTTCTTTGTGTCCAAACTTGTTAAAGCTATGAATATGCAACCACTTTGCTCTTATTTAGTCATGTTGTGTAGGAAGTCTGTGAAATACTGACTAGATGCCTTATTTGCCAAGTAAATTCAGCTTCATCATGTGATGACTTCACAAACACAACCGATACTCATGAAGAGGGTTCCTCAAGAAGGTGGAGGGGAAACTAAAGAAAGTTCTATGCTAGGGAAAAGCAAGAGCGATTGTATGCTATCCTAGATAAATAGGATGGAATGATGGAAGCGAAGTTTGAGAGGGTTGGGCCTAAAGCCCATGAGTCAATAAGCAAGTGTGTCAACTTACTGCGTCAGATTGAGGGCCTACCAGACCACCTATTTAGACTGGCCATAAATGCTCTTTAGAGTGCCATCATGAGAACATTTTTCATTCAGCATGATGATAGAGAGAGGCAACTCTACGTTAAGTTATTAGGCAGTTAGACATGTACTGACTTTTCGTAGTCTACCTTCAATTGATATGCTTATGGACCTTACTTATCTTGCTATTTTGTCATTGGTGTGTTTATCTGATTACTTGTATTTATGCTTGTATGTATGAAATTATTATTCGTAATTTGTCTTATGATTATATTTTAGCTTACGATAATTCCCTTTAATTTCATGCCTAACTGTTGATACTGTATCAGCTTTCATATTTCATTGTGTGATTATATATTCACGAATTGAGAGATGGCTAATGGATTGAGCTTAATGCGACCACTTGAAGATGAGTTGGAGTTCAGCGATGGATCACCAGGCATACCTGGAAGTGATGTATCCGACGGAGCTGATGATGTATTATTTATTACAGATGTTTTGTTGCCTAGACTGTATATCAACAAAATACCTCATAACACATTTGCGCTTTGTGGAGTAGATTAGGTTGGTAAGATAATGGATGGCCATCCTGATCGATTCTATGATAACCTGCGCATGATGAAGCCTATTTTCATGAGATTAGTCCATGAATTAACCAATCATAGACTTTTACCTCAAACATAACAATGCAAGGTATCACCAACTGAGGGGGTTGCAATATTCAAGCAAACAATTGGTTATCATCAAAGACAGAGGAATACAATAGAATATTTCCAATACTCCTTGGAGACAATCAACAGCCATGTACATCGTGTGATTAAGAATACTGAATACATTAGTGCTTGAGCTCATAACTCCCCCAAATTTTAATGAGGTGCCTAATTAGATTCAATACAATCACGACTTCTTCCTGTATTTTCAGGTATGGCACTCTTAAAGGATTAGTTCAGACTATGCAATCTATATAAGAATACTTTGTACTTGAACTGCTCGCATTTGATACATAGGGTGTTGTAGGGGCAATCGATGGCATATTAGTGTGTGCCTGGGTACCTGCTCGCAGACAGAATGCATATCATTCTACAAAAGATAATGTCTCTCAAAATGCCCTGGCCATAGCCAACTTCAACCAAATGTTTATGTATGTGTATGCGGGTTGGGAAAAGAGTGCCAATAATGCACAGGTTTTGCTAAAAGCAATCCAAAGTGACCCTACTTTTCCCTTTCGCCCGGCAAGTATTACGGCTCAATTCTAATAACTGCACTAATGCATAAATTTGGGTCATACAAAATTTTTAATGTTCAACTACTGTCCAGACTACACTAACACATTTTAATGTTCTCATTTAGGGAAGTATTACCTTGTTGATACTGCTTCAGGAACTATATATATGCTTTTTATCCCCATATAGACAATCTTGGCACAATTCGATGGTACCCCCATATATAATAGGCTAAGGGAGCTATTCAACTATCACCATGCTTGACTTAGGAACACCACAAAACGTACCTTGGGGATTCTTAAGAAGAGATTCTCCATTCTAGCTTGTGGTATCCTCAGTTACATTATTGCCTGACAGACTGATATTATCATTGCATGATATGCGTTGTATAATTTTATTCATAAGTTTAGTTAGGATGATAGCATATTCGCAACACCAAACCATAAACTTGACCTTGATTGGGAGACCTTCTATTACCATGGTCACCAAAACCAGTAGGAGATATAGGCACAATCTGAATTTCAGAATGGTTTGGCACAATGGATGCAGGCCGAGAGACGTTACTGAGTTTATATTGAATTCGAAATGCCACCTTAATATATTGTATGTGTGTTGATGCGTGTGTGAAATTTTAGAACTTATTTACATCTCCAAGTGTGTACTGAACATTATAGTTGGAATGTGCTAATACCAGGTGTCTGAATAATTGTGTGTTTCACCGTTTGCTAATGTGCATTATCTTTATTTCGGGTAATCTTGTTGTAATATGAAAAAAGTATTCATTATTTGATTTAGTTGCAATAAGATTATTGTTATGGTTTTGCTGAAGGATAAGTATGTACAATCCCCTCATATGCGTGTGCAGTGCCGGCGCCATGCGAGTCAATATGGCCATGATAAAGAGGAGCTATAAATATTATTTTTTCAAATGTCTTGTTGGACTTGGGCACCCAGGCAGCTTCATGCAGGCAAAAATCAGACGTGGGGAGGTATCAGATAGGTATAGGCAGCATCAACCACTCGGTCGTGCCTCATCACATGGTACTTATATGTTATTTTTAGGTACTCATTTCCTCTTGATACGATTCCCATACCATGTAGATACATCTTGGGGTGTAATGGTGGAGGTGCCAGCAATGACATGGCAAATATATGGGGCCTTGACGTCGAGGAGCACTTTATGCGTATGCGTCGTGGCGCTAACACAATGGACTTACTAATAAATGAGCTATATGTATAGATATGCATGCTCGATATAGCTAACAAACTTGGTAGGCACTTTCAGCGTCCACATAGTTGAATTTGTAAGGGAGAAATTTGATGACCTCAAGGAGCGCCATGACGCTATGAAGGTGATCACCAAAAATTCGAATATCTTCTACGAGCCATTAATTAGTGATATTTTTGTGCCTACTCACATGCGATCGAAGCTCCAAGTGGTCAGAATAGTGTGCACTACTAGCTATAAGTTATGATTTTATATAATTATATCTGGTTCATAAGCAAGATTATCTTTTTAATGTGTGCAGAGAGATATCGACTTGCTGAGTGCTATTGACTGTATGTAGAGACTAGATATGACTTTCTATCTGAGATTTTTACATTGTGTGCCAGACCACAATGAAATATACTTTGCCCATGCCAGCCCGAGAGACAAGATGATCAATTGTTGGGTCGGTAGGAACATACAGGTAGGGTATCAGGTTCAGGTGGATCATATAGTTCTTTGTGCTTGCATGGGTCATTTAGGCTTGACATCCTACATTCTTGGTCGACTGGAGTTAGTGCAGACATACCCGTTGGCTTGGATGGTGGTATCGATAGGGGTTTGGCAGTTGGCCTGTCATAGCATGGTCTGCTCTTATCCGATGAATTAGCAGAAAGTTGTCAAGACATTGTGGCCTGCCTCATACGAACCAAGTCAGTACGAGTCGCACACCAAACCTACTACCTACATCACTTTAATTTTATTGTATTCTGCAATGTATTGTTATTATGTATTATACTGATTGTACCCTATAATGTCTTTATGTACTACAAACTTCTTATTTATTGTTTGTAGTGTGTATTGCATGTGATGAATGGACATGGTATGTTTAATGTTAAATTTATTGGTTGTCTTCTTTACTTGGATCATGATATTAACAGTATGACCACAAACTATGCTAGAATTGTCAAATAGGACACGACCAACTCGTAATGTGCATGCATATGATATATTTCATGATCCCCACCAGACACCACGAAAATGGGTGTCCTAATCACTTACTTGATGAATGTTGTGTCATCCCGGGATATCTCTAATAGTGAGGTGCTTATAGATGAGTGCTCCCACATTGTACACCATCTGTCTAGGACATTCGGGAGGGAAAGGACAGTTGTTGAGGTTAAGATGAAGATTCAGCAACCACATGGTTGTTACTATGTATTTGTGGAGTATATGACTATACCTAGGGTGCAGTACAATACCGACACCATGGCGGTGGATGTTGACGCGCAGTACTGGGTGCATGTTGGGAATATAAGTTAAATATTACCATTTTTTTTTCATTTTACATAATGTACCATACATATCTACACATATAACGGTTCCCATTGAAAATTGTAATGTACCTCGTGTAGGAGACTACCAAGTAGAACTATTTTCATATATTCAGAGAGCCCCTATACCTTCCACTACGATACATATTTACTAAAGGTAGTGTAGCCGACCTATCTAATGGTGGAACGACAGGAGATGCATCAGCACCCGCCACTAGCACCTAGTCCCCTTGTCAAGTTCAATAATTTCACGCATACATAAAGGTTCCATCTCAGATAACCCCCCTAACCCCTATCAGATGTTTCATTTACATATTATGGATCATTTGCACATATAAGTAGTAATGTAAAAACTCCCATCTTTAGTATCATTTGCATGGTAAGATATTTGTGTTTAGTATTATTTGCCACTTCTATCGTTCTTTATAAATGCAGATGTACTTTTCTTATATGTCCGTTCAATTTACGTTATATTCTATAATTTACTAATTCTATTGCAACTGTTCATATTCATGTGTTGTAATTATTAATTTCCCCCATCCCGTATTCAAGTACAATTCGGGTTTAATTACAATTTTTTTTTAATTTTTGTCACATTTCTTTGTCCAAGTAGCTATAAATATGACTTGCTTTTCAATATAACATAGGAAAACGTGCCATATAAAACGTAATAATAATGACAGTAATAACAATATTAAGAAAATTGTAATAATAATATTAATAATAATAATAGTAATAGTATTAGCAATAATAAAACGTAACAATAATAATATTTATACTAACAGCAGCAATAATAATAATAATACAAGCCAAACATAATAATAATAATAATAATAATAATAATAATAATAATAATAATAATATCCTATAAAATATAGTAAAAATATTAATAATAATAGTTAGGATAACAACAACAACAACCCAAGTAGTTATAATAATAATAATAATAATAATAATAATAATAATAATAAAAATAATAATAGTAACAATGATTACAATTAAATAAACTTTCAACTAACAAACAAATCTATAAAATATTATAATACAACCCACTTAATCATTACAAATTTACAACATAATCATATCTTTTCAATACATATACATACATATATACAAAATATTTTTTATTATTATCTTTACAATTAAAAAAAAAATTAATATCAAATTTCACCCACAAACATTAACACAAAAGCAATGATTTGACATCTACAGTAAAGAAAGCCTCCTACAAAATATAACAAAATATATCAAAACTTCTCAAACACTATTTTTTATTATTTTTAAAAACATAACCAAACATAAATCACATTCCCCAACCTTTATTGCACATTCTTCTACAAATCTTTCATTACTCATTTTCCTAAAACATACAATAAACACATAATAAAATAAAAAATAAAACATATCCAAACACTACCTTTGTTTTTATTTCTCAAAATACATTTTTTTTGGAGAAAATAAATAAATACAAATTTTTTATTTTCTTCAAAATACTCAAAACAATATGAAACATCATAAAATACCCTTTTTTTCCCCACTATTTTTCAACATGCATAATCATTACATACGTATAAACATAATTTTTCATTATAATTCTACATACATAAAAATATTAATATAAATTTATATTTCCAGTCCCACTAACCAAATAAAAAGGTACTAATTTTATATTTTTATAAATTGTCTTCTACTAAGACAAAACCAAACACAGAAATCTATTTCAAAATAATCTCTATTCAATTTCCAAAATAAAATTAACAATACGTCTGTCTAGCCCATTCTACAATATATATATATATATATATATATATGTATATATACATATTTCAAAACTCTTACAATAAAATCAAACATTATATGCTTTTCTTGACTGCATGCGTTTTTATGATTTGTATTTAAATTAAGATGTCTCATTTAAATGGTGTGAGTACTAGTTGAATTTTAAAAAATTTTCAAATTCAAACTCAACATTAATTTTAAAAAATCACTCAATTAACTTGAAATATTTAAAATTCTTGTCATTAATTTACAATTATATGTTTTAATTATTTATATTAAATTATATTATCATTGTTAATATAAATCAAGATTGCCAGTATGTATTTCAATAATCATATTTTAAGTTTAATATACATTTATAACAGACACAGAGAAAATAAAAACTTGCAAGCCAACTCATGAGTTTTGAATACCCCATTGTTTAAGTTTAAACTTGAGTCAAATCTTGTCCGAGCGCGAATCACTATGCACCGTACTATTAATCATTGTATGATAACAATCACAGTCACACATTTGGTTTCTTGATGTTTTTAAACCTGCTTGAAGAACTCGAACCCAAGATTTAATTAGGTGGGAAAAATCCAATTGTTTGTATATAATTAAAATCTAATTAGTGTTCTCTATCCACGCACGTAACTTAATGTTATTCAACGTCTATAATACTAAAAGTTTTGCTCCAAATTCGACTACTTGCGTTGTAAAATGTAATATTTTGATGATCAAAATGTTATTTGTATCGATGATTAATTAATCGAGTGGCATTCTAATATGTATAAAATTTGAAATTCAAATTTAAAAGAATCCTTCATATTATTTGTGTGCCTGTGAAATATATAAAAATATAATATTTTTTTTAAATATAAAAAATAGAATTATTGTGATTCTGATTTTATAGTTTCACCAATCTTTAGAACTCCTCTGATGCAATCAATCACATAACTAGTAGATATGAATTTGATTAACTACTTCGATAGACTTATAATTATATGAATCAAGCCAAAATTTTTCATGAACATATAGAATTTGAGATTATATGAATAATGTCAAAAACTAGAAAGCGAAATAATTAATTTATTATCTCAACATCACAATTTTTCATTTTCAAAATGATGCCTTCCCCAAAACCCTTTAGATTAAATATAGTTGATGAAACAGATGCTATCTCCACATTTTTGTTTTGTTTTCAACTTGAATTAGATTATCATATTAAAGTGCAAATATGTCTCTACAAAGCAATTAAGTGTCTGTTTGGTTCAATTTCAAAACTCTTTTTCATGTTTTCTATTATTTTAAATATAAAACACATCACTTTATACATATTTTCACATGATATTATTTTCATTTTTATTTTTAGAATGCATTATCCAATAGCTTTTGTATCTTCTTCCAATAATATATGTCTTTTCTCTCTCTCTCTCTCTCTCTCTCCACCTATAACCTACCACCTACAACCTATTAAATTCATTATAATCATTGCTTTTTCAACAATTTATTCAAATATAGATTCATTTTTAATTCATTTCCACTACCTACTTTATCATATTTTGAAAATGATGGAAATGAAAATGAAACCAAACGGGCTCTTAAATTTCTCATTTTTGAAATGAATTAAAATTTGAAGAGAGGATAATGTAAAATACTTTTGATTTTCATATTTCTCTTTGTTTCATAAATTTCTTCCTCCATCATATTATTTATTTATTGTAATAAATTTGCTTTATTTTTAATTTAATAATCACATTTTAGAAAATTATCCCCCAAGAAATCACATCTTTGAAACAATATTTTAATAATATTACGAAAAGCCCGGCAAATCCCTCGTATTATTCACATGGCCTACTTGGGGCGACAGGGAAAATAAGGTTGAATTGAAAGGGCAAAAATGTCAGTTGGGGCTTTATATATCCACCCAGCTCTGTAGCTCACGCTCTCGTCCTTGTAGAGTCGAAAAGGCGAAAAAACGTAAAAAAAGGTTTGAGCGAAGCAGAGCCGTTTCCGTTATCCACATTCTCTCTCATTCCCTGTCTTTCTCTCTCTATATCTGTCATTTTCTCTCGCTACTCGTATCTCCGATCGATTTAGGGTTTTTCCGATTCGCGAACGAGTTGACTCAACCATGATTTCTGATTCGATCCCCAACGCCTCCATCGCCATGGCCTCATCTAACCCCAAAGATTTCGCCAAGAAAAAGAGGGTATGGGTTTTTGTTTTTTTATTTTTTGAGCTATTTAATTAGCTCGAGAAAATTCGTGACATGCATTATACCTGCATGAATTTCTGTATTGATTTTGTTGTTCTTTTTCAGTTTTTTGATGTTAGACGCTATTTTTTCTGGGGAAGAAGTCTTGATTTTGGTTGCGGAAAATTTATGGTTTTATCTGTTGGTTCAATGTTTTTGTGCGCGTGGTAGTTGTTATTTTATCGATTCCTGTAGTTTTTCATTTTTTTCCCATAAACTCGTCAATTTCTCTTCGTTTTTGTCAGTTTCTAATATTAGATTTTTTTTATTTGTTTGGAATTTAGGCAAACCGCTCGGCAAAACTGAAGCAGTGCAAACTTGATGCTCGTCGTGAGCAATGGCTTTCTCAAGGTTTGTCAAAGATCTCGCATTGCTTTCTTATGTGCATTTGTTCCTCTTAGCTTGTTCGCGCACAGGCATATAAATATATTAAAAGGGGAAGGGATACATTCAACTTGGATTAAATAATCTTAATTCGTGAAAGGACATGAAAATAGTTCGCACCTCATTTCGTGTTTAATTAATGATTCTCATTTCTGTTTATTTTTGTTCTTTGTTATAGGCAGACAAGCTAAGTAGCATGGATCACGAGAATCATTAATGTTTTAAACTATTGTGTGTGTGTGTGTTTGTGTGAGTGCTATAGCACCAGGTTTATATTTTTCTGAGTTTTGAAATTTTAATAGCTTTTGGTAATACAGTGCACGTATGAAAATTTGTATGAAAGTTTTTGTATTAGCACTTGTTAATTGATGATAGGGGCTGTTTATGCTTCCAGTGAAAAATAAGGGTGGGTGTAAGGAGGAAGCAAATGGTGGAGGGGTTTCGAGCGGAGGGCCATCAGTGCATTTGGGGAAAGAGAGTGCCCAACCAATAGAGAAGCTGGAGATCAAGCCGAGGAGTCAGGAGGAGATTTATGGAGATGGATCATTGATGCATCATTACAGTGATTCTGAGTCCTTGCCCTCCAACAGCCCGACCAGCCACACTAGTAGTGTATTGGGCAGTAATGATTCTGGGGTCAATTTTACTGGGAGTAGCAGAAGCGGCAGCAGCAGTGGTCGAAGCAGTAGCAGTAGTAGTAATGGATTCTGTTCAGGAAACATGAGTGAGGAAGATGAGGAGGATGTTGGTGATGATGATTGCTTGGATGATTGGGAGGCAGTGGCTGATGCCTTGGCTGCCACTGATGACAAGAAGCAAGAGTACAGTCCTAATACAGCATATGGCTCACCTTCTTCAACGAAACATGAAAGTGCCGCAGAATCTGGTTCTCATTTAGATGCAACCAATCGACTGTTTTCAGGGATTGATATTTCGAATGCAAATCCAGAGAGTGGAGGAGCTGCGAAGCAGAGGGCCCCGGTAAATTTCTGTGCTTGGAGGCCAGATGATGCTTACCGCCCTCAGAGCTTGCCCAGTTTGTCAAAACAATATAGTTTTCCCTTGAATTCGGAGCGCCATTTTGGCCGAGGATCAGTTTGTGGCTGTAAGAATATGGGACCAATCCCCAAATCATGTCCGATATGCTTTGATGATTTCGACCATACGGACTCGAGCTTTCTTCCCTGTTCGTGTGGGTTCAGGCTCTGCCTTTTTTGTCACAAGAGAATTCTTGAGGAAGATGGCCGTTGTCCAGGCTGCAGGAAGCAGTATGAGTGTAAACCTGTTGAGGGAGAGGCAACATTCGACGGTGGCAGCTTAACATTTCGATTGGCACGTTCTTGTAGCATGATAACAAGGTCTTAGAAGAATATCTGTTCCTTGAACTTGTATGTTGGGTCTCTCTTTTTCTTAGCGTGTCCTGGGTGTGTTCTCACTATTAGACTGTGTTTCTAAGCTTTAGATATTGGTATAGAAATGTGATCCTGAAGCGCAGGGGAATTAATCTAGTTCTCTCTTGATTTTGGTCGATATATTGTGTAATATGCTTGTGCTGATGTGGAAGACTTGTTATGTGAATAGATAAGGTGATAGAGAAATGGAACACATATAATTTGACTGTGCTATTTATTTTTGGTGAATATAGCGATCTTAAAATTTTCTTGAATATGATGTATTGTTCCTTGGTGATATAGCTTATGAACTTTTTGATTATAAAACACTGTGCAATTTCTCGACAATGTGTATTCTTTTGAACCAAGAACTAGATTCTTGCGACTTTTAAATTTCTTTCTTGTGCACCTTATTCTTAGAGTTGTTTCTGAAGTTTCTAGAGCATCATTTGACTTGATCTTGACCTGGAAGACTTAACAATCCAACCTGATTACTGTGCAAATTTGGAATTGGTAGAGCAGAATATCCATGGATTCTTTGAGTCTGTAGATAGAGATGATGTAAAGGGGATATTTTGGTGGCTAAGTACCATATAGATTATTAGAATTCTGAATAATGAATTCCCTTGCATTGGCATGCACATGAGAGGTGGGAGGACTTTTACTCATTTTAAGTTCAAAGTAATGGGGAGCATTTTAACTCTATGCCTACATGTAGATATGTCTGGAGGGTTGTTATCGGTTCATAACATAAATAAAATACTGTTTAACTGGAAATTTTTGCTTTGGATTTAAGCAATGTGAAGATTTGAATAGTTTCAACGAAACTACTGGCACTGGGCTGTGAAGATTTGAATAGATTTATGATGATAGGTTTCGACTGGACTAGCTGCAGTGGTCTTAAATTCATGGTTCACTTGTGGATTCATACTCATCCATGTTGAATTATCTTTTCTATTTTGGCACCTACTTGGGCAGTGGAGTGATGATAATGGCAATGAGGCTGAAATCTGTATTTGTGCTAATTGTGATTTGGATTTTTGGATAAGTTAATCTTTGGGAGTGGTCATTTGTTTAGCTAAGCTTGCTACAAATAGAACCAGACTTGGTCTTTTTGCAGGTTGCTTCGGTTTCTAGGCTATTTCGATCTTAGTCCTGGATGGTATTGTTAGAAAGTGTGCATTCTCTCTCACTCTGTGTATGTGTGACAATGAGATGTGACAACCACTTTCTGGTTTGTCAGAAATTTGAAGCAACCTTGATTTTTGTGATCTAAGAGGGTTTTTTTTTTTTGGCTGATCAAGGTGGAACCAAAAAAGATGTTGTACCAGGTTTAGAGAGAGCCTGCCAATTGGTATGTGTAAGTCTGAGTTCCATAAGAATCATCAATCATGTAAGAAAATTTATAGTTGTATACCAAAGAGAGAGAGAGCATGATTTCTGTCTGTTTGCTGGTTGGTCATCAGGGAAACAACGTATCTTATTTTATTTTCTGACAGTGTATTCCTGCAAGGAATGCTTCAGTTTGTATTTCTTTCATCTGCATCTTTTCTTGCTATAAATGCAGGGATATTAGTTTATTCCACATGAATTATGAAGACATCACCCACTGAAAGTGTAACTTGTCCTCTCCAAGCATGAAATTATTAATTTCCAAAATAATCAGGTTGGATAGGACCTCTAGATGGGAAAGAAGGCTCTGGATATCGGTTGATGTTCATATGAATCCCTGATTCTTGTAGCTGTCGATGACCTTTGATATTATAATTAGAGGTACGAGGAGTTTGGCCTAATAATAACTATAGTATGCTTCTGGATTTGACTTCAGCAGCGTATGATCATGTGTACTACATGAGCACATATTAAGATAAAATTTTTGTGCAGAATGAGTTCATTAGAAGTAGCAAATAGTTACTGTTAACATTGATGTGGATTGGTGTGGGGGTATGAGAAATGAATTGGAAATGACAGGTTAGAATTGTTAGAAAGTTGCATCATGTGTATAGATACCTGGATTTTTTGAGGCGCTTGGAGTATGGATGAAGGAGGTCAATATGTTGCATGTTATTTTCATTATAATCTGTAGTTCACAATTAGCTTTCTCAGGTCCATATCTTGATTTATTATGTGGCTGACTTCTGGCATTCTTTTTTTGAGGGTTTTACTTGGTCCACATATTGAAGAGGCTTAGTGTAGTAGTATTTGAAATATTTGTTTGAGCATTCATGTATGTCCTGCCCCAGTGGAGAAGGCTGATTCATGCCACAGCGAAAGTAACCATGAAAATCTGTTACATACTTGAACCGATCAATGATGATTCCCCGTTTTGTTCTTTAGCATTGGATGGCATTATACTCCTGTTGTTCTTAGTGATGAAAAGAGGCATTGATGCTGGTTGGAGCCCTGGACAGTTATATTTCTGGTACTCCATGATTACTGAGTTCAACTAAGTAGAAGATGTTTCAGAGGACTCATGGGCAGTCTTTGCCAGATATTGTTGTTTTGGCTGACAGGTAAGAATATCCTTATGCACAGTCTGTACAGTAACATATAAGAACTTGTTCTTGCTGACGTAGCAAGCCTATTCTGTTGATATAATTGCTGGAGTTCATCCTTACTGGGAACTTTTATCACTCCATTTCCTTCATGCTTTCAGATAGAGTGAACTGAAGCCAAATAGAATTCCTGCACAATAGTGTGTGAATAATTTGAATTTGAAGCACTCTCTTTCATTTTGTGGTGTTGATCCTTAAATGACAAACGAGCTGCTGATATTGGTGTATAGGTTTAGAACATTTTGATTTTTGACTATCCAGGATTTGTCATACTTGATGAAGAATAGCACAAATAGGAAATCATCTATCCAATTCTCCCTCGTTTCCCGTAAGTGGTCCAAAAGGAGTTGATGGAGCACGAAATTGCAGGCGCGTGCTGCTTTTAGGTTGGAGATTAGTGGGGGACAAAGGGGAAGGAGGTAGGAATGAGTTGATCCCCCGGGCATGGTTTACTTGGAAACTATGAGTTCCAATTATCAACCTGAAAACATCTTTTCCCAAAAATTCATGGTGAATCCATGTCTGTACTCAGTTTAGCAAATCTCAAAACTTAGGATTTGTTTGGATGTAAATTGGGTGAATTGTGAAAAATGTTTCGGGGAATGGTGTTTGGGAAAGCGGGTTGAGAGAATGTGATATTTGTTTGTTTTTGTTTTGGGTAAATGGAATGTGATGGTTAGGCCTTAGTTTTTCACTTCAGCAGAACATTAACCTCAATGCCGACAGTCTTCGCAGATTGAAGACTTGGAAACGTCAACCTTAATTTCTGCAAATGGCTTTTTCTACTGTACCAATGATTCATAGGCCATTATTCAGGAAATGCAAACAAAAGTTCTGTAGAAAGACGCTGTTTTTTCTCATGAATATATGGCTTCTCGTGGGGACTTATCATGAGATTTCATGGCCATTTTACTTGCTTTTTGCGTATTAGACACTTTAGTCTATTTTATGGAATAAGGTGGGTTGCAGAGTGCACCTTATTGAGCCACCATTGGAGGGTAGGCATGCTTAGCTCAAGACAATTAGGACAAATTAACTAAGTTTATATTGAAGGATTTATAAATTTCAGAAACGAATTTAGATTTAATAATTCAAAATGAGTTCGAAATTAGGTGAATTTTTATTACTTAATAAATTTGAGTTGCCCAATCTTTAATCCTTTTGGTAAATCAAAAAAATAAAAAAATTCGGACTCAAGCTTGAGTCAATTAAAATTTTAGAGCTTAATTAGGTTGAGCTTGAATCCAATAAGTCAGTGTGATAGCATCATTAAATTCAGGCTTGAATCAACATATTGAGTTTGAAACCTGAATTCAGACTTGAATCAATATATATATATATATACACACACACACACACACTGATATTTGAGTTTGAAACCTTTTCTTCAGGTGATAATGTCTTAATTTACATAATTCAAAAGTAGAAAATATTATATTTAAAAAGAAAATATATTGTAATTTACATTAATTGTGTAAATTAGTAATAAATATATCATGGAAGCTGATCAGTGGATAAGATCAATTAATATCAATACGGAAGTCATAGGTATTGGCTCTGAAAATATTAAATAATATAATTATGCCATAACGGTAGCACGTAAGTTCTGCTGTTAATATGATCTAATCTTTACCATTTAACGTTACTGCATTGGATACATTACATTCTTTTTGAATAAAGTTGTAGGCAGCTAGGTTAAAATAATTTTAGAATAGAAATTTAACTCGACTCAATATATACGGATTAACAAAAAAATTAAACTCCAGCGCACCATCTTGTATATGTACAAACAGGCAAAACGCTCTTCTGTCATGAAAGAGGTGGTTTTGCATGTTTTTAGAAACATATTGTGGTGTTTTGATTTTTATTTTATTTTTATCAAAGAGATTGTTTTGCATATTTTGATTATAACAATGGTCAATTTATATTAGCCCATTTATTTGGCAGTCTAGTAAGCAAAGATTATTTATATTCCTTACCACTCACTTCATTTGGAGTTGGAAAATCTTTTTGTTTACGTAAAATAATTGGAATAACACCATAACTCAAAGAAATAATAGAAATAAAAATTAAGTATGAGTGAAGTAGTGGAAGATATAATTTCAAAGTCTTGCCAATTGTCTTATATGTCCATTTTCTTTGCTCTCTCATTTCTTGCTTGCTCCCTCTCCTTTTGAAGAGTAAGGCTCAATTGTGATCTTAATTAAGAGTGGAATGTTTTGGTGGAGTCACACCTTGTTAAATAAGTTATTGATTTCAATCTGGTATCAGAGCCATGGATAATTCATTACTTAGGCCCTCTATCTCTTTTTCTTCATCTACTCTCAATCCATATCCAAGCTATAGGACTTCTAATGCTTCAAAAATAGATTTTCTTTATGAAATAACTTATTTACCCGAGTCAGAAAAGGTCTTTTCAACCACCCTTTCAATAATAAACCCATATAATATCTTTTCTAAACCTCGAGCTTCTTTTTCAAAAATAGTAAAAAATATTATTAGTCCTCCCAAAATCCAAGTCAAAGAATTTGTCCAGGCATCTGCTTTTGATCAGTATTTCCTCCCAGCTACAGAAAAGGAACAATTGGTTCCTATTGAAATTCAGAACACCTCCCAAATCTTTGGCTTTTAGAAAAATACACTCATGTCCATTTTGGAGCTGTTAGATTTGCTCTTACTCTTTATGGGCGAAAAAGTTTTTCTACAACTTGCAGAATTGCTCTATTGGATACTAAGTTCTCGGATTACCAGCATGCATGTATTGGTACTGTCCAAACTACCTTAAATGCTAGGACAATCCTTGTAACCATGTACCCAAATTTCAACATGCCAATAGCAGATCCATGTCTCCGATTTGCTCTCAAATTACAAATTTAGATTTGTGGAGCGGTTCCCTCAATAATTATCTATTCTGCCACTTTGCACTATAAGATGGTATACATGATACAAAATCATTCTATTGATTTTGCTTTTCCTCAAGAGATAGATGATGCACTTCTCATAGTAGTTGATTCAAAGCATATTCCAAGTTGTACATACATTCCTCGGCAACTTCTAAGAGAGGATTTACAAAAGCTAATCCCAAAAACATGGATTACTGCTTATGAGCAAAATCAT
This sequence comes from Jacaranda copaia, assembly GCA_014898725.1. NCBI lineage: Eukaryota > Viridiplantae > Streptophyta > Magnoliopsida > Lamiales > Bignoniaceae > Jacaranda > Jacaranda copaia. Next base: position 33,043 of record JACGDI010005478.1, on the reverse strand, counting down.
CAAGCAACCAAGGAATCAAAATCGATCCAATCTATAGAACCATCTTTTCACAAAAATGCTGATGGCATTGTAGAAATAAAGTTCAAGTAGTAAAAGGACAAAAGCAGTGTTCCTAGTTGTTTCAACCCTGCATACACAATTGAGTCCACATCCACCATTTATGGATTTGATTGTAATGGATCTCCCATTTTTTGACCAATCAATCAGAATGATGGTGTTCAAGAAGTCTAACATGAATCCCCTAGAAGACGACATTCCACAATCTCTAAAGAAGATCCTTATGTTGAAACGTTGGGACAACAGTTTGGCAAATTTGATTATTTGGTTAAATATAATTCTCCACAACCAACTACTTGGCCAACTACATATTCTAGATGGGATGACAACAATGACAAAAGCTCTTTCCATGATGAGGATTAGAAGCTCCCATATCAAATTATGATGATTGGAGCCTCTTCATCTTAATTTGGAGATTTTCGAAAAGAAGAAATGAATAACATTGACTACAAACATGCTTGGAAAATCAAGAATCCAACTTCCATGAAACGAGATTGTTCAATTGTAGAGATTTCACCTATTGAAGCAACACTAAACTGGTAGTTAGAAAATGCTTGTGCTAAAAAAAGACTCCTACAAAAGATTGCCAAGAGTCTAGAACGGATTGAACAAAGGATGGATGGCCAACTTGCAACATTAATTCTATCATTGAAAGAAAGAATTGATGATGTACACAAGACATCATGAGGTTAATCTATTCTTCACAACTGTTCTAGCATAAAGAGCAGGAGATTAATTCCCTAAAAACTCAACTGAAATCTCTTGAAGAACAATACTAAAGAGATACTATTTGGAGCAAGCCAAGTCCACCAACATCAATATGACCTTTGGTATCTCAACCATTGCAAGGCTTTGAAAATTTCAAAAGAATGTTCGGAGATTCATCATTATTCTTTTCTCCAGAAGAATTGAAAGAAAAGAGAAAACTTCCTAAAGCCTTCAAAAGTTCAATTCCTATGAAGCCCAACGAATCATAGCAGTTCATGATGCAAGGACTTTCAACCAACAAAGAGGTGTCTCCTAAAAAGTCCAACCCCATATTGAATTTCTTAAAAAAAGCTTATGAATTCAAAGGTAAAAATCCGTCACAACCTTCTTGGCCTATTATTCCTACCTAGGAAATAAGTGATTTTGAGGAATTATCTAAAGATTTGCCACTTCAATACATAAATCAGACACCAGAACTATTGTTGACGATGAACTAAAACTAAGTTATTGATATCAATAGACAGAAACAACTGAGCCATCATCAAACTCTAAAATATGGTTCACGTTTGATGACATACCTTCTTCACAATGGTAAAACAAAATCCATGAGATGATGTCATCGTGTGTGATAGAATTATAAAAGCCAAATGCAACAATTCCTAGTGTTATTAGTGCTTTCACAGCTAGAATGACTGGATCACTCAAAGAATAGAGGTATGCTCTCGGTTAATATAGAGAAATCTAAGCCAGGAATTCTCTAGATCTTGATATTTTCCTAAATTATATTTATCTTGAATTTTTAGGAGAATATCAAAGTTATCTGGTCATGAAGAGAGAGGAATACTTTAAAATGAAGTGTTGCTCTTTTCAGAGAAGGGATTTAGAAAAACACTTTCAAAGAATGTCCCAGAGATTTTATGTTCTTGGAGGAATGGACAATCCAAACTTGAAACAAACTAATCTCAAATTCCATTCTAGAATCATTAGGACAAGAAGCTCTTAGATTGATCGAAGCCAGGGGAAAAACTCTCTCAAATATCACCCTTGGTGAGACTTATCAATATGTTTTAAGAGCTCTTGAAAAGTTGTGCAACAATTGGAAGTTCCTAAAGGAATTTCAAAAGACAGGAAAGAAGATAGGGAAGGGATGCAAAAGAAAAGATTTATAGACAAAATGTATATAAGAAGAAAAGTGTCATTGCATTGAAAAATCCAAAAAATATTCCAAAAAATTTAGAAAGCATCACCAACAATGGATGCCCAGAAGAAGAAGGAGGAGATTCTTTAGGAAAAAATTCTCAAAATCAAAAGGAGAAATGTGTCATATTTGCCATAAAAGAGGCCATTGGGCAAAATAATGTCCAAACAAGAAGAGAGATAAAATTCTGAAGTAAATTGCTCAACTCACTCATTATGATGTTGACAATAATGATCTTGAGTCACTGTGTTATGAAGAAGCAGAACCAACAGAACAAATAATTTTTGCTCTTGAAGAATTTTTAGAAATGGATGATGACCAATTCTCTGAAGGATAAGATGAACCAATAGACTAATTTCCTATTTTTGGAATCTAGATGATTGGACTTGCTCTTTCAGTACCGCTTGTCCAGGTACAAATTATTCCTCAAAAGTTTGATTTTCCAATCACGGTTGTTGGTCTTCTTGATATAGGAGCAACTTGCTCTATCCTTAACCCAAGGGTACTTCCATCTTATTTATGGAAAGAACACAGAAAAGTATTGTAGCCAGCAAACAGTGAAACCTTCTCAACTGAGCTAATAAGCAGACCTATTAAAATTTAGTTCTTTCTAGAATTATTATTTGTCCATAAATTTCTCGGTTCATCTCTCCTCGGTAAAGATATTATTATTATTAGGTTTGATATCATCAAACATGTTTGGGAAAACAAAGTCATTCCAAAGTTAGATGGACTCAAATACAAATCATATTTTTTTCTATTTATCAAACCTCATTCTCATCTTGCTATTGACACCATTCTGGATATCCAAGAGAGATTGGTTAAAAATTGTTGTGCAGAAACACATTCTAAATTTCTTCAAAAATGTTCACACCCTCTTTGGAAAAACCCAATTTTTTTTCATATATCTTCCCTTTAAAAAGGATATCAACATCTATCCCACAAAAAGCCAGTCATCCAGGAATGCCACCAAACTAGTTGGAATTAGCTGTCAGAGAGTTAGCTTAACTCAGAGATGAAGGATTAATAGAAGTAACAAATTCTTCATGGGCTAGCCAAGCTTTTTATGTCAACAAAAGAGCTAAACAAGCCAGAGGAAAAATGAGGTTGGTTATCAATTACAAACCTCTAAATTATTTCCTTACTGATGAAAAATTTCCTCTTCAAAATAGGAATTGCCTTTTCTCAAATCTTACCAATGCTAAGCTCTTTTCGAAATTTGATCTGAAAGCTAGTTTTTGGCAAATCAAAATTTATCCTGATGACAAATATAAGATAGCATCCTGTATCCCAAATGCTCATTTCCAATGGAAAGTCATGCCTTTTAGATTCAAAACTGCTCCATCCTTATTTCAAAAGGTTATGGTTAGAATCTTTGATCCTTTATTTCCAAATGCCTTAGATGATATTTTTCTATTATCTGAAGACCTTTCCACTCATCTGCATCTTCTATGTAAATTTGAAGAATTGGTTCAAAGATTTGGAATTATGCTATCTTAAAAGAAAATGATAATTGCTGTAAATGAAGTTGACTTTTTAGGGATGCATATCAAAGAAGGAAGATATACTCTTCAGCCTCATATTGTACAAGAATTATTAAAGTTTCCTGATGATTTACAATCAAAGCAGCAAATTCAACAATTTCTTAGAGTAATTAATTATGCTGCTGATTTCATTCTAATGCTTGCATCTATTATAAGACCTCTTCAAGACATGCTGAAGAAAAATCTTCCATAGTGGTTTTATGCTAAAAAAAAGGCAATCTTTGCTATGAAAAGATTCATCCAAGACTTGCCTCCTTTGGAAATCCCATCAGATGGATAAAGAATTCTTCAAACCAATGCTAGTGAAAATTTTGGGCAGTAGTTTTCTTTGAACAAAAGAAGGGAAAAAAAAGGGTTTGCGGATACAAGAGTGGAACTTTCAAAAATGCTGAGCAGAATTAGCATTCCATTTATAAAGAAATCCTGGCTGTTAAGAGAGGTATTGAAAAGTTCTTATTTCATCTTGTTGGACAACATTTTATTGTTGAAATGGATATGGCTGCATTTCCCAATATGATTAGTCTACAACTAGGAAGCTTTCCCTTAAAACAATTGTTAAGATGGTTTGAATGATTTTCACAATTTTCCTTTACTAATAATCATATCAAAGGAAAAAATAATGTTCTTACTGATTTCCTCTCCAGACCAAAACTTTACCAAATACCTAAAAAACATATTCCAATCATTTGCATGATTTCTTCACTCTCCTCCTCAAAAGTCTCAGTATCTCTTGAATTTCCATTTGAAAATCTTTCTCCTGAATGAAATGAACTCATTAAGACCAAAACTCTCCAGCCAAGAGCAAAAGAACTTATGCTCAAATATCAGAGTCTTGCTGTTAGAAAAATTGGTCTTCATACATTTGGAGGTTTAGGATTTCATCTTGATTATCCATTTTCACTTTATTTAGTATTGCAACACTATTTCATCTTATGTTCTCAAAAGAATTATTATGTATGATTTGGTACCTTCTGGAACAATGGAAAATTAGAGTGGAATTTCCTGTTAAACAATCTATCAAGTGGATTGCAGAGCTTCACTGTGGATGGTTTGATGAGTATGATGATAATCCATGTGCCAGAACACTTTTGGAATGGTTCTATCCGTTATCCACATGGATCAAGATGTTTAAAGTTCTTCAAGATCAATAACTTGGCAAGACAAACAAAGGAATTTAAGTTATTTATATCTTGTCAAGATTCAGTTCCCCTCATCTTCATGATTGTCCATTTGTTTATTTAGTCCAAGAATATGGAGTTTTCCCATATTTCCTCAATAAAGAGTTTTTTGAACATGGAACTGATATTAGAAAGTTTCAGAATACCATGGCCGAACAAAATCAGTTTATTCCTCCTCAAATATGGCCAAAGTTTGAAGAAGACGCTCCATGGGAACAAATGCCTGTTAAATATGCTTTAAAGTTACAAGAATATGCCAGAGCATATTTTGAACAGTATTATTCTAAAAAGGTCAGAGTTACAGCAGATAACATGTTGGAAGGGGGGATTCAAAAAGATACTTCAATTAAAATTGGGAACGATTGACGAGCAACAAATCTTCTTAGAGCTCACCTATCTTAAATAATGCTCCTCCAATAATTTTTGAAAATCTTCCTTTAAGCGAAAGAATCCCAAGAATTGATAAAGAAAAAGATAAGGTTGATCCAAGTGATCCAAATGACTCAGATGATTTGGTGGAAGATTCCTAAGACTCTTATCAATTTGATCAACAATGGTGGCAAAAGGTTGGCTTAGCAATAGAGCCATTCAATTCACTCATCCAGCCCCAAGAATAGTCAAGAGCCACTTATGTGTTGGGATCATTACATTCGGAATTCTTTTAATTATTGTCCTTTGTGTCAGTATATTTATCTTATTAATGAGTCAGCTAGCACCCAGTATTTTAATTATTGTCTTATGCGTTAGAATGGTTAAATAATTGTCCTGTAATGGTCTGGCCCAATATTTTAATTATTGTACGAATAACAATGTTTATTTTCCTCTATATAATGAGGAACTTAGTTGTAACAAAGACAGAGAGCTAGTTGAGCAGATGCCTTATCCCTATAATAAACTTGTGTGATGTTTTTCTTCATTATCTTTGTATCTCCTTTAATCTTCTTCTCTATCGCTACTCCAAACTTTTCCTGTTATCCTCAATATTTAAAATTGAGTATGCTTTACAGTTGCCTTTTATAAGGATCTTCTGCATTAGAAAAATTTTAAATTAGCTTTGATTTTGAAAGGTATTATAACTATTTCGCATAAAAGGACACGCTTTTATTGTTGCCAGTTGAGGTTTGTTTTGATAGAGTCATACCTTGCTAAGTAAGTTACTAAATAACTTTTGAATATTTATGAAAAATAAATTAGAAAAAAAAATACAAATACATACTTGCATTATTATATAATAAACTATAATATTATGAAATTATTAGTATTATTATTTAAAAGCTTAAGTTTGATGATTTTTGTAAAAATCAACCCAATCCTGTGGGTTATAAATTTAGACAAAAAACAAAAAAAAAGATAAAATGAAAAAAAAAAATGAACTATATCCTCTTTAGTGGTGGACACGTGTTGTTCATCAATTGGCTTAGGTGTGGACCCAAATTCCACCAACCGTTCCTGCCAAACACTAATTCAGCTTTCGTCTTCTCCAATTCCAAGAACCTTATCTATGCTGTAACAATATAAAAGCATATGGTAATAAAAAAGGGATTTTGAAGCAATAATTCACAAATAAATAAATAACAAAGCATTCGTCAGCCTTCGTCAGCCCATCGTTTTCTCCTCTGGCTTGGATTCTCTGCAAGTGAAATCGGAGTATTATCCAAAAAGGGAAGCTTGCAAATGGCTCCTTCCAGCCGCTGGATCAGGCCTGAGGTTTTTCCCCATTTTTTTTTCTTCTTTTCCAGCTGTTTTAATTGATTTTACCGGAAATTTTTCCTGATGTTTTTTTTT
>JACGDI010005478.1:0-17345 GCA_014898725.1 Jacaranda copaia | reverse complement strand
TAATCAGGTATGGATACTTCTGGCCAACATTGTTGAAAGATTCAATGGATTTTGAACACAAATGTGCATCGTGCTAAGTCTATTCCAACTTGCCACACTAGCCAGTCGCGCCAATGGTTAATGTTCAGATTTCCTAGTTGTTTGATTAGTGAGGAATCAATATAGTGGGTTCTTTGCCGAGATTAATAGGGCAGCAGAAGTTTATAATCTTAGCGGTTGAATATTTTACCAAGTGGGTTGAAGTTGAGGCTGTCCCTAAGATAACCGACGCGGCCATAAAAAAATTTATACGGAAGAATATCATTTGCCATTTTGGATTGCCCAAGGTACTTATTTCTGATAACGACACTCAGTTTCAGAGTAACAGTACATGAGGTTGGTGCGAGGCCTTAGGGATTGCACAATATTTTACGTCAGTGGGCAATCCTTAGTTGAATGGTCAGATCGAGGTGACCAATCAGATTGTCCTCGATCAATTGAAGGCCAGAATTCAGGACACTAGGGTGAACTGGCCAGATGACCTACCTGGCGTGCCGTGGGCTTACAGGACAACTCCTCAAATAGCCACCGATCACATCCTTTGCAACCTAGTGTATGGGTCAGAAGCAGTCGTATCTTCAGAATTGATCCAACATACTACTCGGGTCATCCACTACCACCTCCTAAGAAACACATCGAAGAGAAAGCTGGATCTCAAGACTACCGATGAGCATCGACAGGAGGCTTATAATACTATACAGCGCTACAGAGCGAAGATGATCTAAAACTACAATAAAAGGATCAGAGAGCGTCATTTTAACATTGGGAATTTTGTCCTCAAGAAGGTAAAGGTCTCTAAGAACGTGGGCAAGCTCAAACTAAAGTGGGAAGGGCTATATTCCATTATCAAAGTAGCAAAGCACAATGTCTACAAGCTGGCCAACATGCAAGGAGAGGAACTCCCCCACCCGTGGAACGCCATCAATCTCATGAAGGTTTTTATTTAAAATTGTATGGCGCTTATCTTTGTGACCTATTTACTTAAATAAAATTACAATTTTATTAGCTTAATTGTTGTCTTTAATAATTCTAGTTAATCTCGTAGTCGATGACTAAGTAGCCCCTTGCTGCCACCCAAATGGCTCCTAGCTGTTTAAAATTCTAGTCGACCTCGTAGTTAACGACTAAGCAGCCCTTTGCTGATACTCAAATGGCACCTAGCCATTTAAGATTCTAGTTAATCCCGTAGTCGATGACTAAGCAGCCCCTTGTTGCCACCTAAACGGCTCTTAGCCGTCCAACTTTCTAGTTGATCCTGTAGTTGATGACTAAGCAGCCCTTTGCTGCTACCTAAATGGCTCCTAGTCGTTCAAGTTTTTAGTCGACCCCATAGTCGACGACTAAGTAGCCCTTTGCTGCCACAAATGACTTATAGCCGTCTAAGTTCCTAGTCGACCCTGTAGTCAAGGACTAAACAACCTCTGGCTACTTTTATCCGCTCTTTGTCAACCCCATACTTAGCAAAGGATGTGCCTCCTTTTTTGAGGGGCAATTAACTTTAAGGGTCGAGCAGATAGTCAACTGACAATATGAAGCAATCGACGACACAGTCGTGCAACACCATTACTATGCAACAGGCAACCAAATATTTTTCACATTATCAAAACAAAAGTTAAAGGCTATGCATGCCGCTACAGGAGAAGAATGAAAAAAAGGATATGTTTTTATTGATAATACTCTGGTAGGGTACATATAAAAAAAAAAGCTGGTTCGACTCGACTTCAGTGTTGGCCTGGCTTCTCTTGACCGCCTTTAGCCCAATGTGTGTCTGGCTCGAGCACCACACAGGCGAGCGAAGAGACTACCTGAGGAGGTTCTGAAGGTCCCGGGAGAACACCCTTATGTTAGTTGATTGTAACACGTACTACGTTAGATCAACCTCTTCATCCTTTAGTTGGGCTATGAGATCCTTTACGAATGCGAGCTCTGAGCATATTTGCTCTAGCCGGGCATCGACCTCGGCCTTCTTCTTTTGCTCCTCAGACAGTGGTGCATCGGGTGCGATAGCAGTAGGTTTGCTCTCTGGAGCCTGCTTAGTGCCGCTTTTCTCTAGCTTGAGGAAAGGCTCCAGCTTATCATTGAGCAGGAGGCTTATCCAACTTCTATCCTCAGCATGAAAGCAATAACCTATGTGCTCCAATTGTTTAATGGCTCGGTGATATGCTTCACGAGCATTGTCTAGGGCTGCAACTGCGCTGGCATCTTGGACGGCGGTGCTCACCACGAACTGCTCAATAGCCTCACGCAGCACTACGAGCAAATGAAGGAGGAAGGCCTCTTTAGCTTGGTTGGTTGCCTTCGCATGACCTTTGGCCTAACCAGAACTGAAGCTTACCTAAAGATTGAGATGGGCATTCTTGATGATGTTATCCATGCGGCTCTGGTCCTCAATTGCCTGGACCAACTACTGATCATTGGCGTCAAGCTGCTGTTGGAGGTTGGCTACCCTTTTATTCAGCTGCTCGACCTGGTGCTGGGAGTATTCGAGCTGCACCTTAAGCATTTTTATCTCTCCTCCAGCCTCCAACTCCTCTTTGGCAGCCAGTGCCATCTTAGACCACTGGAACATGTTGTAGCCCAGCTGCCCTATCTGAAACACAACAATGTCATTTTCAAACCAATATGAGCATAACAGAAAAGATATGGTTGAGCTTATCGATCTCGTACTTACCATGTTGCAATAATAGGATATTGCCTTCATTGTCCTGAGCTGACTTAGATTCATGAGCTTTCGCTAGTCGTTCACAAAAAATCCTGAGGTCATCCAATTTAGAGCGTCAGTAGCAGTCGGTCCTCCCTCGAGGATTAAGGTCGAGTCAGTTATCACTTGATCTCGATCAGTAGCGAATTGAGGAGGAGATAGCCGAGGAAATTGAAACATTGGGTTGTCACCAGGCTTTCCAAATAGGTCCCAACCTATCACAATCTTTTGTTTCCCTTTATCCTCGATAGCCTTCTTCAAAGCCGAACCTCCCTGTTCGACTAGCTACCTCTTGCCCCGACCCACAGGGCTGCTCTGCTCGGGTGCCTTCTTGTGAGCAAATTGGGTCTCAGGATCCACTTTGATTTGTGGTGGAGGCAATGTAGATGTTGACCTCGATGAGCCTGTCTGCTCAGCAGCACCTTCTTATCGAGTAGTAGTAGCAGCTTGTCGATGTGCCTCAACCCTCAGTGCCTGGACCTAGGATACATTACAGTTGCGGACCATTATGTCATTGCGATTTGCACAGGCAAATAATGTAAACAAATATCAGATTTGAGCAGAAAGATAAGCATGCAATGGAAACAATCGACGGAAAGTTTCTACCTAGTCGATCACCTACAGGCAGGTCAAGCTAGGCAGGTGATAGGCCAGCCAGAACCAAACACCTCTCTTTAGTCAGTACGGAGGCCTCTATTTCCCCAAACCCGACTAGGTCCTAGATGAAGGTGATGGGCCAACTAGGTATTTGGTTTTCGGGCATCTCCATGGGCTCTCTCTACCAACCCCTTAGAATAGCAAGCACCCCAGCCCTCGATATAAAATAGTATTTTTCCACTCTTGCCCATAAGAAAAGACAGGGGATATAAAAAATTTTCATCGAGGTCAAGCGGTCAGGTAATAGAAGTCGAACTCTTCATTACTGCCCAACTTCTGGGACATGGGAAGGTGGAATAAGTTGGAGAAATTGGCAAAAGTGACGGGCTGGTTGTATAGGTGCATTAGCATAGCAAAATTGTACAGTATGGTAAAATAATTGGGGAGTAATTGGGTGATGCAGACCCCTAGTCTTAGGAGGAGGTTGACTATAGGCTGGGCGAGGGGGAACCTAAGGCCACATTTCAACCCTTCCTCACATATAGTTATAAATCCCTGGGGAGATCGATGCATTCTACCTCGGGTCCCTGGCGCTACCATCTCATACTCATTAGGGATATGATACGTTGCTCTAATATGGACTAAATTTACAGCAGTTATCTTAGAGGCTATTTTAGTGTAATGGTCAGTAGTAAATAATCGACCCCGACTTGTAGGCATATCAGTAGGGCCAGTCTCTCCCTCCAATTCTACCCTAACATCGCTCGAACTACTGCTACTACTTGAGCTAGAGCTTTTGCTCGTGGACGAACTGGACTCACTCACACAAAATGACTCAAATGTGTTCTCAGCCCCAGTCTCCCCCCCCACAGGCCATGTTCTCTAGCCTATTGCTATCAGAATTAAGGCTAGCAGACATGCTTCTACAAAGGAAAGGTAAAAAAGAATAAGAATAGCAAAGACACTTACAATGGAAATCTCAGAAAGGCAAAGCGCAGAACTTGAAGGGCTTCAAATATGGTGATTCGACCAGAAGTTCAGACAACAAAAGTGTAAATAAAGTTGGTTATCCTCCTATTTATAGGCATTCATGTGCGGGAATTCGTATAACTGCTATGATGACAGCTTACTCCAGTACGCTTCGTATTTTGCACACTAATCGCCACATTAAATGCAAAAAAACTGCCTCAAACCCTGGTCGGCAGTTTAAAAACTCAGGTCAGCAGTTTAAAAAACCCAAGTCGAGCATTCAAAAATCTTGATCGAGCATAGTACCTGCTATGGTTGAATGTAAACTCCTTGCTCCTTCTCGTCGGCACGCTCGATCAAGACCATGAGTTGGTAGGACTCATGATATGGGATAACCCAGTAGGCCTAACATCAAATGAGACAGCCCAAGAGGCCCAACGGTAAGTCTGTTGGTTGACTGGTATCGACCTCACTTGGTAGGGTCTGCGGTCGACCCGTATCGACCTCAGGACCACTTCAGAAGTTAGAATATTCGAGTCTGGTCGATATGTATCGACCTCAAGACCCACTCCTCTGTTGACACAGATCCCTGCCGTCTTTATTAATTTGATAGACTGCATGCCTCCATATTAATGATGCATGACAATCGGTACAGCCGCTGCCACTAACTCTGACAACTCTGCCAACAACTTTGGCAGAGACGCACCTCCACTAGCACTATTCATTCAAGAAAACAAGAGACTTAGCCACCTAGCACAGTACTGGGATCTGGACATGGAATGACCACCAACCCCATGGCAAAGACAAAAGTCAATACACCTGATAAGGGTACTAGGGTTAAATCACGGCTACAGCAGGCTATAAATACTTCAGGCTTAACTACACTCAAGGTAATGCCCAGTACACTATAAGCTTTATATTCTCCATATTCTGTTCAATCTCTTCATCTCGACTAGAAGTAGCTTGAGTGTCGGAGTGCCTTGCCGGGGGCACCTCGGCTAGTGTAACATGTGTTGTGATTGTAGATCTCAAGCCCCAAGTATACATAACCCTAATTACTCGACCTCCCTAGTCGATTTACCCGTGGCACAACTCCCTTTTTCTCTACACGTAGCTTTCAGCAGCATCAAGCTCTAACTATATATATTGAAAAAATATGTAGGGTCATACTTGCTTTTCTTTGATACGGTTACAAGAAGTTTTCTACTTTCTCTTTAATAGAATATCGAAGGATGTATATTTTATTTATGTTTAAGGTAATGTTTAGTAATATGTACCACATGACATTTTTCAGCATGTGTTATATTGTAAGATAAGTGCTTTGTTTATGTTTAAGGTAAGCTTTAGTAGTATTATATGATTAGCATTTTATATGTTTAAGGTTAATGTTTAGTATGTGTTATATGATATCTTTAGTAATGCATTAGTTTACATATTTCGTAAAAATGTATAAATATCACTATCTTTAGTGTATGTACTATTATTCTTAGGTCATGTTTAATGTCAATGATTCGCCGACTTTATGATTCATAATTACCGCTAAGTGTGTGTTTGAAATTAATGATTGAAGATGCGGTCTGGTCTGAAATTCAGTTGCTGCCTGCTTCCAAGCATATAAATTGGTCTATTGACATTTTAGCTTTGGGGCTGAGATAGTATAATTGCATCCCAACAATATTGATGATCGATGCCAAATATTATTTATACCCTTCTGACTTGAGAGGAAATCACCTTTAATTATTAAGGGTTTTCACTTATTAAGCATTTGGGGCATTTAAATAAATTTAGTAGTTAATATGAGATATTAAACAATCACCTGAAATTATAGGAGATCCTTGCGGCAAACAATGAACACCCCAAATATATGACATAAAAATAATCATGATAATCTCAATCTAATATGTTGGATGAGAAATTACCACTATTATATAATTTCCACTATCAAATGTGGCCATAGCGTACTTACCATGTTATTAGTAAAAATATATAAAATATGAATGAAGGCCTAATAATACTAATTCATACTACTCAAGTAACAAGTAATGTTTTCAAAATTAAATCGAACAAAGAACCAACGATATAACTGGTTATTAGTTTTACTGGTTCAATCAGTATGACTTCATAATAGCATAATAATTATATTTAGTTGTATAAATAAATATATATATATATATATATATATATAATATTTTAAGGGACACTTATTTAAAAGTTCCAAAAACACTTTTTACTTTTGTGATCAATCCCCACTTGATTTTATTTAGATTAAACTTTTTAGTGTTGTTAAAATTTTAGAGTTCACTCTTTATTCACTTGATTTGACAAAAATGCCCTTAGGTATAATATGTTTCACTCATTTTTTTTTCCCACTTCAAACAAAAGTAATAGTAAACCCTACCAATAACAGTACCGTTTCTAGAAATAAAAAGAAAAGAAAGAACGCAACAAGCTCTATGGCGGGAACGAGAATAATCATGGAAACCAACAACCACCAACCTGACATCTACATTGTCTTCTTCTCTTTTCATTTTCATCATTTTTGGGCTTCTTCTTCATTATTTTTGGGTCTCTTCTTCTTCTCAATTGCTTCTCAGTTGCTTTTGAGTTTATTGTATTTTTTTGACAATGTCAACTAGTAGTGAAGTTGGAGTGTTCAATCAAGTATTGGGGAGTTGCCACTACAAAGACCAACTACATATAATGTCAATTAATGATACTACGACTTTAATGGATATGTACATTAATCTCACAAGAAAATGGAGTGAAATCAACGCCAAGCTCTTCAATTTGCAATACAGAGCTTCACATCAAAGATTATACGTGACATTGATTGATGATGAAGATGTTCTGAATATGATCTTATTGCATTTGACACTGAAGATGAACACTGTTGACATCTTGGTAAACTGAAAGGATGAATCAAGCAGCAGTTTCAAGAAGAGCTGTAATGTTTTAAGGTAATACTTCCATAGAATCTAAACTATACTACAATTTGTAAAGTTTTGTATATCAAGTGTTTTGAAATTGTACTCCGTTTATTTAAAAATCCTTTTCTATTTAGAGTGTTCTACATTATACTTCATTACAAATAAAATTGTACTTCATTTGACAAAAATTATACACCATTATTTAAGTTTTATACTTCAACTGTTCAACTAAACGATTATCAAAAATTGTGTTGCGGTTGCTGGGATTTTGTACTTCAATTTTTTTGAAATTATACTTTACTTTATCTAAAATTGTACTTCACTTTTTCTGAAATTATACTTTATTTTACTTAAATTTTTACTCTATTCATTGAAGTTCTATACTTCAAGTGTTTTATTTAATGATTATCCAAAATTGTACTATAGTTGCAGGATTTTATACTTAAACTACTCCACTTTATATAAATTTATACTCCAATTATCTAAAATTGTACTTCATTTCACATAAAATTATATTATATAATTTAAGGTTTATACTTCAAGTGTTCTACTAATGGATTATTAAAAAATTGTACTACAGTTGCTAGGATTTTATACTTCAAATGTTCTAAAATTGTACTTCACTTCATTAAAATTGTACTTCTTTTTTCCTAAAATTATACTTCATTTTACTTAAACATATACTCTATTAATTGATTTTCTACACTTCAAGTGTTCTATTTATTGATTATTCAAAATTATACTTCTTTTGTTAGGATTTTATACTTCACGTATTCTGAAATTGTACTTTTCAATATGTAAAATTGTACTTCTATTTTCTGAAATTATACTTACTTCATTTTACAAAGCCTCTAATCTGTTCATTGAAATACAATACTTTAAGTGTTCTGAAATTGTATTTTATTTTATCTAAACCTATCCTTCAATTAGATGAATCTATTATACTTCACTTTATCTAAATTTTTTTTTTTATGAAATTACACTTCATTTTGCCTAAACCTGTACTTTATTCATTGAAGTTTTATACTTCAAGTATTCTATTTATTGATTATCCAAACTTTATTTAAAATTTTACTTTTGTTTTTGAAATTATACATTATTTTATACTTTATTTTACTTAAAACTGTACTCAATTTATTGAAGTTTATACTTCATATGTTTTATTTATTGATTATTCAAAACTGTATTGCAGTTGTTAGGGTTTTATATTTAAACTACTCCACTTTATACAAATTTTTACTGCAGTTATCTAAGATTGTACTCTATTATTTAAGTTTTATACTTCAAGTATTCTACTAATGGATTATCAAAAATTGTACTGCCGTTGCTAGGATTTTATACTTCAAATGTTTTGAAATTATACTTCAATTTATTAAAATTGTACTTATTTTTTTTTGAAATTATACTTCATTTGCCAACCTCAAGGGATGCAGTCGAGGATGAAATTGATTCGACCAATGCATCGCACAATGAATTGGCTTTAACTAGCAACTCAATTGATGCATGGAGGAATTGCATATATGGGGAGGGTCAAACATTCAAGGATGCTCAGGAGTTCAGAATTATGATTAAGAATTATGTGGTGTCTACTTTGCGGTCATTTAAATACAAGTAATATGACAACAAAAAAATCATAGCTATTTGCAGTGATGAAAATTGCAAATGGAGAATCTATGCATCAAATCATGAAGCTAATAAATTATTTGGCATTCAAAAATGCAATATAGAGCACACATGCGGTGAGGCTAATCTTCGAACAAGGGGATATCCTACAGTCGATTCCGCTTGGGTTGCTAACATTGTAAAGGATAAATTAAGATAAGAGCTATGCTACTGTCCCTCTGCCATATTGAAAGATATCCACAGAGAATATGGTGTGGAACTTAGGTACCATAAAGCATGAATGGGTAAGGAATTAGCTATGCATGACATCCATGGCGCTGAGAAGTGATCTTATGATAAGTTAAGTTGGTATTGTGACATTGTGAAGTGGATAAACCTTGGAAGTATTGCAGATTGTGAGATTAACCCAATTAGTTGAAAATTTTGTCAGCTATTTATATGTTTCAGTACCTTCAATATTAGTTTTCTCAGGAGATATAGGCCGTTGATATTTTTAGATGGCACCCATATTAAAAATAAATACAAAGGATGCTTACTTAGTGCTGTTAGTAAGGATGCTAATGATAACTTATTTATGCTAGTATATGCAGTTGTTGACTCTAAAAATGATACGAATTAAGAATGGTTCTTTTTCAAGCTAAGAAGTGTCTTAGATTCTCAATATCTGCCTAGCTTATCAAGGTTCACTTTTTTCTTCGATTGACATCTAAGTCTTCTTAAGGTCTTCCCCATGATATTTTCCGGTAGCCACTAATCATATTGCTTGAGATACTTAGTGGATAACTTTAAGAAATAAGTGAGTTTACTTTATCTTTGTTTGTGAAACAATTATGTGAAATAAACTCTAATTCTTAATATTTAGCACTTTGCTGTTCTATTATTTTAAATTCAAGTATTAAGGAAGTACCTTTTACATAACAAGAAACATTGGTGCTCTGTTTTATGAAAGCTTTATATGCGCTTACAAGGTAGGAGTATATACGATATATAGACAACATCTTAGAGCTATTGCTGCTTGCCAGAGACTTTATTATGCAGTCTGACCTACCATATTAGGCAAATTCCTTATTCAATGGAGATTGATGGGGGGTAATAAACAATAATCAAGCTGAATGTTGGAATAGTTAGGTTAAACCAGTTTGATTTATGCTAGTTGCAACCATAGTTGATCACATATGCGCGCAAATAATAGATATGATACATGATCAATGAGAAAAATCTCATAATATGGTTGGTCAATTATGTCCCAAGCAAGAGTAGAAGTTGGCAATCAATTATATGCGTTCTCATAACTTAAAAGCTGTCATGTCTAGTCATTGAAGCTTTTAGGTGATTGAGCAAGATAAATCATATGCTCTAGATTTACATAACAGGGTTTGTTCATGCAGAGCATGGAAAATTGATAAAATACCATGCAAACATACTTGTGTTTGTATCGAATCAAGGTCTCTTTCACCGTATGACTTCACTGATCAATACTATCAAGTTGTGATGTATCAACAAGCATACTAAGTAGTGATAAACCATATTCCTACATTTGATATGAATTTGTTCCCGCCAGATGATGATGGCCTCATTAATGCACCTAATTATCGATCTTAGCCTGGGTGTAGAAGGATATAGAGAATTCCACCATAGAATGAGAAACATGTAATTAAGTGTAAAAGGTGTGGTAGAATAGGGCATAATCGTTGAACCTACAAAGAATCAGTAAATTAGTTAAATTTTGTATTTCAACAAAAAATATTTTATACTTTGTTTGTTCTTGGTTTGTACTTCAATTCCCTCAAATTGTACTCAAATTGGTTGCCTAATTTCAATGGAACTGAAGTGTACTTCAACAAAAAATATTTTATACTTTGTTTGTTCGGGATTGTACTTTATCTCTTTCGAATTGTACTCACATTCCCTATTGAGTTTCAAATAGATTGAATGAACTTCAAGGAAACACATTTTATACTTTATTTGTTATAGGTTTGTACTTCAATTCCCTCAAATCGTACTCAAATTGTCATTGGAATTGAAGTGTACTTCAACAAAAAATATTTTATACTTTGTTTGTTCTGGGTTTGTACTTTATTTTTTTCAAATTGTACTCAAATTCCTTGCCTAATTTCAATTGAATTGAAGTGAAGTTCAAAGAAACACATCTTATACTTTATTTTTTCTTGGTTTATACTTCATTTTACTCAAATTTAACTCAAATTGGCTACCTAATTTCAATGAAACTGAAGTGTACTTCAACGAAACACATTTTATACTTTACTTGTTCTGGGTTTGTACATTATTTTCTTCGAATTGCGCTCACATTGTCTGCCCAGTTTTAATTGAATTGAAGTGAATTTCAAAGAAACACATTTTATACTTTGTTTGTTTAGGGTTTGTACTACATTTTACTCAAATTTTACTCAAATTGGTTGCTCAGTTTCAATGGAACTAAAGTGCATTTTAATGAAATACATTTTATACTTTGTTTGTTATGGGTTTGTACTTTATTTCCTTCGAATTGTACTCACATTCCTTACTCAGTTTTAATTGAATTGAAGTGAATTTCAAAGAAACACATCTTATACTTTGTCTTTTCTTGGTTTGTACTTTATTTTGCTCAAAATTTACTCAAATTGGTTGTCTCGTTTTAATGAAACTAAAGTGTACTTTAACAAAATAGATTTTATACTTTGTTTGTTCTGAATTTGTATTTTATTTCCTTCGAATTGCACTCACATTTCCTACCCAATTTCAATTGAATTGAAGTGAATTTCAAAGAAACATATTTTATACTTTATTTTGTTCAGGGTTTGCACTTCATTTTACTCAAATTGGCTACCCAATTTCATTGGAACTAAAGTGTACTTTAATAAAACACATTTTATACTTTGTTTGTTCTGGATTTGTACTTCATTTCCTTCGAATTGTACTCATATTCCCTGCGCAGTTTCAGTTGAATTGAAGTGAACTTAAAAAAATATATTTTATACTTTGTTTGTTTTGGCTTTGTACTTTATTTTTCTCAAATTATATTCAAATTAGCTGCCCAATTTCAGTAGAATCAAAGTATACTTCAACGAAAAATAATTTATACTTTGTTTGTTCTAGATTTGCACTTCATTTTCTTTGAATTGTACTCAAATTCACTGGGCATTTTCAACTGAGCTGAAGTATACTTTAGTGAAACACATTTTATACTTTATTTATTATGAATTTGTACTTCATTTTAGTCAAATTATACTCAAATTCGCTCCTTATTTTCAATGAAATTGAAGTGTACTTCAACGATATATGTTTTATACCTTATTTTTTTGGATTTGTACTTTATTTCTCTCATATTATACTCAAATTCATTATCTAGTTTTATGAATACTGGGCATATTGTATATTAGCGCAATGGTTATACTTTGTTTTTTCCATTTTATAATTCATTTCCCTCAAATTATAGTCAATTCACTACCTAATTTTAATTTAACATTTTATAAATACTTGATGGAAAATTGCACTTACATACAAAATAATATTATATACAAAGTATGCTTCAATTTACATATGTATTTACATACAAAGTGTGATTCAAATCTTGGCATTTTCATGACTTAATATTGCATATGCCATTGTCGCATGATATTTATCCATGTCAATTGTTCTAGCAGTCTTCCAAAACTTGAGGGTGTCTCTAGCAAAATATTCTGTCTAAAGGCACACATAGATACCGCAATCTACTGTACCCTTTTGCTGTCTACTTTTTTTTTGCCTTAAGTATTCATCCACATGACACCCCAATGAAAGCTTCATGTACCGAGAATAGAATGAAGCCTACAAAAATATTGATTAGTTGTTGACTTCCTACTTTACGAAGAAATCATAGGGAAAGGAAGCAAACTTACAATGGCAGTAGCTGTTGGTTTGTATCTGGCGGTCATTATTGAATTCATATATAAGAAAAAATGAGTCGAGGTGTCGAGGACAACCAAAACCAGTGATGGTGCTGACAGATTAGCAAGATTATGTAACGACACTGGTTTACAACATCCAATGTGAGGTCTTCCAAATCTTTATGAGTGAAGGAGTTAAGTGTAGGTATCAACTCCACGAATTCTTCATCTGTAATATCCTTCATGTTGTGTTCTTTGAGTCTATCTAATATATCAGCCTATAAAGTATAAAATAAATGGTTATACTCATTGGAAGTATGAACTAAATTAAGTTAGGAAACTGCTACATACCTGCGCTATTGTGGATGTAAACCACACCTTGTGGTGACATTTGTTATCGAAAGATGGGCTGTATAATATTGACATGTAGCAGTCCACTATGTCACCAGTAAGTTCTCTTTCAAATAAGAGCTCACAAAAGTTTCTTCCATTTAGAAATTATCTTGCTCCCTTTCAGACAGTCACCCCACGCAATTGTTAATTGTTAGTTCAGATACCAATTTATCCAAAAGAAAAATAATAAGCAAATTTTATTACCTCAAATTATCTCTTTTGACAAAGTTGTTGACAACTTCTCGCTCTTCTATTGGAATAAGTTCACGATCTCTATAATTAGTCCTTCCTTTATAGGGATCTGATGTTTCAATCTTTGGGCTAGCTGGTTCCTCTGCCACTTGGATTGGACTGATGTCTTTGATCTTCTGTAGTACAAAACATAGCATATTAGGTACAAAATATTAACAATTGAAGTACAAAAGACTATCACATTAAGTACAAAGTATAAAGTGTTGAAGTATCCCCTATTGAAGTTTAAAATATACCAACATGGAGTACAAAATCCAAGCACATTAAGTACAAAGTATCAACTATTGAAGTACAAAATATAACCAACCTGGAGTACAAAACTCAGCACATTAAGTGCAAAATATCAACTATTAAAGTATCCTCTATTAAAGTACAAAATATAACCAACATAAAGTATAAAACTCAAGCACATTAAGTGTAAAGTATCAACTATTGAAGTATCCCTTATTAAAGTACAAAATATAACCAACATGAAGTACAAAGCTCAAGCACATTAAGTGCAAAGATCAACTATTCAAGTACAAAATATAATCAACATGGAGTATAAAACTCAGCATATTAAGTCCAAAGTATCAACTATTGAAGTATCCTTTATAGGAGTACAAAATATGACCTACATGGTGTACAAACTTCAAGCACATTAGGTATAAAGGATCAACTATTAAGTACAAAAGATCTGCACATGAAGTAAAGATATCCCAACATGGAGTATAAAAGATCAACACATGAAGTACAAATATCGCCAACATGAAATGTAAAAGAATAGCATATTAAGTATAAATATCACCAACTTGGACTACAAAAGATATATCACATTAAGTACAAATATTACTAATATGAAATATAAGATACGATCACATTAAGTACAAATATCAACCAATCAAGTATAGGATATCACTACATTTATGAAAAGCAGACAATTTACAAATGAAATGCAAAGAGTAAAAACTTAAAATATTAAGTAGTTGACAACACCTTTTTCTCTTTTTGTTCTTTGTTTTTTTTGTTTTTGTTTTTTTGCACAAAGATGAGGACGATAAGTCTTTGTCACTTATCTTGCTCTTTTGGCTGGTGTGGTGTTTGGGGACAGATAAAATCTGGAGATTTCTATTTTGACTTCCTATTTTCTCAAGTACACACATTTATCTTAATCGAGGACATGGCATTTGCCATTTCAATCTTAGATTCCTCGAACTTAGTTGTTTGAATTGGTATATAAAGTTTTGTCTTCAAAGGTTTGGGGGAATCTGAAGGATCATGATAGTGTTTTGGTCGACTTTCTTTATCCACCGTGTCTTCAAATTCATCCCCTTCTTTCTGTGCATCATCTACCAAATCAAGTCCCTCATCATGTACAAACTCACTAGCTTCCTTTTCAAGCTCCTCCCTATCAGTCTTGTCTTCAGCTAGATGCTTCTTCTCACCTACTCCTTTATTGCCATATATCGAATGAAGCAATATTTTCTTTCAATGATTTAATTTCTTCAACTTTTGTTGCAATAATTACCTCATATATTGTATGATCACAAACATGGACTTCATTGATCGCAGTATTGGCAGCCTTTGATTTCTTGACCAAAACTATCAATTCTAACTCTTTTGGAGCAAGGTTGAGGGCTACAACCTATTACAATGAAAATAATTATCAAATTCAAATTCTTATACAAAAAGTTAACAATGAATTATTACAATTATTACCATTTTTGTTGTAATTTGTTATAATGTACTCTCTGCCTCCTCTACATTATGTGGGAGTTTGCTATCCTTCCACTGGTAAAAGCGTGGAAACTCAAACAAACTCACTAGTGAAATCAGTGATGGGATACGTTCATAAATCCATGCCTGTCATTCATAAATCGAAAAATTATTCTCACTTGAATATAAATATAATCAATATTATTAGAAAAATGAAGCAAACACTTGCTATCAAACTGATTGTGCACTCGTTAATGTACTTCTTGGTTCTTTCTCTACCTATTCCTAAATTGTTCTTCATATCTTGGATAAAAAAATTGTATGTAGCTATGTCTCATACATATAGACCAACTCTAGACAATGGTAGGAGAAATTATGGAGTCCAATAATTAGACGTCGGAAATAGAAAAAAATTACAAACAAAAATTATGTACAACTTACAAAAATTATTCAAGTCCTCCTTATTATCCTTATATACATACTCTTTAAACTTTTTTGCTATTTTAGATCTAGTTATATTTTGCAACTTTCTAGAAAAAGGCTGTTAAAGGTTGAAAACTTTATCTTCAATGTTATACCAACAGATTGTACCACATATGGCAACCCTAAAACCAAAGAAAATTCAGTTGCAGAAAAAGGAACCTCAACCTATCCGAAAAATGAAATGACAGCTTTTTTGGGTCAAACCTCCTAAGTATAGCTTTAAGCTGAATGAAACTTGAACTTAATTTAGGCATATTCATGTATATATAGAAATGGATTTTCTTCAATGCATCAAAATATTTTGACCCCATCTTGGACTTCACAATCTCCAATTTACTCTAAAAAATTTGGGTAGGGGGGAGGGTAACGAGAGTAGACCTCATAATGCCATGGCTTTGCTCCAATTAGATAAAGAAAAATGAGTATATAAATAAATAATAAACTAACTTTTTTAGATAATGTTTACTGAAAACTTGAATGTTTTGTACTACAAATATTTCTAAAATGTGCTTCAGAAGCACATCATATATTATACTACACTTTTAGTTAGTGTATACTTCAGGCTTGAATGTTTTGTACTACAGTTGCTTTTAAAATATATTGCACATATACAGATTATATATTACACTTTCATTTCATGTATACAACATGCTTAAATATTTTATATTTCAGTTGCTTTTAAAATGTACTGCAGATACAAAGATTATATACTACACCTTTAGTCACTGTATACTGCAGGCATGAATATTTTTGTACTACAGATGCTCCTAAAATGTACTGCAGTTACACTAGTTATAAACTACACTTTTGCCTAATGTGTACTCCAAACTTGAATATTTATACTACATTTGCTTCTAAAATGTACTACTGTTACCCAGATTATATATTATAATTTTGCCTATTGTTTACTGCAAGCTTGAATGTTTTGTACTACATTTGCTTCTAAAATGTATTGCAGGTTATATACTAAACTTTTTCCTAATGTATACTATAAGATTGAATGTTTTATACTATATTTGCCTTTAAAATGTACTGCAGCTATAAAGATTATATACTACACTTTTGCCAAATATGTATTGTAAAATTAAATATTTTATACTATATTTGCTTCTAAAATGTACTGTAGTTACACAAATCATATATTACACTTTTGCCTAATGTGTACTGCAAGCTTGGATGTTTTGTTCTGTAATGCACTACTATTTTCAGATAGTTTTACTGTATAATTTCACCACATAGTTTTAGGTAAAAAGAAGTATAAACCTTAAAAAGGTGAAGTCCAACTTTCATGCCCTTCAAGTAAAAATTAGAAACTTTTCATCTCATGATAAAAATCATATGTATCTCAAATGAGTTTAAGTGTTTAACGATTAAAAAATGAATAAAAACCCTAAACGAGAGAAAATAGACAAGAAATAAGTGTAACACTGAAAAATCACTGATATTTGAAATTGTAAATTCAGAAAACATACATTTGTTTCTTTTACTCCCTTCTTTTTGTACTTGGCTTCTTTTTGTAGTTGTTTTTCCTTTCATTGTTGTAGAAAAATGATAGAAGTTTTGGTGTCTTTTTTTCACTTCTTCTTCTCACGTTAATGGCAGAAGAATGGTTTGGTGCCCTTTTTTTTTGGTGCCTCGAGAAATCGATTTCAAGCACAAAAAAAAAATAAAAATAGAAAAGTGTTCTTCTTGAAGAGAGAAACATATTTCTCTAGTATTTTTGTTATTTTTTTCCCCCAAATATAAGTGATATGGGATAGCCCAACAGGCCCCTTTTTACAAAACACACAACTCGCGAGA